>NW_020769390.1:3125330-3172305 GCF_900518735.1 Pseudonaja textilis
CCCCCCCCCCCCCCCCCCGTGGGAGGTCCCCCTCCCTATGCTGCTGAGACCAAAACCAAAGACGCTCTCCCACTGGAAGCCTCTTCCCCCACACCTCCTGAACCCTCGGTTCCTCCTAAATTAAATCCTGCGGGGGATCAGACACCCATGGGAGCAGTTGCACAAGCCATGGCACAGGGGCGCAAGGAGGGCTCTCTTACCCTAGAGGAGCTTTCCCTCTGCCCCATAGAATATGTGGGGGATGGAGCTGGGAATATGGTGCCTAGGCTTGAACCCTTATCCATGAAATTAATTAGAGATTTAAAACAAGCTGTGGCCATGTATGGCATTCAGGCACCGTATGTCAGAGGTCTCATTAACACCATCAGCACCTCCTTTTTTATGCTACCCCAAGATTGGAAAGACCGAATGATACTGACAGGACCGCAGTACGTTGTGTGGGAATCAGACTTTTGTGCCGAAGCTGAGAAAGTTGCTCACGATCATGGCTCAAAAGCAGATCAAATTTTTGGCATGGGCCGATTAGCTGACTTAACATCCCAGACAACGATCCCACAGCGAGTTCTCGCCCTTGTCAGCATCATTGCTATCAAAGCCCTTGATAAGGTCGATGATCCTGCCTCTGGGGCCATAGGCTCCCTTTTCCAAAATTACCCAGGGATCACATCAGCCTTATGCTGAATTCATAGAGGAGCTCCAAAAGGCTGTCCAGAGGCAAATTTCAAATGGAGAGGCCCGCAGAGAGCTTCTGTTGAAATTAGCCTTTGAGAATGCAAATGAGGATTGCAAAAGGATTCTGCAGCCTCTGGCTGCCCGAGGGGGTGCTTCCCTCTCGGACTATCTAAAGACTTGCAGAATCGTGGGGACTGTTTCCTACAATATGGAACACCTGGCAATGGCCCTGCAGAAAGCAAATTCTCAAAACAGGCCGGCTGGGAATTGCTTCAATTGTGGGAAACCAGGCCACTTCAAAGCACAATGTAGGGCTAGGGACAATCCACAAAACAACAACAAGCCAAAAACAATTTGCCCAAGGTGCAAAAAAGGGTACCACTGGGCAAACCAGTGTCGCAGCAGCACCCCCCAACCGCAGGGAAACTAGAGGGGGGGCAGTCAGCCAGCCCCACTCCAAAGGCTGACACCATATCTTTCCAATTAGTTGCTTCCGAAGATATGGAAATTGACATCCCAGGCACTGTGTACTTTCTCCCCACGTGTCTGAAAACCATCCCTCCTGCCATGACGCCCCTCATAATTTATTCCATCTGGGACCTCATGGCAAAAGGAATTATTGCATCTCCATTTCTGAGAGATTCCGATGACTTTTCCTCAGTTGCCATAGCGGTAATTGGAAATACTCCCACAAAATTTAGCAAGGGAGAACTAGTGGCAACTGCTGTTCCAGTACCTGTTAAAACTGAAGATGCCTGGGCATTCGCTGTCCATCAATCTATGGAACGAGCCAGGCCTGTATTACAATTCACAATCAATGATAAGGTCTTTTCGGGTCTCTTAGATACTGGAGCTGACGTTAGTGTCATCCGAACGGCTGAGTGGCCGGACGATTGGCCCCTGGAAACTGCCCCGGCCGTTCGGGGAGTGGGAGGAGTTCAGCACGCCTACTGTAGCAAACACTGGCTACTGGTGAGTTCATCTGACGTCTCTCACACTGCCTACCTCCAACCCTTGGTGCTTCCACTACACACTAACCTGTGGGGCCGTGATCTCATGTCTCAACTTAATGCAAAACTCATCATAGACTAATGGCATCCTCCACTGAAACCCCACTGCGGCTGCAACTAAAAACCACAGAGCCTGTTTGGGTGGATCATTGGCCCCTCACTATAGACAAATTAGAAGCCTTGCAATCACTTGTCCAGGACCAAATTGTCAAAGGGCATGTTGAACCATCTGTCAGCCCATACAACACCCCCATTTTTGTTGTAAGGAAAAAATCAGGGAAATGGAGGCTCTTACAGGATTTGAGGGCCTTGAACATGATTATAAAACCAATGGGGGTGTTACAATGTGGTCTGCCAAATCCCAATATCATCCCTGAAAAATTTGATCTCATGGTTGTTGCCCTAAAGGATTGTTTTTTTTCTATCCCACTGCATGAACTTGACCGCGCTTTGTTCGCCTTTACTCTGCCTCGCTTGAATAACTCCTCTCCCTCCTCTCGCTTTCAATGGAAAGTCCTACCTCAGGGCATGCTCAACAGCCCCACCATGTGTCAGCACTATGTAAATAAGGTCCTGTTACCCTATCGTTCTGCCTATCCACAATTTCTGGTGTATCATTACATGGATGACATCCTTGTTGCTGCTCCTGGACCCCCAGGTACAGTGTTTGCTTCGTTCTCTTTCCTGAAAGCCATCCTTGCAAAGGGAGGCTTGCACATAGCGCCTGAAAAGGTACAAGTGCTGACTCCCTATGCATATCTAGGCTATAAAATGCTCTCAACTACTGCCTATCCTTCACTCCCCTCACTCTCTCTGCCTCCTCAACCTACCCTGGTTCAGCTTCAACAATATCTGGGCACCATTAATTGGGCCCGACCTTTCCTGTCACTAACCACTGACACTCTTTCTCCGCTGTTCGAAGCCCTTACTTGGGGAAAAGGGCCCGCTGACAAAATATCCTTGCAGTAACCTCAGCTTCAAGCGCTGACCCATATAGAAGAGAACATACGTAGAATATGGGTGGATAGGGCCGCTGCCAATACTCCTCTAGATATGGTCATTCTAGCCACCCCAAGGCTCATGACTGCGGCAGTGACCCAAAAGGACCAAAAGCTCCACATCTTAGAGTGGATCCATCTCTCCCACACGCCCCGATGCTCCATCACTTCCAAACCAGCTCAATTGGCTCAATTAATCGTAAAGGGCAGGAGCTGCACAAAAGCACTCATGGGGATAGATGTCTCCACACTTTTTATCCCCTTCTCGCTGCAAATTTGGGAACCTCTATTCCAAAACTCCCAGGAGCTTCAGTTGGCCTTATCTGACTGGCCTGGGCTAGTCTCCTGCCACCCACCCGCTGACCCACGTTTTCAGATCATTCGAACCATACCCATCTCCTTCTCCTCTCCCATCAGCAAACAACCTTTGGTCAGTGCCCTGACTATATTTGCTGATGGCAGCAGGGAATGAGGGGCATGCGCTTGGCAAAAGAATGGAGCATGGCACACCAAAACCATCCCTGTGCAGACTTCACCACAAAGGGCTGAGCTTGCTGCAACCATACTAGTCCTCCAAAATTTCAGCGAACCCCTCAACTTGATCTTGGACAGCCTGTATGTTACCCAAATAGTCTGTACCATCCACGACTCTTACCTCTCTCCCGCTATTGACAAGAACCTTCTCTCTCTTTTTGTTACACTGCAACAGCTTGTTGCGCAACAACAACACCCTCTCTTTGTAGCCCACATTCGCAGCCACCAGCCTTTCCCAGGAATTCTCCAGGAAGGCAATGACGTGGCTGATCAAGCGGCTGCAGGTATTATGACCACGCACACCCTAACTCCCTGGGAAAGCCATTCTTACTTTCATCAAAATGCCAAAGCCCTCATGAAACATTTTAACCTTACCATGGCAGAAGCCTCAGCCATCAGACAGCAATGCCCCACCTGCAGTCAGCAAGCCAATTCCATCCCCTTAGGAGTAAATCCGTTACTCAGTTTCCTCCATTTGCCCCCTGGAAGTACCTGCATGTCACAATTGATACTTATTCAGGGTTCATAATGGCAACCCCGCAGAGAGGAGAAGCCTCTAAACATGTCATTAACCACTGCATTCGCATCTTTGCATCGTTGGGATGCCCAAACGAAATAAAAACAGACAATGGTCCTGCATACATTAGTGCGGCTATGTCAGAATTTTGCTCTAAGTGGCAGGTCACCCACAAATTTGGGATCCCTTACAACAGCCAGGGACAAGCCCTGGCAGAGAGAGCCAATTTAACTTTAAAGACAGCGCTAGAACGACATCTGACCAAAGGGAAAAAACCCCTTGGCCTCCCGGCGATGCAAAACACCCTTAATCTTTGCCTTTATACGCTTAATTTCCTCAATCTCTCTGGCACCCCTGCTACAACAGCAGCGGAGCGACACTTTTCCTCCCCCCCTTCTCCTGATTCTCCCAAACCACAGGTATACTACTGCCAACTGCCAGACCCTGCTTGGAAGGGTCCTGCTGATCTCCTCACCTGGGGTCGCGGCTACGCAGCTATCCAGCTTCCAGATCGTGTCCTGTGGGTTCCTGGACGGCACGTCAGACCATACCACCCCAAGGTAGCAAAACCACCAGCTGCAGACATATCAACATGATCTGCCCTGCTGCTTCGCTGACCCTCCTCCTCCTCCTCTTCCTCCTTGCTGCACACGCCTCCAAAGTTTCCATTCCATCCAGAGTAACATACTTCACGCCAGACACCCCCCCTCCTGCTGACCTGCACTGCATCCTGGGACATTTTTCCCCCTTATCTCAGATGGTCAACGCTTCCTCAGCCATGGTCCTACATCTCCAGCAATGCCTCTTTCCGGGTCAACACCTTTGAACAACCCCCTCAAGCTACACTCCTCATATCCCATCCTACTGCAACCACCTACTATTGTTCAGGTCAACGCCTCCATGATTCTACGCGCAACACCTACAGCTCCTGGACAATCCTCAGACCTCGCTCACCTCATCATCATCATAGACAATTCATGAATCAGCCTGACACTCATATTCAGAACCCCCCTTTGCTGCATAGGATTAAAAGATCACAAAAACCCACCAAACCAGATGACTGCACCCCCTGCTTGACCAAACCCACACAAGCAGGCTTCACTCGACTGACTCTCATTTACCATACCCAGCAACCACAGAGATGCCTTTCTACTGGGAAAACTTGCCAGAATAACGGGACTATGTATCAGTTATGCAAAATGAACTCAAAAACTATTTGCTATGACCCCAAGACGGCTGTTCGCCTCAATGTTACTTTGTGGGCCAGACTTCCAAAAGCCTCTGGCAGAGCCGATCCTGAAGGGGAGGGAAAACTTTACTACCTAAATCACACCGCTGTGCTTAAGGATGGTACTGACCCAATTGTCTTAACTTTTGATGTTTGCATTGCTTGTTCCAAACCAGGGGGATATCCTTGTGGGTCAGATGATTGGAAAACCAAATATGCTCATGATCATAAGTATTTGTGTCCCACGCCCATCAATTGGGCTGTAGGAAACCCTAATCATTGGATCCCTTGCGGGGGCTCCATTGAATGCTCGGGTTGGTCTTGTGTCTGTGATTACACTGGGGGAGGGTACTCAGGCTGCAATCATCTGTCACATTTTAAACGAGTATCAGGGTCTACCAAGGACAAGGTAGAGATCACTATCTCCAGACAACACCCCGCCATGGATACCTATGGTATAGGGATCGATGGCATAGGAGCAGACCCAAACACCTACATTACTATAAAAAACAGAAGTGATATATGAGGGTAAGGAAACATCATTAGGCTGGTCGGTGTATAATAATTTAAGAAAGTTAGATAAAGCCCCTGATACCAGCATAATAGCAAAAAACCTATTCATGGACATGGCAGAAAAAATTGCAAAACAACTTGCAATAACCAATTTCTTTGTCTGCGGGGGAACCACCACAGGAGAACAGTGGCCATGGCAAGCCTTAGAAGCCTCGCCATCACTGTTCAACAACATGTCTTCTATAGGAAACATAACAGCCAGAACTGCCCCCGACCCCCTTATCTGGACAATTACTACCAATCTAATCGGTAGAAACTGCTTCTCCCGAAACGGGTCCATTCCGGTAGGACATCTCTTTTGTTTAGGTACGTGGGACATCTCCTACCGGAATTGGACAGCACCTGATAATGCTACTACCACACCCACAAAATTCAACACAACCCTCCTCCCTTATCTCAGGGACACTTCATCCTCCCAGAACTGGACTGCACCCAATGACATGTATTGGATCTGCGGTAACCTAGCCTACCCATCCCTCCCAGCAGATTGGCAAGGGTCATGTGTATTGGGATGGATAAGACCTTCCTTCTTCCTCCTTCCAATCTCAGTGAAGCAGGAACTAGGCATCCCTGTTTATGACATGTTGTCTCACAAAAAAAGGGAAGCCGACAATGCTTTTGCAGGCTTCCCCTGCCAATCAGAATACACAGGGGACACCTGGACCTCAGAAAAAATCGTCTGCACCTATGGCATGGCTACTTGGGCCCAAGACGGGTCTTATGGGTACAGGACCCCCATATATATGCTTAATAGAATCATTCGTTTGCAAGCTGCCTTAGATTTAGCAGGTCAACGAATAGATAAGGCTCTAAACACTCTTGCAACTGCTACAGACAAATTACACACAGCTGTCTACCAAAATCGCTTGGCTTTGGATTATTTATTAGCCAAGGAAGGGGGGGTATGTGGAAGGTTTAATCTCACAAATTGCTGTCTTCAAATTGACAAGGTTGGCAAAGTCGTAGCGCAGTTAACTACTGAGATGCGACAATTAACCTACAATCCGGATCAAGTATGGCGAGGTATGGACCTCAAAAATATCTTTGGCTCCTGGCTCCCAAAACTGCCAGGATTACAAGCTATAGTAGCGCTCATAGGTATTATTGCTGCTGGGTGTGTCATTCTTCCATGTATATTACCAATCTTTGTTCGCACCATCTCCAATAGTCTGTCACTGCTAGCAGAAAAACGCGCCATTGCACAGGTCAATGCCCTCTGGGAAAAAGAATCTCTGTACAAAGCTATACCCTCAGAGGACCCCGATGAGAACATGCGCACAGGCTTCTGTATGGACTATAGCGAAGAACCAGAAGAAATCCCTCTGCGTAAAACTAAAACAGAGGAGATGCAGCAGCGAATCCACATCTAACAGCCTGGGCATATGCCAAAGCCTCACGTAGGCAAAGGAGTTTTGATATATGCCAAGCCTCACGTAGGCAAAGGAGTTTCGATACCTGCAAGACCTCACGTAGGCTGAAAGCAGGTATCAGGAACAAAAGGATGCTGCCCACCTTGGGCTACTGGCTGGACTGCAGGCGCGGATTGATTACTTTGTATCCCTTAAGCACTGTGATTGGGCGCTACAATGTATCCACTGAGATCCCCCACTCTTTTAACATGTAAAGTAGACTGAACTTTCTCTTTTGTGACGTTTAACAATGTGTGTTCAATAAAAGAGCTTCCCTGAGCGCGTGTTCGGGGCTGCTCATCCAAGACTGAACCGGCTTGGTCTCTTTCTTGATGCATTGGACTCAATGAGAAGCCCTCCTAATGTGGAGCAAAGCCGCAAATAATAATGTTAATAATATTTGTTACATTAGTCAAACTTATGTAATCTAGTGTTAATACACACGTTTGTTTTAAAATAGTTATTCAGAGTTTCAATGTGCCATTCTAATGCCAATCACAATATTATTTGTGCATGCATGATAATGCTATCTTTCAACCTCTAATCTTTTCATCTAATTATTGCTTTTATTCTATTATATAAAAGATGTGTATGCTAATATTCCGCCTATTTCTTATTTCTGCCTCTAATCTAGCTTCTATTCAGGCCACCATTACTAATCCTAGTGTTAATACACATGTTTATATTGAGATATAACTTTTCATTATTTAGTTATTCAGTGTGCCATTCTAGTGCCATTCACCATATTTTTTAAACATACATAATAATATCATCTTTTGACCTCTAATCTTTCCATCTAACTATTGTTTTATATAAAAGTGTTATTCTTATTTCTACCTTTATTCTAGTTTTTAATCATAATTATATTAAAAGATATTTCCTTTCTATCCATCACCTCTTGTTTGTTTTAATACTTTAATTCTTTTTTAAAATAAATTTTATTAAGTTTCCAAATTTTAAAAACAAAACTTTATACATTGTTATCAACATCATTGTTATTAACATCTTTTGCATCTCCTCACATTTTCCAGTATATGTATTTACTTATTACTTTACCATTACCTTTTACTCTTACTATAAATCAATATCTTTTATCCTTACATATCAATCTTCTCCATGGTATATTTACATATTTACATATTCCCTCATTCTTTTCCTAATTGCCATTTTATTTTCTTTTTATTTCTAAACCACTCATACCAGGCATTCCCGGCCCGATAATAAATTGAATCTTCTCTGTCTTTTATTTTCATCGTTAGCCTGTCCATCTCTATACAATCTATTATTTTTTTTATAACCATGCCTTCTGGTGGAACCCTTTTGTCCTTCCAGAATTGTGCATATGAAACATTTGCCACATTTCCAACAATTGGGATCTGAGTTAAACATTTTTGCCAATCTAGCAAGGGAAAGGTGCCATCTGTAGAACATTTTGTATTGATTTTCCTTGTATGCTGTGGATGTAATTAGTTTGTAATTTGATCCCCACATTCTCTCCCAATTTTCCAGGTCTATATTGTGGCCAACATTTTTTGCCCATACCACCATCGTCTCTTTGACCACCTCCTCTTCCATTTTAAAATCTAGTAGAAAGTTATATATTCTTGAAATCATTTTCTTTTCCATTTCTTGTAGAATTATATCTAACTGATGCTTTTCCATGCAGAAACCAAATTGTTCTTTGTCCTTCTGGTATCTCACCTGAATTTGCATGTATGGCCACCAATCTATCTTTATATTTTGTTGCTGTAATTGTCTCATTTTTAATCTTCCTTGTGTGTCTAATAGGTCTTTGTAATTCCTCTTTTTCCCAGATCCATTGCATTTGAGTAGATTTGTGCTTCCATAGCTGACAACCAGTTTGGTATTTTAGTATAATGATTCTTTTTAATCTTGTTCCATGTCCGAATTAATGAATCTTTAATCATGTGTCTCTGAAAATATGCATGCTGTTTACATTTCCCATCCCATAGGAAACTATGCCACCCTCTCTGCAAGTCGTGACCCTCTATCGACAATACTCTTTTATTTTCCAGGTTGATGCAATCTTTAATCCATACCATAGCTGCAGCCTGATAATACATTTCCCAGTCAGGGAGTCCAAAGCCACCCCTTTCTCTTTTGTCCTGTAACAATTTCATTTTTACCCCTTTTTCCCATCCCAAACAAATTTACTTATTATTCGATCTAATTCTCTAAAAAAGTTTTTATCCAATCTTATTGGTACAGTTTGAAAAAGATATAGCATTTTTGGTAGGGTAGACATTTTAATTGCTGCAATTTTCCCCAGTAATGATAGTTGTAATTTCCCCCACATTTCCAATTCTTTTTTGATTTGTATTATTAATTTGTCATAGTTATCTTTTTGATTGAAGAGCATCTTGCTGTTAACCAAATGCCTAAATATTTTATCTTTTTCACACTTTGCATTCCCAATTTTCCTTCTAATTCTTTTTTTGTTTGTTTATCTTTTAAATTTTTAGTCAATAATTTTGTTTTGTTTTTATTAATCTTAAGGCCTGCGACCTTGCCAAATTCCTCTATTTCCTTTATTAATTTTACTCCCATATCCTCTGGATCTTTCAGAAAAAATACTATATCATAGGCAAATGCCTGTACCTTATAATGCTCCTTTTTAATTAAAGCCCCTTTGATTTCTACATTTTTCCTAACGTTTTCCAATAAGTTTTCTAAGGTAAGAATAAAGAGAAAGGGTGACAGTGGGCATCCCTGCCTTACTCCCTTATTGATCTTGAATGTTTCCGTTCTGTCACTGTTCATTATTACACTGGCCGTCTGTGTCATATAAATTGTCGAAATAAATTTAATAAATTTATTGCCAAATTGCATGCTTTTTAATTGTTGTATTATGAACTGCCAATTAACATTGTCAAATGCCTTTTGCGCATCAAGGAAGACCATTGCCAATTGTTTTCCTGGGTTTGCTTCATAATATTCTATTAAATTCAATACCATTCTGGTATTATTTTTAATTTGTCTATTCGGTAAGAATCCATTTTGGTTGCTATGAATGATCTGATTCAGGGTTTTTTCCAATCTTTCTGCTATTAAGGACATAAATATTTTATAATCAACATTTAAAAGGGATATGGGCCTATAATTTTGAATTAATTGATGGTCCAAATCTTCTTTTGGGATCAGTACTATGTATGTCCCCCCACATGACTTAGGTAATTTTGCTGTCATGAGTACCTCATTATAGAGTTCTAATAATTGCATTTCTATTTTTTCTTGGAGCATTTTCTCCAGTTCCCCTGGGAGACCATCCAGTCCCGGTGTCTTATTGTTTTTCTGTTTCAGGATTGCCTCTTGCAGTTCTCTTAATGTTACTTCCCTGTTTATCTCTTCTTTATCCTCTTCTGGGATCATAGGTAGCCCTTTTCCTTCTAAGTAATGTTGGATATTTCCCTCTGGTACATCTTCCCTACTCTATAATTCCTCAAAAAACCTTTTAACAATATGTTTTTTCTTTTCAGTTTGATGTTGTAGCATACCATCAGCATCCTTCAATTGTTGGATTGCTCTTTTTTCTTTTTCTTTCTTAAGTCTATAGGCTAGCCACCTTCCTGGCTTATTCGTGTGTTCAAAATAATTCTGTTTTATCTTTTTCATGCCCTGTAACCATTCATCTTGTGCTAACATATTCAGTTTATGTCTAATCATTATCCTCTCCTTATTTGCTGTCTTATTATGTAGTGTTTTTTTCTAGTGTTTTTTCTAACTCCTTAAGAGTATCTAGTAGTTTAGATTGTTCTGCTTTTTTTCCCTTGTATATACGTGTATTTTATGAAATTGCTAGGCCCCTGATGTATGCTTTAGTTGTGTCCCATAGGTTTGGAGTTGATGTTTGTTGTTTTTTGTTTTCCTTCAGAAAGAACTCCGATTTTCCATCATCTTAACACATTCTTTTTCTTTTAGGATCTCCTTGTTTAGCATCCATCTTCTGTTCTTTTTCAATCCTTTCCAAATTATTTTAATAGGATTATGGTCCGCCCATGTGTTAGATTCAATTTTTATTTCTTTTATATTACGTTCGATTTCCCCATTTGTCCATAACATATCCAATCTTGACCATGATGTGTGTGATGCTGAATAGTAAGTATACTGATTTTTGACTGTATTTCTTTCTCTCCATATATCTTTTAATCCTAATTCGTCCACCATTTGATAGAATACTTTTGGTAAATGTTTTCTTTTTCCTTTTTTCCCCTGGATTTTCATTATTGTAATCTTTTCCTAAATTTGCTATTGCACTGAAATCACCTAGCTGGCATATGCTCTCATATTCCTGTTCTACTAATTTTCTGTATAGCTTGGTATAAAATTTTTCTTGTTTCTCATTCGGCACATATATCACTGTCAATAACATTTTCTTATAATTTATATAAACTTCTAACATCAAAATCCTACCTGTTTTGCTTGTAAATGTTTCCTAATATATATTGCTATCCTCCTCTTTTTTTGTTGGGCTAGTGATACGTTTAAATCTCCTAACTTTGGTGTTTCTAACAGTTTACTTTGATGTTTCTGGATATGTGTTTCTTGAAGGTATATAATATCTAAGTTCAATATCTGTAGTTTAGTTATCGTTTTTTTTCCTCTTAATTTGTGAATTTAAACTCTTGGTGTTAATGGAAATCAATTTGATTTGTTCCACCATCTTACTCTGTAATTGTTTCTTATTGAAGCTTGTTTGCTCTCATTTGGTGTCTTGTTCTTACGCCTTCTCTTCTCCTTCTCTTTCCTCTTGTTCTGTTTCTCTTTCCTCCACCCGATCTTCTTGGCTCCTACTTTCCACTTCCTCTTTGCTGTTTTGGTCTTCTCCTGACACCACATACAGTTCAAAAAAATTCCCTCACTTTTTCTATACTGTCTATTTTATTTTTTTTATCCTGCCATGATATTAACATTCCCTCTGGGATGAGCCATTTGAACAGGATGTTATTCTTATTCAGTTGGGCAGCCAGGAATCTGTATTTCTTTCTATGTTCCCTTATTCTTCTTGGAATTTGTTTCAATGTTACAATTTCTGTTCCCTTAAATATTAGCGGTTCATCTCTTGTCACTTTGTATATCTCACCTCTCAGTTGTTTCTTTGAGAATCATATATGAACCTCTCTTGGAAGTTTAAAACGTCTTGTATTGTTGCTATGTATTCTATATACCTCGTCGATTTCCCTTTGACCCTCTTGACCCTCTTTTTGTAACACTTCTGCTATGAGATCTGCCATTAATTTGGGCAAGTCCTCCCCCCTTTCTTCTGTTACATTCTGAAATCTGAGGAAGAAATCAGTCTTTTCCATCTCCAAATATGCAAATGCCTCTTCTAATTTCCTGTTCTCTCCCATTAATTTCTGTTCTATTGATTCTACTTTCTTATCTGTTTGTTCGACCTTTGCCTCTACTGCTTTCATTTTATGTTCTGTCTTTACTACTGTTTGTACTTAGCTTGTCATCTAGTTTCCATATTTTACCTTTCATTTCCCCCATTTCAGTTTTAAAGTCTGCTTGGTTTCTCACCAACAATTCTTGTATTGTTGTTAATGCCATTTGAATTGTTTGCATATTTGATACCTGACTCGCCTTCTCAGGATTCAGCATGCCCTCTATCGAACATTGTCCTGCTGGTGATGTTATTGTTGATGTTGGGTTGGATGTTGTTTTCTCCCCAATCTTAGCAGTAGTTGTTGTGGTGGACATCTTAGGCTTCCCAAATCTACCTATTTTCTTAAGAAAGTCTTTCAATATTATCATCCATTGTATCAACTCCCTTCTGCATTTTCTATGTTTATCTCTTCCCTTTTATCTTATTCTAATCCCTTCAGTTTATCTCTACAAGGTCTAATATATTTAATAATGTCTCGCCTTAATTTTATGCACACGAGAACCTCAGAAAACAAATATTGCACCTCTACGGGGAGGAAACCCACCATCTGACCAGGACTTATGAAAAACTTGAAGTCCAAAGAGCTTCCATTTTATGTGACCTTGCATTCCTATGCAACTGTCGAGATCAAAATTTAATTCCCACAAGCTTCCAATTGAAATTCCACACCAACACAGCAGCCACCAAACGCATCCTAAAAAGAACAGAATTGGCCCTAATTAGAAATGAACTTCACACAAAAAGGTTTCTCCTAGACCAAATCAACAAAGATCTCCTCACATTCCACCTCAGACTCAGCAACAAGATTCACCCTCTACTTTGGGACAAATCCAAACAACTCGCTGTCTGGAGAGCCGAAACACAGACCACCCTCAAGACAGACACACACACCAACAAACTCAGGAAACTACAACAATGCCAGAAACCAACTCCTCCCCCCCCACACAGCCACACATGAAACAAACAGTGCACAACATCTCAGACAAGATCCTCACTGAAGCTGAAACCAAGGTCCTTTCAAAAGGATTCAACTTTGCTGTCGCTCCCAAACACATCCCCACAGAAACCATCATATGCGGAGTTGAAACCAGCCTGACCAAAACCAACCCTGATGATGCTAACAAAATCAGACTCGAAATCACCAACATCCTCTGCACTAGCAAACCACCCAAAAGCAACTTATCCAAAGAAGAACAAACTGCACTATTTAACCTGAAAGAAGACACCAGCATAATAATCCTACCAGCAGACAAGGGCAACGCGACAGTGGTTATGAACACATCTGACTACCAAACCAAGCTAACCAACCTACTCCAAGACCCCACATACAAACCCCTAAAGACAGACCCCACCACCTACCTAGAAAAAACTACCAAATCCAAAATAAAAGCCTCCCCCATCAGTGAAGAAATCCAGCAAAGAATCATACCCAGAGAGAAATCATCCAGATGCCCAAAGCTTTATTGTCTCCCCAAGATACACAAAGAAGGAACCCCACTCAGACCAATAGTCAGCTCCATAGGCTCACCTCTACAAAACCTGGCCAAATTTCTCGCTAAACAACTACAACCCTATGCAGAATCCATCAACTCACACGTAAGAAACTCATTCCAGTTCATCGAGATCATAAAGGAACAAAACTTACAACCCAGCGACCTACTAGTAAGCTTCGATGTCATATCCCTCTTCACCCAAGTGCCAATAAAAGAAGACTTGACAGCCATCCAAAACAAATACAACCCCCCCAAGCACATCCTAGATTTGACCAACCACTGCCTATCCAATACATACTTCACGTACAATGGACAAAAATACAAACAAATAGAAGGAGCACCCATGGGATCACCCCTCTCACCTGTCATCGCAAACCTCTACATGGAACACTTTGAAACACAAGCTCTAGAAAAATACGACCACAAACCCAAACTCTGGCTCAGATACGTAGATGACACCTTCATAATCTGGCCACACGGGAAAGAAAAACTGAACAACTTCCTCACACACCTCAACAGCCTACACCCCAAAATACAATTCACCATGGAAACAGAAGCCAACAATCAACTTCCCTTCCTAGATGTCTTGGTATACAAAAGATCCAATGGCTCCCTAGGACACACCATCTACCAGAAGAAAACTCATACAAATCGCTATCTACATGCACTCTCACACCACCACCCAGCACAGATCAATTCCGTAGCCAAGACACTCATCTCCAGAACAAAATGCTTAGCCAATGAACAACACCAAAAAACCGAACTACACACTCTCACCAATGTACTTACAGCCAATGGATTCCAAAGAAAGAAGATTACCCACCTAATCCAAAAAGAAACCCCAACCAAAATCCAAGACAGAGAACAAGAAAATGGCAAAGCCCTCCTCCCGTATATAAAAGGCACTACAGACAAAATCAGCAAGATCCTCCAAAAACACAACATTAAAACAGCATTCTGCACAAACAGAAAAATATCCACCATCCTAAGAAACCCCAAAGACAAAATCGAATTAGAAAACCAAGGAGTATACGAAATCCCCTGCACTGCCTGCCCTACCACATACATTGGACAAACTAACAGAAGAATAAGTGCACGCATTGAAGAACATAAGAACTCAATCAAAAAAGAAGAAACGACCTCTTCCCTGGTCCAACACCTCAAAGCCACAGGACATGAAATTGACTTTAAAAATACCAGAACTATCGCCCAAACCGAACACTTCAACAGCAGAATAATCAGAGAAGCCATAGAGATAGAAAAACGCCCACACAGCATGAACAAACGAGATGACACCTCCCGCCTTCCAGCCATTTGGAAACCCGCCCTCATGAACAGACGAGTACCTAACATGAAGAATGACACCAGACCCACACCCATGAGAGCCACACAAGATGCCACCACCACACTTCCATGTAGAAAACAGACTCACACCCACTCAGAAGATAAGACACGACCATGGACCAGAAGCTGCACTGCAGCTGCATCACTACCCACTTCAAACCCCTCCGAGCCATACATGAAGCAAACCGACACCCACTATGAAGATGCAGCACGACCACGAACTCGAAGCCAAACAGCAAGATCACAGCTCACCAACTCAAATCCCCCAGCAACTAAGACTAACCTGAGCACAACCAAGCCCCCACCTGAACAGAACACGCCTCCAACCAATCAGAACACGGCTAACCCCCCAACCAATCAGAACACAGCCAAACCCCCTACCAATGAGAACACACCCCCACCCAATCAGAACACAGCCAAGCCCCCACCCAATCAAGTCCCACACCCACTAGCAGTTAAAAGGAAGAAGCAGCTGCAATCTCACATCACTCTGAGAAGCAAGAGCCGAAGACAGAAGCCTGAAGATGATGAATGAGACTTCATCGAAACGTTGCCTAGATATTTCGAATCTTACGCGGGAGAAAACCCGAACAACCAAAGATCCACATATGTATGTATGTATGTATGTATGTATGTATGTATTTATACAACAATGTAAAACTAAATATCGTTATTGTTTATAATCTATGATAGTCTGTAACCCTCTTAATTTTCTAATCTTATTTAATCCTTTTAACAAATTAATTAAGTATAATTTTAAATATAATAGCTTATATAGTAAACATATATAATTCAATAAATATAGATAAATATGTGTTTGATTGTTTTCTTTCTTATATACTATATCTTATAACTTTCTTATAGTTCAATTAAGTCTATGAATCAATATATAGCCATTAACTAGTTATACATCAATTGATTAATTAGTTGTTATCCAAAGTATCAAATTGTGGAAAGATATAAAGGATATATAGGGTATAGCAGTTATAAAGAAAGTAGCAATCTATGAAATAGGATACATAAATTAATTCTTCTTGCAAGCAACCAGTTATATATATATTTTCAATGTACACTTTTGAATTTAAATACTTAGAAATTATTCAGCTTTCTTCTTCTTCCTTCCTTCTTCTTTTCCCTTTCTTCTGCACATCGTCACATTACTTTCCTCATTTCCTGTTTCCTCAGTCATCTTTAACTACTTAGTCACTTCCACTCTCAAACTGCACAGTCACAGCTTTCTATCAAAATGGTTCCACTCTCCATTCAACTACAGTTCTCCATTAAAGTTCCAATTGTTCTCTCCAATGTCTCTTTTCTGCTCTGCTAGTAATCAATCCAAATCGTAGAAATTTTTAGTTTTTATTCACAGAGTCTCGATCTTTTCTTCTGCGGCGCTCTCTCTCAGCTGTCAAAGTGTTCTGTTTCCTCCTTTCCTTTCGCTCCGCTATCCCCCACTAATTAGCCGCTGTATTCACTCTCTCCAGAGATTCCCTCTGTCAAAGTCTTTCACAGGACTCTCTTCTCTCACCTCTCGAAAACTGTCCCAGTCTGCTGTTCTTCTTCTGATGTGTTGTGTTGATCCACTTTCCTGCTTCCCGATCGCAGCTGGCTGTCACAGCTTCGGACTCGCTGTAAATGCTGGGTTTCTTTCATGCCGGATTCAAAGGGCTTTCCCTCATCATAGCGGGAGGTTGCTTTCCTCCAGTCTGCTCCTAGGCTTCCCCTTCTAATTCGTGTGTCTCTCCAAGCTTCACAATGCCTCTGAAAGCTTCCAAGCACAAAAATTCAGATACAGAATTGCAGAGATTGCTCTCCTGCTCCGCTCCACCGGGACCTCACCATTGGAAGTCCCTTAATACTTTAATTCTTATTTGCTTTTTAGCTTGCCTCCCATACACTCTTGAATCTTTGGATCTATCTACATCTATGTCATTACTATTCAGTCTAAATATTTCTCCCATTTCTCCTCCTATGCTGCCTCCTATTCTCTCTTAAAGTACTTTTCCCTTGTTTTATTTCATCAGTTATTATCTTTATTGACTTCTCCTTCTTGTCATCTTGCTTTATTTGCTTTGTCTGTGCTATCTTTTCCTCCATTCTTTCTGTTGTCTCCTTTCTTTCCTGGACTTTTTGATCTTCATTCATTGTCACCTGTAGGGTATGTTCTATTTTCCCATTTATGCCATGCAATAAGTTCTTTATCTATCTGTGATTCTTTGTCATAGTGTCATTAATGCTTTGGAACATCAATGCCATTTCTTTTAAAATTTCACTCATTTCCCCCTGATGGGGCATCTTGTCTTATTTTAGTAAGTCCCACTTACTCAATAGTCCAAAACCAATATATTCAAGCCTAATGTTGTTCCTCAGAAAGTACAATAATCATAGTTCTTTATATCCCAAGAAGGATTATTCAATCAATTCCATTTAGATAGTCCAGGAAGCTTTCCAAATATCTCCTTCAGTCCATTCTATAAACTTAATCATATATCTTCACATTCAAAAGTTGGTTTAATTAAATATCTTCCTTGCTCTCATAGTTGAATCTCCAGTAATCATAAAGTAGATAATTATAGAACAATAGGTATCACTGCAGTCCTCCAGATAAATGTTTATTTCTCTTATCAGAAATTTTCCCAGACTTGTAGGGGTGTTGTGACTGGAAGGGTTGAGCCTGCTGTGAGTTTTGAATCTGATGCATCTGAAGACAGAAGGTTTGAGCCTGCTGTGAGTTTGGAGTCTGATGTATCAGAGGACACAGGGGTGAGTGATGAGGAGGATGAGAGAGTGTCGGAGACACAATCATCTCCAGAACCTTCCACTTCATTCATACCTCAGGTGTCAGCAGCTGATCCATAGAACGTGCCAGAGGCTTTGAGTGATGACGAGACTGATGGATGTTGGCTTGATGTTAGGACTAGAAAAAGATTGAAACATCAATCACAATTTGAAAAGAAACGTCAAGCCAGAGATTAATTAGAGAGACTGACACACCCCTTCAGGGGATATAAAGAAGCGTGCTAGCTCTTAATCCTTGTTCGAAGCAAAGTGTCTTTTGGTTTGGAGAATGCATCTGACTCTCTCGGCTGCAGCATCTTGATTTATGGTTAGCTAGGACTTGCCAGACAGATTCCTTGAAGACTGCCAAGGACTGTGTAAACAGAAGCAGTTAACTCTGCCATGTCTGGGTTTGTCTGTTTGAGCATTTGAACTTTGGAACTTTGAATTCTCACCTGTGGATACAGGTGAGACAGAACATTTTTGCTTCAAACCTTTACTCCATCTTATAACCAAGATGGACCAAACACAACTAAAGCAACTGGTAGAGCAGCAGCAGCAACAGATTGACCAACTTTTGCAGAATAACCAGGTCTTACAACATCAGGTAACTCAGTTGGTTAATCATGTTATGCAGTTGCAGGCTCCTGTTGCTCCCCCAGCTCCTCCCCTTAGGAAATGCCCGGTATCTGTGCCGGATAAATTCTCGGGATAGACTGATATGTTCCCGGCGTTTATGGGACAGTGCCAACTATTCATGTCCTTACGGCCCGCAGATTTTCCTGATGACCATGCTAGGGTGGGGTTTATTATCAGCCTTTGTCAGGTCCGGCTGTTAGATGGGCTACTCCTCTGCTGGCACAAGATAGCCCTTTATTAAATGACTACCAGGGTTTCCAGCAACAATTACCTGCCATGTATGAGAACCCCATAAAGAGTCAAACTGTGGCCAGACGTTTGAAGGACATTCATCAGGGGAAACACCCTTTGCAAGAGTTTATTGCAGAGTTTCGTCTGCTCTGCATGGACTCTGCTTGGAATGAGGCAGCCCATATGGACGCATTTCAAGATGGATTGGCAGATGAAATCCAAGAGGAGCTGGTGCACGTGGAGCCAGCCCTAACCCTGGATGCACTGGTAATACAATGTTGCGCATTGACGCCCAGCTTCAAAGGCACAAGACCAGACACTCAGTTCCGGAACCGCCCTCCCTCTCACGGCTGCAACCTCCAGTACAACCTGTGCCCTTGGTATCCCATAATACCGTGACCAGGACTGAGGAGCCAATGGAGTTGGGTGCACTCCGCCCTCAGTTGACAGCGCAAGAACGCTCGCGAAGATTCCAGGGAGGCTTATGCCTTTATTGTGGTGGGCCGGGACATTTTGCCAGTTCTTGTAAATGGAGGGGGACACGAAGACCAGTGCCAGAGTCTAATCCTGGGCCATCGGGAAACGGGGTAGGCCCGACCTCGGGGAAACCCTAAGTCGGGCACGTATCACACCACCACCCAAAGTAGCTGAGGTGAACTCTGGTCCTCCCCGACATTTACTGTTGGACACACAGGTTTTCCTACAGTCCCGGAAGGAAGGGATTTCTGTGGTTGCGTTGGTGGACTCAGGGGCTACTACTAGTTTTATGAACCGGGCCTTCGCAACTCACTTTGATGTCCCTTTGATTGCTGTGGAACCACCCATCAAGGTGGAAACCGTTGATGGGCGTGAGCTTAGGTCTGGGCCCATTCATTTTGCCACATAGCTGTTGCGTTTGGTTATTGGAGACCACGAGGAGGCGATTAGTTTTTATATCACCTCGGGCCTCCATCTCCCTCTGGTTCTTGGCATGTCCTGGCTACGATTGCACGATCCTTTGGTGGCTTGGGCGCAGAACGTCATTTCCTTCTCAAGTCTCCAGTGCGTGGATCATCTGAGACATATCTGCGCTGGCCAGGACATCATCACCCCCACTGTTACCATACCACCGGAGCTATCGGACTTCTCCGATGTTTTCAGTGAGAAGGAGGCAGATCAGTTACCACTGCATCGAGCCTATGACTGTCCCATGGACCTTCTACCTGATGCCCCACTGCCCAAGGGTCGTCTATATTCCATGTCTGAGCCCGAATTGGCTGCTCTTCGAGATTTTCTGGATAAGAACTTGGCCCGGGGATTTATCAGACCATCGTAGTCTCCTCTTTCTGCTCCCATCCTTTTTGTGTAAAAGAAGACGGGGGAGTTGCACTTATGCTGCGACTACCGCAGGTTAAACGCCATCACGCTGAGAAATAGTTATCCCTTGCCGCTCATTCCAGAGTTGATGGAGCGGTTGCGGGAGGCCACTATTTTCACCAAGCTCGATCTTCGAGGGGCCTACAACCTGGTGCAGATGCGCAAGGGGGATGAGTGGAAGACGGTGTTTGGCACCCGATACGGACATTATGAATACACCGTAATGCCGTTTGGGTTGACCAACGCCCCCACGGTTTTCCAGAATTTAATGAATGACATTTTATGGGACATGCTTGATTGGTTTGTGGTGGTGTACCTGGACAACATTTTGATCTACTCTCGGTCCAGGGATAGCCACGTTCGCCAAGTCCGTCAGGTATTACAATGTCTTCGGGAGCATAAACTCTATGCAAAGCTGAAGAAATGCCTCTTTTTCCAGACTTCCATAGAGTTCTTGGGGCATATCATCTCTCCCGAGGGCATTGCCATGGACCCGAGGAAAGTAGAGGCCTTGTGTAGTTGGAAACCCCCTCATCGAGTAAAGGACATGCAATGTCTCTTGGGGTTTGCTAATTACTACAGGACCTTCATCCTGGATTTTGCCAAGCTGACGGATCCCATCATCCAGCTCCTTCACAAGAAGGTCCCATTCCAGTGGGGCCCCCCGCAGCAACAGGCTTTTGGGGCGGTGTTGTTACAAGCCCCAATGGATGGTGCACCTCTTTTTCCATGTGCATATTATTCAAGGAAGCTCACAACTTCTGAGTGCAATTATACCATTTGGGAGAAGGAGTTGCTGGCTATCAAGGCTGCGTTTGACACCTGGCAACATCATCTGAAGGGGGCTCGGCACAAGGTGGAGGTTCGCATGGATCACCATAACCTGGAACATTTGTCCACTGCCAAGAAGTTGAACCAATGACAGATCCGGTGGTCGTTGTTCTTCGCTAGGTTCAACTTTTCAGTCACATACGTTCCAAGTGGACAAAATTGGAGAGCGGATGCCCTGTCTTGTAAACCTGAGTACATTGGTCCCGAGGACCCTCTTCCTCCATGTACGGTGCTGCCACCGGAATCTTTGGCCATTATTCAGGACCCGGTGGATTTGAGGCTTGAGTAAGAGAGGCGCAGCGCTTAGACGCTTGGTCACAGCAAAGAATGGGGGAAATTGAACCTGACTCTCCATAGACTCTAGAGGAGGGCTTACTACAGCATCGAGGACTATTGTAGGTACCCACCAGGATGCTTAGAGCCCTCATCATGACTCAATGTCATGACAATCCTGCTGCTTACCATTTTGGCTTCTTTAAAACTCTTCACCTGGTCACACAGACTTTTTGGTGGCCTCGAGTCCGACATGACGTCTTTTCTTACATCGCCTCTTGTATTATGTGTTGACAAGCGAAGGCTGCATCAGATGCGCTTCCTGGACTTCTTCAACCACTACCAACTCCGAACCGACCCTGGGGGGTGGGCAATCTCTATGGAATTTTTAACACACTTGCCCTCGTCGTCGGTTATACAACGGTACTTGTGGTGGTTGACATGCTCACCAAGATGGCCCATTTCATCCCGTGTAGAAGGTTACCTTCAGCTCGTGTTACTGCCCGGCTTTTCATACAACACATATTCCGTTTACATGGCTTACTGGACAGAATTGTTTCAGATCGCGGTGTTCAGTTCACCGCTCAATTCTGGAAGAGCCTAATGAATGCATTACAGGTACATGTATGTTTAGCGCACCATCCGGAAACCGATGGTGGGACTGAGAAAGTAATTGGCATCCTTGCCCAATACCTCAGATGTTTTGTTAATCAATGGCAAAATGACTGGGTGACCTATCTTCCATTGGCAGAGTTTGCTTTTAACAATTCTCAGCACACCTCCACCCACATGACACCTTTTTACGCAAATGTGGGTTACCATCTGAGGTTTTTCCCCCTATCGATCATAGATTCTCCAGTTCCAGAGACACGAGACTTTTTGTCTGAATTACATGCCGTGCATCAATTGATTTCCAGAAAACTGGAACGAGCGAAAGCAGACTATAAACGTTTCCCAGATCGTTCACATCAGGTGATGCCTCCGCTGGCTGTGGGAGACAAGGTGTGGTTGTCCATGAAGCATCTCCGGGTTGATTGTCCAATTAGGAAGTTGGATCATCGCTTTATTGGTCCCTTCCCTATCGAGGCGGTTATTAATCCTGTGGCTAATCGGCTCACCCTACCGCGCTCCATGCACATTCACCCTGTTTTTCACCACTCCCTTTTGGTACCTGACACCCCATCGTGTACTCTCTGTTCTCCAGACGATATGGGTTCTCCATCTGGGCCCAGCGCTGATCCTGTTGCGGATACCACAGTGGTCGGCATTTACAATTCACGATGGCTGAAGGGACAATTTCAGTACTTCGTAGGGAGGCTGGAAAATGAAACAGAGATTCGTTCCTGGCAGGATGTGTCCAAGGTGCATGCCCCAGACCTTATTCAGATATATCATGCACAATTCCCCTCAAAACCACATCCTGATCATCAGACTCGGGGGAAGGGCCCTGCGGTGAGGGATAGTGTTGTGACTGGAAGGGTTGAGCCTGCTGTGAGTTTTGAATCTGATGCATCTGAAGACGGAAGGTTTGAACCTGCTGTGAGTTTGGAGTCTGATGTATCAGAGGACACAGGGGTGAGTGATGAGGAGGATGAGAGAGTGTTGGAGACATGATCATCTCCAGAACCTTCCACTTCATTCATACCTCAGTTGTCAGCAGCTGATCCAGAGAACGTGCCAGAGGCTTCGAGTGATGACGAGACTGATGGATGTTGGCTTGATGTTAGGACTAGAAGAAGATTGAAATGTCAATCACAATTTGAAAAGAAACGTCAAGCCAGAGATTAATTAGAGAGACTGGCATGCCCCTTCAGGGGATATAAAGACGTGTGCTAGCTCTTAATCCTTGTTCGAAGCAAAGTGTCTTTTGGTTTGGAGAATGCGTCTGACTCTCTCGGCTGCAGCGACTTGATTTATGGTTAGTTCGGACTTGCCAGACAGATTCCAGGAAGACTGCCAAGGACTGTGTAAACAGAAGCAGTTAACTCTGCCGTGTCTGGGTTTGTCTGTTTGAGCATTTGAACTTTGGAACTTTAGATTTTCCATTCATCAGTAAATGGCACCCTCATCTTAGATTTCAAGATTGTTTCAAATTCTGACAGCTATTTGATCCAATTTTAATTCAATTTATGGAAGCAAATTTAGTTATTCAAGTTTGTTCAGAGTTTTGCAGCATAAATTTAGCATCAGAAAAATAAACACAGATGGCTGATGCTTCATTTAATGTCTTTATAAACATATTAAGTAAATTTTACAATACCAGTTGTAGATTTCTCCAACATTGAGCAAACTCAAACAGAAGCAGACATGTTACAGTTTCAAACAGAACAGCAACTCAACTTCAACAGACAAGCAAGCAAGTTTGTTTCTCTTTCACTTTAGAGCTGAGCACAGAACAGAGATAAACCACACCCAGATTCTCTCTTTAAGTTTCAGCCCTCAAGTCAGCTCTCATTGGCTGACCTTGTTACTAAGCTCTATTCCAGTTCATGAATATAATCTGCAATAGTTCCAGCATTTTAAAATGCCTTTCCAAAACAACGCCTACCCAGTTTAAAAGTACAATTTTCTATGTTTTAAAAAGTTATTTTACTTTTCTCCCCTTAGTTCCTTTCTTTCGGGTCTGAAATTTTTCTCTATGTAATTGTTTGCCACTTTAACAAATAGTTCTAAGAGTCTCTTTTCCTTGATTTTCTTTTTTCTTTTTCCTTTTAGAGTTAGGTTCTAGGTAAAAAAGGAATCATCTCACTCAGTTCCAGTCACTGTTCACCGACATCGTTCCTGCACTTTCTTTGTTGCCTTGGCTGTCCCAATTTCATGGCAGCCATGGATGGATAAGAGAGATGAATCCCTGGTCAAGGGGGAAAAGTTGTGGCTCTCTGTGACCTTCAGGCCACCTCTCTTTTTTCATCACCCCAACAGGGTGGTTTTAGCTCCTTTTGGAGCCCTCCAACAGGGAGAACTCAGCAGAGGAGCACAGAGACTCGCTCCTCATGTTCAATATCACACTACACACACACACATACACACACATGCTCTAGTTATCTTGTTTATTTTTTGTATTACATTTTTTAAAATATATGTTTTATTGGTACATTTTCCTTTTAAAGAACATAAAAAATTACATTTCTATCTGAATAGCATGTTGTCTGGGCACAATTAATTTTAAGAAAAGATACAATAACCAAAGTCATACTACCATGTTTCTCCAACAATACGCGCCCCCCCAATAGGAAGGCCCAGCATGTTTTCTAAGCATAAGTTGAAATTAAGCCCCTCCAGCAAAATTTAGGTCTATTTAAAACATGCAAAATGGGGGGGAAGGGCAGTGGGGAACTTGCCATTAGGAGTGCCCCACAGGTAGCCATGCCTTGCCACCAGCTGCTCCTAGTGGCTGATTGTTAAGTTTGGGTAATGAGAGGCTGGACCAGAGCATTAGTGCAACAATACTTTATTATAACAATAAAGGACTGACCGTGCTTGCCAAGCCTGGAACTGGCTCGCAGCGATCAGCAACTGGTTGGACCCCGCAGCCTGCTTTTATAGATGGCTGCTGGAGAGAACCAACCAATGAGCGAGGGGGAAAACCGCCCCCGCAATGTGAACGGACCTGAGTGGGAACTCCTAGAGTTCCAGGGACATAACACCCCTTTCCCCCAGATGCGAACACACATAGTCTTTGAGGTAGGCAGGAGGTTTATGCTGGCGCCCAGAACGGCGCAGCTCTGGTGGGTTGTCTGTCAGTTCAGAGTCTGTAGGGGAAGGCAGAATCGGTAGAGTGTCACTAACGCGCCCCTCGGTTCGGGTTGGCTCGGGACTCGTAGAGCTGGTCACTGGGGACGTGCTCCCGTTGACTGGTTCGGACTGGTCCGCCATCTGGACGTCGCTGTCCGTGTCCAGATTCCCTGGAACGGCTGCTGGTGTAAGCAGGTCACTGGGATTGATGCTGATGTGGGGTTGATGCTGAGGACTCGCTCCGGTTTGTAATTCTGGGTCACTGCTGACGAGGGTGCTGTGACGCCTTCGCAGCTGGTCCAGGTGCCTTCTCCATATTCGGCCGTCCTCCAGTCTGACTCGATATGACCTGGGTCCGGTGATGGCCATGATCTCGCCCGGGATCCACAGAGGGTCTCCAGCGAAGTTCCTCGCGAATACGGGTTCCTGTAAGATAAAATGTCTAACCCCCGATGTGGAAGCGAGGGGAGAGTCAGGGCAGTAATGTGGGTGAAGTCTGTCCAATACAGTCCTCAGGCGCCTGCCCATCAGGAGCTCAGCTGGGGACTTATTGGTGACTGAGCACGGAGTTGAGTGCTGGCTCATCAGGAAACGCGAGAGTTTGTGGTGCCAGTCATCCTTGCTGAACCTAGCTAGGGCTTCTTTAGTGGTCCTAACGGCTCTTTCAGCCAATCCGTTACTGGCAGGATGAAATGGGGCCGTGAAGATGTGGCGGATGCCCAGGTTGGCAGCGAAACGGCTGAACTCGGCTGATGCGAACTGTGGGCCATTGTCGGAAACAATGGAGTCAGGCAGCCCGTGTGTTACAAACAGGCGAGTTAATACCTTGGTAATCGCTAGTGTGGTGGTCGTGGATAGTTGTGCCACGTCAATCCATTTAGAGTAGGAGTCCACGACCACTAGGAACATTTTCCCATGCAATGGGCCGGCTAGGTCGATGTGAATTCTGGACCACGGAGCGCTGGCGCTTTCCCACTTAGTAGGGGTGGCAATAGGAGGAGCTGGACGGGATTCCTGGCAGGGATTGCAGGAGCTTACCCATCTGATGATGTCCTCGTCGAGGCCCGGCCACCATACGTAGCTGCGTGCTAATGCCTTCATTCTGACGATGCCAGGGTGCCCCTCGTGCAACGCCTCCAGAACTCAGGTACGCAGTGAGGTCGGGATGACCACTCGAGTGCCCCACAGCAGACAGCCCTGCAAACTGGATAATTCCTGCAGGCGGGTCTTGAAAGGTGTAAATTTGTTTTCAACATCACCGCCCGGCCACCCCCTCCTCACCCAGTCCAGTACCTGGGCGATTGTTTTGTCTGCCTTGGTTTTGGCAGCAATGTCAAGGGCAGTGATGGGGAGGTCCAATTGGGTGACCTCAAAGATAGCGTGGACAGGAGCAGGGTCTTCAGCTGGAGCCAGCAAGGGGCAGCGGCTGAGAGCATCTGCGTGGGACAATGTTTTACCTGGGCGGTGTATGAGTCTATACGAGTATGCCGCTAGGAAAAGGGTCCATCTCATCATTCTAGGAGAGAGGACTTGAGGGGTCTGTTTGTCCCCAGCTAGTAGACCCAGGAGAGGCTTATGATCCGTGACCAGCTCGAAAAAGTGGCCAAAGAGAAATTCGTGAAATTTCTTCACTGCTGCAACAGCTGCTAGAGCTTCCTTATCGATCTGGCTATAATTGCGCTCTGTTGCAGAGAGCGTCCTGGAGAAAAAAGTGATGGGAGCCTCGGAGCCATTGGGAAGCCTGTGGCTTAATACTGCCCCAATTCCAAAAGGGGATGCGTCTGCTGCTAGCACTAATGGAAGGTTGGGGTCGAACTGAATAAGGACCGCCTCTGACGTGAGTAGTGATTTGACGGCGCGAAAAGCGGAGTCTTCTTTGTGACCCCAGTGCCAAGGCGATTTATTATCCAACAGTCTGTGCAGGGGTTCTGCCACTGATGCTTTATGGGGCAGGAAGGACGCGTAAAAGTTCAATAGCCCCAAGAAGGCCTGCAGTTCAGTTTTGGAGGTTGGAGTGGGTGCCTCGTGAATTGCCTTAACCTTGGACTCCAGGGGGTGAATGCCTGAGGCGTCAATTTTATAACCCAGAAAGTCCACCTGTCTAGTGGCAATGGCACATTTTTCTTTTTTTAATTTGAGGCCATGCTGTCTGAACCTCTCTAATACTGCTCGAACTCTCTGGAAGAGTTGGGGTCTGTCCCTGGCCGAGACTAAGATGTCGTCGAAGTAGGGTACTACACCAGGGAGGCCCTGCAAAATCCGCTCCATGAGGGATTGAAAAATGCCTGGGGCAACACTTACGCCAAATTGGAGACGCTTGCACCGGAAAGCACCCCTGTGGGTGACAATGGTCTGGAGTTCCGCTGTTTGGCTGTCAACAGGGAACTGTTGATACGCTTGAGACATGTCCAATTTGGCAAAAATGCTGCCAGGTTCAAAAGTGTGTAATAAATGCTGAATGACGGGCACTGGGTAAGCGCTAACTTGTAAAAACTTATTAATTGTGGTCTTGTAGTCCGAGCAAATTCTCAGGCTACCGTCTTTTTTGAGGGGTGTGACAATGGGCATCTCCCATTTGGCAAAATCTGTTGGCTCAATGACCCCTTGTTTTAATAGTTTATCCAATTCTGCATCTAGTTTTGGCCGAATAGCGAATGGGACTCTACGCGGTTTTAGCCTGATTGGGACTGCCTGGGGGTCGACTGAGAATGAGATAGGGGTACCGTTATAACACCCCAGCTCATCGCTGAATACATCTGAGTAATCAGCGAATAAGGAGTCAGTGTCAGAGGTTGAGACAGCATGGACTCCTGTTAGCCCTAGGCCGAGATGGGGAAACCAATCGAGCCCCAAGAGTGTGGGGAGATTGCCGTTAACTACCACTAGAGGTAGGTGACCTTTGAAAGCTTTAAAATTGACAAGGAACTTGCCTCTGCCGATTACAGGAATGACCTTCCCCTGGTAGTCCTTCAGGCTAAACTGGCACTTCTGGAGCCGGCTTGTTGATAGACTGGGCCGTAGCCTCTTGAGGGTGCTCCACGAGATAATTGAGAGCGCTGACCCTGTGTCAACCTCCATGCGACACGGTTTACCTTCTAACAAAACGGAGAGAGAGATTTTACTAATGGTATGGCAAGTGTGCTTGGCATGGTGGTGAGTGCGACAGTTCAATACTTGCCTCTGAGGTCCAGAATGTGAGAAGGGAGGGTGCCTTTGTGCCGAGTTTTGAGAGGCTTGACAGACTCTCGCGATGTGCCCCCTTTTGTGGCAGATGTTGCAGGAGGCTCCTTTGAATTTGCAGGCGGCCCTCGGATGAGATCCACCACAGGATAGGCACAGGGTGATGTGCTTGGGTGGACTGATGTTTTCTTGCTTGGCTCCTACCTGCGGATGCCTGGCGTTGGTGAGGCGGTGGATGTCAGTTTCATCACTAGGGGCTTCCTCTACTACCACCTCCTCGGAGTGGACTGGAACTGTCGTTAGCTTGGAAGTTGGACCATGGATTTCGGTGGCTGAGTGTGCTGCCAGTTCTGCTGCCAGGGCCTCCTCGATGGCTTGTGCGAGGTTGAGGTCCTTCTTAGCGAGTAGGCGCCTTTGGAGGTGGAGATCCTTGACCCCGCAGACTAGTTGATCGAGGAGCATGTCCTCCAGGTAGGTTCCAAATCCACAATGGAGTGCTGCGGTCCTGAGGGCGGCCATGTACTGGTTGATGGTCTCTTTGTCTGATTGCTTCCTCATATGGAAGGTGAATTGCCTGGCAATCTGTGAAGGTCTGGGAGAATAGTGGTTAGTAAGGATTTCTAACAGTTCAGACCATGGAACGTTTTTTAACTCACGTGGAGCCACGAGTGCTGTGGCAGTGTCAAAGACGATGGCTCCACAGTAGATCAGGAAATATGATTTTTTCCGGTGCTCCCCTGCATCAGCCAGCCCAATTGCGTCGATGTAATGGTTAAAGCAGTTCTTGTATGATTCCCACTTCTCCTCATCCGGTTTGAACGCTGGGAAGACTGGATTGGAATTCATAGTGAGGAAATCGGTTGTACAATCTGTGGACAAAATCTCTCTGGGGCAGCAGCAAAAGGTTTCTAGTGCCTGTGGCAGGCAAGTGATTTCAGCTCTGGAGAGGCTTTTTCACAATCCTCTCTCTCTCTCTGGGCTAAACACGAGGTTAGGCTGCCAGCCGTTGGCAGCGTTTTGAAATTCGTGCCTGCGTGGGCGTCAGTGACTTGACTTACAGCACCGCGCTGTACTGTTTAGGTTTGAAATTCAAATGACAGCCGTTTGAATTTCGCGCCTAAAGAAACGAGCGGCTGCGGCTCGCAGCGCTTCACTTTTCCTGTAGCTGGGCTAACAAGCGGCTACAGACGCTTCTCACTTTCGTTGCTGGCTGACCGCTTTCTCTGGCTGCAGATCAGCGTTCGCTTCTCGTTGCTTGCTGACCGCTTTCTCTGGCGGCGGATCAGCGTTCGCTCTCGTTGCTTGCTGACCGCTCTCTCTGGCTGTGGATCAGCGTTGCTCTTATCGCCGGCCGATTGTTCTCTCTGGCTGCGGATCGGCGGCTAGTGACTCAGAGGTTGCATTGTGCTTCTGGTAGCCATCCCACCTTCGTCACCAGTGTTAAGTTTGGGTAATGAGAGGCTGGACCAGAGCATTAGTGCAACAATACTTTATTATAACAATAAAGGACTGACCGTGCTTGCCAAGCCTGGAACTGGCTCGCAGCGATCAGCAACTGGTTGGACCCCGCAGCCTGCTTTTATAGCTGGCTGCTGGGGAGAACCAACCAATGAGCGAGGGGGAAAACCGCCCCCGCAATGTGAACGGACCTGAGTGGGAACTCCTAGAGTTCCAGGGACATAACACTGATGATGGCGGAGAGCGGAGGGCTCCCTACCCACACCAAGTGCCTTTGCTGCAGCCCCAGGTATGGTGCTGGATGCAGGCTGGATCAGCGGGCGGGCGGCATCAGCATGGATGTTGGCCTCGGCATCAGCAGGGCACTTTGCACCACTGCCGCTTTCTCCACATCTGTCACTTTCCCTTCTGCCCTCTCCATGGCTTATGTCGCATTTGGACTGCTGCCATTGGGCAAGATACAGAGGCCAGAGTCCATGCTGGACATTCCAGCATGGCAGTAGCAGAGAAGTGGCCCTTCCAGTGGGTGGAGAAGTGGTTCAAGTGCATTCCTCTGCTGGCAGTGTTTAAGCCGCTTCTCGGGCAGGGGAACCACCTCCGTAGCTTCCATGGTTCCCACTAGCGTGGTGCCTCTCTCACCAGCACTGTCTCCAACAACAGCAGCAGCATCAGCGGGACAGACCCCACTGCCAACAAGAACCCCCTGTCCTCCCGCAGGGGCATCGCTTTGCTTGACGGTAGCTGAGTCGACAACGTCCTGCAAGTTGGTGAGTCATTCAGGCTTTGGGGGATGGAAGCAGTGGTGGGAGGGTGATGCCATCATTTCTCTTCCACCCCCACGCCTCGCTTTGCTTCCTGCCCCAGAGCTTCAGGTCATGTTCTTGCCCCCAGTACGGTCAGGTGCTCTCCTCTTGCTCCAGCCACCTGAACCCCCCCCCCCGGACCCTTTCCCCCTCTTTAAGTTTTCTGTACTCTCATTCCCTCCGTCAGTTCCCTAAGAATACAGACTGGCTGGGCAGCTTCCTCCCCACCCCTCCCAGTAGTTTTAAAAAGGGAACCATCTATCCATTTTGCCCTTCGAGCAGAGGCAAACCTTCCAATCCAAACAAAAGACATAAAACACACCTATAAAACGTTTTGTATAAGTTTTCCTTATAGGTCATTGTTTACTCTATTATGACCTGCTCAGAGTTAACTTGGAGTTGGATAATGCCAATCAAAGTAAATAAAAACCTTTATATCTTTGCAGTCCGTAATTGTACCATTGTAAAGCTACATTATAGTCTGAAATAATGATTCTAATCTACCTGACTCATGCTTGTGAATATAATGCTAAGGCATGTCAGGATGTTGGAGCTAAACTATGAAATGTCAAGAAATATGTGTTTTACTTCTGAGTCTTAAATGGAATGTTGACTTTTGGATTGACAGATGCTCCACACACATTTTGACCTGCACATAAATCTCCTACTCATTCACTGAGGAAGATTCAGAAAAAAAACATGATCTTTGTGAAACCTGTGGATGGAAATGGCTGAAAGTCACCCTGGATGGGTGGTAAAGGCAGACGGCTGCTTCAGTAGTCACGAGGAGAGGAGAGTCTCCTTGACTGACCTAAAGGAAACCCTTCCATCCAAACTAAAAAGAGAAATGCCAGCATGGCTGAATCAAAGCCGGGAAGGCAGCTGAGATGGAAGTGAAAAAGAAAGGAAAGATCTTGTGACATTGTGCTTAGTCTTGGTAAGAATCACTCCAATTTCTGCAGTGGAATTTTCCTTGGAAAGTGGGACTCAAAGGAGGAAATTAGCTGCAATTAATGATCAGGAGTGACTGTCAGATTTAGTAAAGAAAAAAAAAGATATTGCAGCTGGAAGTAACTTTAAAAGTAAAGGACAGATTGGATTGGTTAACCCAAATTTCTGAACTGTATTTTTACTACTACTCAACTTGAAGAACTTTGGGAAACTATTGGCAAAACAATAATAACAGCTGCTAGTAAAACAATTAACCTTTCCTTGCAGACTCTCAATACTACCTCATTATTTTAATGAAACACTGATTAATTCATTACCTGAAAACTTACTTTTCTACCTCATTACCTATATCAATGATTAGATAATCAATTTCTATAAAATAATTTATTAATGGCTTAATTGATTTATTGTTTTAATTGATTAGTGTGATTAGAGTGTTTAGTGCAAATGGTATGATTACTGATTAGTTTAAAATATCAAGATTCATGTAATTTAATTGATTAGTAAAATTAGTGATTTAGTGAATTTAATTGAACAGTGTAATTAATGATTAATGTAATTAATTGATTAGCAATTAGTGTAATTAATTGATTAGGCTGATTATTGCTTAGCAAAATTATTTGACTAGAGAGATTATTGCAATTGATTGATTGGTGTGATATTGGTATATTGATTACCCAAAATTGTTTCATTAAGTAATTTAATCAATGTACCATCTTAATAAACCTACCATGCCAAGATAAAAATCCAATGCCGAACCACAACCTAAAGAGAAAGTAATCCCCACCAATGAACCACAAGACTCCTGCATATGCCTTAAATGCTTTAAAATTCTAAAGGATAATGAAAATTCCATCATATGTTCTCTATGTAACAAACACGCTCATCATGACTGCTTGGGATTACCTGAGCAAATGATTCAATACCTAAAATCATCCAATCAGTTTCCATATCTCTGCAAATCATGCAGACGCAAACTGGATCTCTTTGAAAGAGTTGATACCATAGAAACACGAATAACATTCCTTGACACCATAGTAGCATCCCTGGATGCTTTAAAAGAAAGATTATCCAACCTTGAAAAAAAAAGACACAACGCAAAAACCTGAACATCCAATAGCTACAAACCACATCTCTACCCAACAACCACAAGCCAATCCACAACCCAATCTACAAAAAAAAAATCAGAAATAATGATATCCCAATCCTCATCAGAGAAGCTGTTGAGCGTGAATGGAAACGTCCAAATGCCATATTATTTGGTCTAGAGGACATCAATGACAATGATGACATCACAACTGTCCAAAACATCATCAGTGATTATTAAGCATCAACCATCTCCCCTGATGAAATACTTGACATTTCCCGCATCAGCCCAGAGTTCAAGAACAGTGACGGCTCTGTGGCCCCATGCTTCTGCAGGGTCATTTGCAAAAATGAATCAAGCAAATGTAAATTCATTTATACTATAAATTCACTTGCCAAAAGCAACACAACATAAGAACCTCCGTTCTCGCCCTGACCTAACCATACAGCAATGTGCCCGCTCCCATGTACTCCGCACTGAACTCAAAAAAGGTCTAGACAATGGAGAGAAGGATCTGTACATTGACTACCCTGCTGACTGTATCAAAAGTAAGTCACACAACCCACAATTCAGCTTTAACCTTCAACCACAACCCTACCTCAACTAATCCACCATTACCCAAGACTAGGCACGCCCACCCATAACTACCTCAATTCCAACTACAGCTGGCCTTAAATGCAAGCTACTCAATGCAAGAAGCCTTGTGAATTAAATACCTACCTCTACTCGGTTTAGAATGCCTTATGCCACCAGACTCAAAATTCTAGTCCTAGAAAACCTAGAACTACGCCACCTTCAGTCCAATCTAAGTGTAGTATATAAAATCATACACTGCAATGTCCTATCTGTCAATGAATACTTCAGCTTCAAGCATAACAGTACTAAAGCACACAATAGATACAAACTCAAACTGCACCAAACTTGATTGCAGGAAATATGACTTCAGCAACAGAGTGATCAATGTCTGGAATACTCTACCTTTCCTAAGAGGTCTGTAGGGGGTGTGCATAAGCACACCAACATGCCTACCATCCCTGTCCTATTGTTTCTTTTATTTTTCTTATATGTACCCATTTCATTCATTCATAACTATGTATATACTTATACCTATTATCTTGTAAGTGATTGACAAATCAAAATAAATAAATAAATATATCAGCCTAAAGTATTCTAGAGCACTAATAACAGAATAACAGAATAACAGAGTTGAAAGGGACTTTGAAGGGTCCTCTAGTCCAATTCCCTGATCAAGAGAAAACCCTTTACCATTTCAGACAAATGGCTATCCAATTTCTTCTTGAAAACCTCCTATAATGGAGCACCCACAACTTCTGAAAGTAAGCTGTTCCGGTGAGTAATTGTTTTATCAGGTAATTTCTCCTTATTTGTGGGTTGGATCCTCCGTGATTAGTTTCCATCCATTATTTCTTGTTCCTTTTGCTTCTCTGCTTTTTCTAGAATCATCTTTGTTGCTATTCTCTACACTTTTTCTGGAGTCTCATCATGGCAACCAAAAAACCAGATCAATATTTAAAGTGTGGTCTTACCAAAGCATTATAAAGCAGTTCTAACACTTTGCACCATTTGATTCTATCCCTCTGCTAATGTAGCTAGGAAAGTTTTGGGCTTTTTTGGCAGTTGCAAAACACTGCTGGCTCATATTTAAGTGGTCGTCTACTAGGACTCCTATATCCCTCTCACACTTAATCCTGTTTAGTCAGGTACCTCCTATTTCATATTTATGCATTTAGTTTTTCTTGCCTAAGGGTAAAAATTAAGTGTAATTTTGAATTCCAATTAAAAGATTTGGAAAGAATCAGAATTAAGGACAACCAATATTTACTGAAAAAACAATTCTAATAGAAAACTGTTATTCAAAATGAAACCTAATTTTAGGGTCCTGTACAAAAAATCTGAATGTAAATAAATATTTTTATAGTAAGCATACTACTACTACTTATAGTAAGCATATTACACTACTACTACTGTGTTGCCAAGATGGCGCTGATGATGGCTGCTTCGGTGAAATGCTGTCTAATGGTTTCTTTATTCCTTATTATCTGCAATTCACTATGGATTTCATACTCAGGAGACCACCTGCTAAGAATTAGGCAATGGTTCCTTAAGCAGCAGCTTTCTGATTCTTCACCCCCACCTGTCTTTGCCAACACGGAGGAGATTCTAACTAATTCCCCAGTGCTATGGATTACAACAAACAAAAGAGGAAAGTGGCAACACTGAAAAAGGAGATGAGGTAAATTTTAAACAGACTAAGGAATAGGAGGAAAAAATCTCCTCTCCCTTCAATCTTTCTGACTAATTTACACTCACTTGCTAACAAGATGGATGAAATTCATCTCTTAAATAGATGGAATTCTGATTTCTACAATTCTGCAGTTCTTTGTTTTACTGAAACCTGGCTTAATCCACAAATTCACACCATATACATCTCAGGATTCCAGACATCTCAGGATCAGACAGAATTGAAGAGACATCAGGTAAAACAAAGGGTGGAGGATTGTGTTTATATATCAACAACAGCTGGTCTCAGGACATAACTATAATATCTAAGTTCTGTGATGAAAAGTCTTTACACATCAACTGCAAGCCATTTTACTCCACGTGAGTTCTCATTTTTCCTAATAGCTGTGTATGTTCCTCCACAAGCCTGTGTAAACAAGGCATTATGAAGTCTTGCTGATCAAATTATGGAGGCTGAAGCCAAACACCCAGATTCCCTTCCCATCATTTTTGGAGATTTCAATCAAGCAAATTTAAGGAAAGAGCTCCCAAATTTTTTCTAGCATGTAAATTGTCCAACCAGAGGCCAAAATACTACTGCTACACAACAGTAGAAGATGCTTATAGGTCTTTACCACGAGCAGCTATGGGACACTCTGACCACTGCATGATTCACCTTGTACCTGCTTACAGACAAAGACTTAAAACCATGAAATCAACAATTAAATCAGTGAAGACTTGGTCGGATGAAGCAAAGCTGAAACTCCAGGCCTTCCTTGATTGCACTGATTTGAGTGTTTTTGAAGATGCCTCTGCAGACCTAGATGAGCTCACAGATACTGTAACATCATATGTCAGCTTCTGCGAAGACTTATGTGTACCAACAAGGAACCTGCAAATATATAGTAACAATAAATCTTGGTTCACAGCTAAACTTAAGCAGCTACCTCATTACAAAGAGGAAGCCTACAGAAAAGGTGACAGAATGCTATACAACCAGGTCAGAAACATATTAACAAGAGAGATCAGAGCAGCAAAAACAAGCTACTCTGAAAAGTTAAGGAATCAGTTCTCAACAAATGAACCAGCAAACATGTGGAAAACTCTTAAAAACATCACTGGCTTCAGCAAACCTTCTTTCCAGGAAGAAGGAAATCAACAACTAGCAGATGACCTGAATGTGTTTTACTGCAGGTTTGAAAGGAAACTACAGCCACCTATCTCCACAACCCACATCTCAAACATACAAACAACAGCCAAGCCTCCTACAACTGGCCCCAATCCATTGGGTTCACAACCTCTGGTGATCACAGAAAAAGAAGTGCAAGATCTATTACACAGACAAAAGCCAGGAAAAGCACCAGGGCAAGACAAGATAACTCCTTCTTGCTTAAAAGTCTGTGCTGACCAATTGGCCTCCATCTTCACCCAAATCTTCAATAGATCACTAGAAATGGCTATGTTCCTTCCCGCTTCAAATGCTCTACTACCATCACAGTGCCAAAGAAGCCCTCCATCGAGGAACTGAATGACTACAGACCAATTGCTCTAACATCTGTAGTTATGAAAATCTTTGAAAGGCTTGTGCTGTCCCACCTGAAAACCATCACAGACCCACTGTTAGATGCCATGCAGTTTGCATACCGAGCAAATAGATCAATGGATGGTGCTGTTAACATGGCTCTGCATTACATCCTACAACACCTTGAATCTCTAAATACCTACGCAAGGGTCCTCTTTGTAGACTTCAGTTCAGCATTCAATACCATCATTCCAGACACTCTTCTAAGTAAATTAAACCAACTTAGCGGTACCTAAACACACTTGTAAGTGGATCATAAGCTTCCTAACAGACAGGAAGCAGCATGTAAAGCTAGGCAGAATCACATCCGATACCTACACAATCAGCACAGGGCCCCCCAAGGCTGTGTGCTTTCTCCACTTCTCTTCTCCCTATATACCAATGACCGCATCTCAAACAATCCATCTGTTAAAATACTGAAGTTTGCTGATAACACAACAGTGATTGGTCTCATTCGAGACAACGACAAATCTGAATACAGACAGGAGGTTATACAACTTGCCTGGTGTTGTAACCAGAACAATCTGGAACTGAACACACTCAAAGCCATAGAAATGGTGGTAGACTTTAGAAGAAACCCTCCATCTCTTACAATACTAGACAACATAGTATCAACAGTAGACACCTTCAAATTTCTAGGTTCTACTATATTACATGACCTAAAATGGACACCTAACATCAAAAACATCATCAAAAAAGCACAACAAAAAATATTCTTTCTGTGCCAACTCAGAAAGCTCAAACTGCCCAAGGAGCTGCTGATACAGTTCTATAAAGGAATTATTGAGTCTACCATCTGCACCTCTATAACTGTCTGGTTTGGTTCTGCAACCCAACAGGACTGACACAGACTTCAGAAGATAATTAGGACTACCAAACTGCCTTCAATCAAGGACCTGTATGAGTCAAAAGAGGGCTGTGAAAATATTTACAGACCCCTCACATCCTGGACATAAACTGTTTCAACTCCTTCCCTCAAAATGACAATATAGAGCATTGCACACCAGAACAACTAGACACAAGAACAGTTTTTCCCCGAAAGCCATCACTCTGCTAAACAAATAATTCTCTCAACCCTGTTCAACTATTACAAAGTCTGTACTACTATTAGTGTTAATCTTGTCATCACTCCTTATCACCCATCCTCTCCCACTTGTGACTGTATGACTGTAACTTTGTCGTTTGTATACTTAAGATTTATATTGACTGTTTCCTAATATGATTTGATAGCTTATTGTACCCTATGACTATCATTAAATGTTGTACCTTATGATTCTCGACTCTTGACGAATGTATCTTTTCTTTTATGTATACTGAGAGTATTTACACCAAGACAAATTCCTTGTGTGTCCAATCACACTTGGCCAATGAAGTATTCTATCTATCTACAATTAGCCCTTAGTTAGATCTAGAAGAATTGAGATCCAGGTGCCATGGGAACAAATGAGCTCCTGTACTTACCCCATCACAGCATTTTGAAAGCAGACTAATGTGACTAAAGTGGGAAGGTAACAGCACTCCATGATATCATGCTGCCCACATGATCACAGAAATGTCTTCATACAGTGTTGGCTTGACAGTCTTGAAATGGAGATGAGCTGAATGATTACAGACTAGTTGCTCTGACATCTGTAGTTACTGTTGCGGACTAGCAGGCTCGAAAGCCTGCAACTCTAATTGGCCCGCTGATAGACGATCGTGATTGGTCGCCATAGACTGATGCGATTGGCCAGTAAATGGGCTGCCGCGATTGGCCCTGCCAAGAGCGGCAAACTCAAATCGCCTTCATTGGCTGCCTGGCCGCAGCCAGCCCTATATAAGGGGCTGCTGCGGCTGGGATTAGTTGCTCAGATCTGAAGTCACTAATAAAGAGCTGTTGTTGCTATCTGAGTCTTGCCTCCGTTCTTGAACCATCCTCCCAGATCTAACACTGGCGACGAGGATGGGATGCAGAGGCAACGAAGTCTATTGATTTGAACTAGCTGAAGGAGCACGTGGCTGACAGAGCACAACGACAGCGACATGGCCAGCAGCGCTATACCACCCGCCCCATTTGATCCAGCTAGCGAGGACTGGGACTCATATATGGACAGATTTCAAATGTTCCTGGAGTCCAACAACCTCAAGGATGCCACGCCCAGCAAGAAACAAGCCGTTTTTCTACCCATTGTGGGCCAGCCTTTTTAAGATGGCTAAAGCCTTAGCGAAGCCAGCTGAGGTTAAAACCATGGATTGGGACACCCTTGCTCCCATCCTGCGCAACCATTACGCCCCAGCCGTGCCAACTCTCATTCGCAGACACGAGTTCTACCAGAGGGACCAGCATGAAGGTGAGAGCGTTGGGGATTTTGTGGCAGACCTGAGGAACCTGGGCAGTTTATGTGGCTTCGCCAATCTCGAAGAAGCCATGAGAGACCGCATCGTCCTTGGCCTCAGAGACCCAACCGTCCAGAGCAAGATCATTGCCAAGGGAGACATCTCGCTTGCAGATGCCATAGCAGACGCCACTGCAGCTGAAGCCACTCGTAAATCAGCAGCATGAATGTGCCGAACCAGCGGAACCAACCGCCAACCCACCAACGATGTTGGGAAGCCTCCAGACAAGTACACATCAACCACCCATCATGAAGATATCGAGTCATCCTCAGACAGCAAGGTGGAAGAAGTCCACAGACTCCAGTCAGAACGTGAGCAACGAGACCAGCGGGGTCATAAATCCAACTACCAATGCGCCGGATGTGGGGGAAACCATCCTCGATCCAAATGCAGATTTTTAGACGCCATGTGTCGTTTTTGCGAGAAACGAGGGCACATCGCAAAGGTATGCAGAAACAAGAGAAATTCCAGCCCCAGATGGAGAAGGAGGAGCCCAAAGAGGAATGATGGCAACTCCACCACACAGAGGGACCGCCCTAGCAGCCAGTGGAACCAGTACAGCAGACCCCGAAGGTTTACCAGCACACCCAGATGAGAGGAGGCTCATCAAACCATCACCATCGGCCACGCTTCATCACTTGATGCTAAAAAAATCCGAGTAAAGGTCACCATTGAAAACAAACCGTGCATTATGGAAGTCGACTCTGGGTCATCATTATCCATGGTATCCTGGAAAACACTCAAGCAGCTGATCCCCAACATCCGCCGCCAAGACCTCAGCAGTCAGAGACTCATACTGAAAGACTATCAAGGCAACCAGATTCCAGTCGCAGGTACCCGCCATTTCCAGGTCTCTTTCAAGGGACATAATGCAATTCTACCACTCACCATCGTAGACAGAGACCGGCCAAGTCTATTGGGCCTTCAGTGGTTCGCGCCATTAGGAATCGGAATGGCTGGCATCCATCCTACTGAAGACGATGACTGGGAGGCGGCGACGAGGGTCCACGACTTCCGAGAAGTGTTCAACGAAAGCCTAGGCAAGTACAAGGGGTCCCCCATTTCGTTTAATCTTTGTCCCGACATTGCACCCATTCGCCTAAAGCCACGCCGAGTTCCCTTTGCTCTCAAATCCAAAATTGATGAGCAACTGGACAAATTAATTGCACAAGGCGTGTTAGAACCCATTGACCACGCCCGATGGGAGACACCAATTGTCACCCCCATAAAGCCTGACAGGTCCATAAGAATCTGCGGTGACTACAAGGCCACCCTCAATCACGCGCTACAGCAGAGCGCCTACCCAGTACCAGTTGTTCAACATCTCCTGCATTCACTTGGGGGTGGCAAAATATTCGCAAAATTAGATCTAGTGCAAGTGTATCAACAGCTACCAGTTGATCCCGAGACTGCAGAAGCCCAAACTATAGTCACACATCGTGGTGCATTCAAATGCAACAGGCTCCAGTTTGGTGTAAGCGCAGCCCCAGGCATTTTTCAAAGCCTGATGGAGAGACTATTACAAGGTATAAAAGGGGTCGTGCCCTATTTTGATGACGTATTAATAGCAGCACCCACAAAAAGTCAATTAGAGAAACGCCTCAGAACAGTCCTACAAAGGTTCAAAGATGTTGGCCTCAAAGTTAAGAAAGAAAAATGCCAGCTTTGCACAGAAAGGGTGGAGTTTCTTGGCTACCTCCTTGACAAGCAAGGAATCCACCCCACAGAAAAGAAATTGGCAGCTATCAAAAATGCCCCAAGACCCAAAAACAAAACCGACCTCCAAGCCTTCCTGGGACTTATTAACTTTTATAACATCTTCCTACCCCAGAAGGCGACTGTTGCTGAGCCCCTTCATAGACTACTCAATAAAAGGGCATCCTGGATTTGGGGACGTCGGGAGGAACATGCCTTCCAGCAAGTAAAAGACCTCCTTATCTCAAATGCAGTACTAATCCAGTACAATGAGACACTACCCTTGACTGTCACTTGTGATGCCTCACCATTTGGGGTGGGGGCTATCCTGAGCCATGTCCTACCAAACGGCTCAGAGGCACCAATTGCATTTTTTTCAAGAACTCTATCAAAAACAGAAAGAAACTATAGCCATTTAGATAAGGAAGCCCTTGATATTGTCTCTGCAATTAAAAGGTTTCATGAATATGTTTATGGGAGACCATTTTCTATTATAACGGATCATAAGCCACTACTTGGGATTCTGGCGGGTGACAAACCTACTCCACACATTCTCTCCCCCAGAATGACGCGATGGTCAGAATTTCTCGCTGCCTACGACTATCAATTAAAGTATCGCCCGGGGAAATCTATTCCTCACGCAGATGCCTTGAGCCGCTCACCACTACCCGAGCCACAGAAAGACCCAGCTCCCACGCTCCCAGTACTGCAAATAGAGACAATGCCCTCACCTCCACTAATGGCCCAAGACATCGCCTTAGAAACCAAAAGAGACTCTTGTTTGGCACGAGTTCTTGGATGGGTGGAGAGGGGATGGCCAGATTATGACCCTAAGGAAATATTTAAGCCATTTAAAAACAGACAAACAGAACTTTTTTCACAAAGAGGGTGTATCTTGTGGGGAGATCGAGTTGTTGTACCAACTAAGTTACAAAAAAGGGTCCTGCAAATGCTACACGATGGACACCCGGGCATCGTGCATATGAAAGCGCTGGCAAGAAGTTACACCTGGTGGCCAGGTATGGACAAACAAATCGAAACCTGGGTCGCCTCTTGTAACAGATGCCAGGAAAACCACTCAGCCCCACAAAAAGCTCCACCAGCAGAATGGGAAACACCCAGGGGTCGCTGGTCTCGCATTCATATTGACTTTGCGGGACCTACGAGAGGCCACACTTTCTTAATAACTGTAGATGCATATTCTAACTGGCTTGAGGTCAATAAAATGAAAGCAACCACTACTGAGGCAGTCATCAAAAAACTGAACAGACTCTTCACCACACACGGTTTACCAGATGTCCTGGTCTCTGACAATGGGCCCCAATTTACTGCCTTAGCCTTTGAACAGTATTTAGTGGAACGGGGCATCCGACACGCACTCGCATCGCCAGCTCATCCTGCGGTGAATGGTAGGGCTGAACGAATGGTTCAGTTTACAAAAAAAACCCTGCAGAAAATGGAACAAGGTAACATCCACGACAAAGTCACTAGAATGCTGCTCCTGCAACACATCACACAAACAGCACGACCAACAAGAGCCCAGCTGAACTCCTGATGGCCAGGAAACTCAGATCACCTCTAGACCGTTTGCACCCTGCCTACACCCTGGAAAAGCCCCTGGGTTCCAGCAGCAAGCACCGTGCCTTTAAGATAGGAGACCTTGTATTCGCAAAAAAATTTTCTGGGGATCCCCTCTGGATTCCTGCTCAAGTAACTCAAGTTACGGGTCCCCGCTCCTACCGTCTACTCACCACTGATGGCAGAGCGTGGAAACGCCATATTGACCAGTTGCGCTCCAGACTGACCACAACTTCCACCCCTGACCCTAACTTTGACACCGGGGGGGGAGGGGAAGCCGTGAACTCAGAATTAGAACCAACACCTGTTTATTCTGAACTAACACCGAGATCACCACACCATAGTTTGCAACACTCACCAGCTGTAGCTGAGCCTGGACAGATGAACGCTTCGCCAAGAAACAGCAGCCAGGCAGGTTCAGCGAGCCCGGGGAGCCATGCAGTAGCAACGAAGCTGAGGACTCTATCACCCCGGGGGCACCAGAGGAGAGCCCTGACCATGGCACCGGTTCACCATTCCTGCTCTATCCAGCAAGCAGTCCATCTGAACCCGAATTTGAACATGGACAATTGGAATTGTGTAAGTCAGGTAGACAGGTGCGAAGACCTGCCTACCTGCGAGACTATATTACTCCACCCCTTAAACGGAACCGAGAGGGGAGGGGTGTTCTGGACTAGCAGGCTCGAAAGCCTGCAACTCTGATTGGCCCGCTGATAGCCGATCGTGATTGGTCGCCATAGACTGATGCGATTGGCCAGTAAACGGGCTGCCGCGATTGGCCCTGCCAAGAGCGGCAAACTCAAATTGCCTTCATTGGCTGCCTAGCCGCAGCCAGCCCTATATAAGGGGCTGCTGTGGCTGGGGTTAGTTGCTCAGATCTGAAGTCACTAATAAAGAGCTGTTGTTGCTATCTGAGTCTTGCCTCCGTTCTTGAACCATCCTCCCAGATCTAACAGTTACGAACACCTGACATCTTATTTTTTTTTCAAATACAGGAGGCGGTGAGTGCGGGGGCCAGCCCTCTCCATCGCACCACCTGCTTGCCTGCACTTGCAATGGGCCAAGCTCTCTGCACACTCCAATCACCACCTACCCTGCCTGCTGGCCTTGTGGCTGCTGGAACACTAGAGCTTGGGTCTTGCTCAGGCTGCTCCTATGAGGCAGAAGGCACATCACCTGTCCCTCTGTGCCTCTGCTTGCTGCCAGTGCTGCCATGTGTCAGAGTCACCTGCCACCATTAATTCAGGTGTCCATCCATCCCACCATCTCTCAGCTTACCCACAGCCACAATCGGCCCAGATCTAGAACACCTCTTTCTGCTGCCAGCCTGCCAAGACCCCTTTACCAATAGTCACCAGAGAAGCTGTAACATCTCTCACGTTGTTGCCTTCAGGATGCTGAGCACCGGCTGCATGCCTACTTGGTAATGGTGGCACTGGGCTACAGGCTGAGCCTGGCACTTTTGGGGCCTTTACCTCACCTGCAACTATTCTGCTGCTGCCAGCTTGCCTTCCACCTGACCTGGCCAGTGCTGCCAGAAGATGAGGTTAGGCAGGTGGTGGGGGTGGAGCAGCCTCCCTCCACCTGCCAGACAGCCACCAAAGGCACAGAGAGCACTGAAGGTGTGCACTGCAGGATGCATGGAGCACCTCCAGCAGAAGATATAGTAGTGGAGGCTGCTGGGTATGGTACCAGCCTGGGTTTGGAGGTGGGCTGGACAGAAGGCAAGGGGGCAGAAGCAGAGCAGTTGCAATTGAGGTAAAGGCCTGAAGAGCGCCAAGCTCATCCTGTAACCTAGTGCCATCATTACCGAGTAGGCAGGCAACCAGCACTCAGCAACTAGAAGGTGATGGGGCGGGGCGTGAAGGGGCCCTGGCAGACTGGCTTCAAGGAGAGGTGTTCTGGAAGTCATATCAGTAGATATGGGCCAACTCGCCCCATGCCAGGGAGAAGCAGCCCAACAGGAAGGCCGAGGGCAGTGTGGCCAGGAGGGTGAAGAGCCCCTGTAAATCCAGCAGGTGCAGCAGGCCCAGCAGCCAGTCAGAGGAATATGGGGGGGGGGGGGTATCCTGATGTGCCATGTGGCCTTCTGACTTGTCATAAGAGTATAAGCAGCCTGAGCAAGAACCAAGCTCCAGGCGAAAAAAGACACTTCCGCTTGCCAGCCTTGGTGATAGCAGGGATTTGCGTTTCTTCGCGATCCCTGCTGTGCTCACCATCTTGGTGCCTCCGATCCAGATGGATTTGGAGGATAAGGCTGCCTTGTAGGGACAGCCGAAGATAGGGAGGATCTGGGGAAGGGTAGGGGGGTGCCGCAGACCCCCCCCCGCACCCAGTTTAAACCTCCTTCTCTCAGGACGCTGTAGCGACGGTCTTATGGCCGCCATGAAGAGGCTGGCATCCAGGATAAGATTGTGCAGGAGGGGTGCTGAAGGAGGAAAAAAAAACAGAGAAAGCTTTTGGCTGAGCCGGGACAACAATTAACATCTGAATACCCTGGAACTTTGGCTTTTCAAGTGATTTATTGTCTTTCCAAAGGATCGTTAAGCTGCGGTGGATGAGTAAGGGAAAACCTTTTTTTTCCCTCACTTTCCTTCCCACGAAGGCAGCAGATGGAAGCCTGAAACACCCGTATTGGCAATAGAAGGTATTAACTTTCAAAATTGAAGCCAAGGGGAAATTATATTTTTAAATACTGATTCTTTAAAACTCAAACCTTTTTGCTTTAAGGGGGAAGGAAGAGAGATAAATGATTTATACTAACGTTTGTTGAAGGAGACTGCTTGGAGTTTTACAAGACTAGAGACTAAACTGTAATAAAACTTCCAAAAAATGTCTTGGAATTTTGTAATTGAATTCTCCCCCAGGAAGAGCAAATGACTTTGGGACTTTAACTATCTTTTGAAAGACTAAGAAAACATTTGGACTGCTTAAAAAAATAAAATAAATCCTTTTCTGTTCACAATGGTGTCTTTGGAAGAATTGAAAATGCAGTTTGAAAAATTAAGACAGGAGGAAGATGGCTCTTTTGGATCTATTTTTGGCTTTTTAGAAATGGCGATTTGTGCTTACCAGGAAATGCAACAAGAAAGAGGCTGGGACGATGAAGAAGAAGCCATCTTTAATGGACATATGATTTCAAAAAAGGGTAAAAAGGAGAAGAAAATTAAGAATTTAAGCTCTAAAAAAACAATTAAGAAAGGGAAAAGAAAGGTGAAAAATCGATATAATGATAGAAAGCAATGGAAAAGAGGAATGCAACAGAGAGGGGAGATTAAAAGGTGGGAGATTGAGGGGGGGGTAAAAAGGCTAGAATTGATAAGGAAGGAAGAGACAAAGCAAAGGGAAGTTATAAGGACTTTAAACAAGATGTTGTTTGTTTTGTTTATAAGCAACTTTTTTTCAGAGACAAAGGGTAAAATAAAGTTTTAATAGAGATTCTGCAAAGGTACACAAGATTGCATTTTATATTTGTATTTGAAATATGTGTTAATAAAATATTGTAGGGACTGTGTAATTGATGTTTATTTAACTAATTTGTTAGGGAATACTATTTTTAATATGTATAAGAATATTACGTTTGTTTTTTTTCTTTAAAAAATGTTATTTAGAATGTACTAAGCAGAATCAGAATAGAAATAATGTTTAATTTTAAGCGTTGAATTTGGGGGGGAAATAGAAAGGTGTCATACTTCAACCAGTTATTACAGGGACAAGATTGTGTTCAAGAGAAAGATAAATGGATGATTGAAAAAGAACGGACAAAAAATACAAGTGAAATGATTTAAATTGAGATTAAATAAATAAAGTAGAATTAAGAGAGTGAAAAGAGGGGAGAAGATATCTGTAAAATGTAGAATCTTTAACAGGATATGAAATAGTATATAAGCTGAGCATGAATTTAATTTAAGTCTGTACCAAAAGTTATAACCCGGGGTTAAGCCGCTTTCTAAAAAGAAGTTTTATATTTTTTATGTTATGTGTTTGTTAGTTTATATTTGTTTATTGAGGAGTAATACTGGATAAGAACATATGAAATAGTAACAATATGAAATATAGTAAGATGAAATATATGAATGAATAAAACTGAATAGAAATAAAGGAAGAAACAGTAAGAAGGTGGAAATCAGTAATAAGATATGAAGTTGAATATATAAGATGCTTATTAAGTTATGTGTGGAAATGTGATAATTTAGAATTATATTGTACTTAAATGAGATGTCTTATTTGTTTTGTTAAGTAGTTGTCGGAAAAGATGTCTTATGTTCTTATGTCTCATGTTTTGTTTGTGTACTGTTTTTTTTTTTGAAAATTAATAAAACTTTATATATATATAAAAAAAGAACCAAGCTCCAGGCCAGGTGAAGCACAAACTGTGGTCACTGCTTCCTCCAGAGCTATAAGATGATCTGCAGAAGAGAGGGGATCTCAGCGGTGAGGTTCCCTGGCACTGAGAAGCAGGAATGTGGCTGAAGAGACTATGCAGGAAACACCTCCAGGCACCTGGAGATGGGCGCTTGGCAACGAGGTTCCCTGGCACCATGGGCAGGACCGGGGATGGTAAGAATATAGGGGAAACACCTCCAGGCACCTAGAGAGATGGAAAGAGAGGCAGCTCCCAGCCCTCACTGGCTCAACCAATCCATGGGGCCATGATTAAGGGGCCAAGTTGGGTCGAGGCTGAGCTCAGGGTGATGCTTTATTCACATAGCTGATCCCACTGCTATGCCGCATGATGCCATGCACCCCTCTCATGCACAAGTGGCGCTTGGTGCCAAGACCTGGCCAGTCATGGTGGCACGGAGGAAAGGGTTCAAGTCTCCATGAGATGATTGGGGAAGGGAAGGAGCCACCATGCTAAGTGCTACCTCAGGGATAACTGCTCATGTTTGTGAGGACATGTGGTTGGGCAGGTAGTCATTGACAGTTTCCACCCCAGAGGGCAGAGAGGGGGGAATACTTTTTTTTATTATTACCTTTATTGTCAGAGAACAAC
>NW_020769390.1:3185266-3199589 GCF_900518735.1 Pseudonaja textilis
CTTTTTGGCTATGTAGTTACAGTGGGCTCTAGCACTTAGGTCATTTGGGATGAGTACTTCAAGATCCTTGACAGAGTTTGGATCATCAACAAGGTCTTGACTATTCAGCCTGTATTTTATTTTTTATTTTTTTTGCCAATATGTAGGACAGAGCATTTATTTGTTGAGATTTGAAGTTGCCATTTGTTTGACCATTCTGATACATAGTCAAGGTCTTTTTGAAGGGTAGCAGTATTGTTTGTGGTGTTGAATAGCTTTACATCATCAGCGAAGAGAACACAGTTGTGCTTAATATGATCACAGAGGTCATTTATGTAGAGTATGAAGAGTTGGTCCTAGAACACTGCCTTGGGGGAACACCACTGTTGACAGGTACAGAATTTGATAGGACGCTCCCAATTTTGACCATTTGTTGCCTGTTTGACAGGAATGCTTCTATCCAGTTGTGCAGGTGTGCAGAGATACCATAAGATTTTAGTTTTAGGAGTAGTTTGTCGTGTACCACTGAATCAAAGGCTTTACAGAAGTCTATGTAGATTGCATCTATTGCTTTGCCCTGATCAAGTTGTGTATTCCATATGTTTTTGCAGTGTGAGAGTTGCAGTTTACAGGATAGATTTTTTCTGAAACCAAATTGTTTATTAGAGAGTAGGTTGTTTATTTCTAAGTGGAGGATGATGGATTGGTTAATAATTGATTCCATGACTTTACAGGTGACGCAGGATAAAGAGATTGGTCTGTACTTTTCAACTAGGCTGGTGTCTCCCTTTGTGAAGATGGGGATGACCGTGGCTTGTGACCATAGTTTTGGCAAGGAGCTGGTCCTGAAAGATTTTTCAAAGATTATGCTTAGAGGTTCAGCTATGACAGTGGATAGCTTTTTTAAGAATATTCCATCCGGTCCAAGAGATAGAGATGGTTTTAGATTGCGTAGTGCTTTTTCAACATTGTCTTCTGTAAAATTGTTATGTATTAGATCACTGTAGTTTTTTGTGGTTTGGCTAGGAAATACTGGGCATGATCCATTGCTGTTTACAAATACTGAGCCAAAGAATGCGTTAAAGTGGTGGTTTAATGGTGCCGTTGTTGTTGTCTTTACCATTAGGTCCTTTCAGGGGTGGGATGGACCTTGAGTCTTTTAGTTTGTTGTTTACAAAATTGTAGAAAGTGCGGGTGGAATTGGTGCGTAGAAGTTTTTCCTATTGTTTAATGTGATAATTGGTGCATTCAGTCTTTATCTGGTGGCATCAATTTTTGTATTGACTTATTTTTGTATTGACTTATTTAACTAACAATATGCCAAAAAGAGAAACAGGTACCAGGATATCAAGACAGATCAACCCTTTGCCTCATTTATATCTTGTCCTTTTCCTAATAGGCAAATAAGACCAAATATAATTTTAGTTTATCTGTGAATTATGTAAAATGATCTTACTGTATTGTTTTCCTGCATTTAATTCCAATGGATGCTTTTAAATTCTAAATATTGTGTAAATATTTTTCATTTCATACCATACAAAATGTATTAGATTTGCATCTAATGTAGCTTTTCTACATGCCACTGGTTAAAAATCACAATAATTGGTTTCAGACATTGTACAAGAACAAAGAGCAAACAAATGATATTAGGATTTTTTACTTACATGTTTGTTCTTAAAAACTGGCTCTATTTCTTTTGAATGGACCAATCATGTTTTATTACAAATTAAAATGGAAAAAGATGAAGAAATGCCATGTAGGCCATCATGTGCTTCAAATACATATTTAAGTAAATGTTATATAGAAATCTGTCAATATTTAATATGACTATAAAACCTTGTTCTGTCTCCCCTTCCCTTTCTCCCAAAAGGTAAGGGATTATACACACACACACACACATACACACATACACAAACACTGACAGGCAAGCTGGCTCGAACTTCACAGAGCAAATCCTCTGTAACTGATAACATTCTTGGCATCCCACTACGTCCTGCCTGACAAGTCCGAGCTGGCAGCAATTGTAAATCAAAGTCTTACTCACACAGAGGGAAATGGGTCTTTTACTTCACAAAGCACAAGGCAATCCACAAAACAATCATTCTTCCAACATAGTGACAAATAACATCTAAAGTAAGTTAAACTTTGTCCCGTACAAAGTTTAAGGAGAAAGCACACCCACTTTTATCCCCTGTGGGGTGTGGCTCAGTGACTCAGCTCACTCTCTGACCCTCTGACATTTCCTACGTTGCTGCTCACATTTCTCCCTACGATGCTGCTTGGGGTCGAGCCAAGACTCCTCCTCTCCACTCCCTGTCAGGGGCTGCTCCGACATGCCTTCCTCCTGATTCATCTCAAGCTGTTCAGTTGCCTGATGGAACCTGAGGCATTACCAGGGAGGAAGGCATTGCCAGGGAGGAAGGCATTGCCAGTTCCTCCCCCTCATCTTCCAGGTCCTCTTCCTCTGACAGCATAGGCTCAGGAGTCGGGGCCACAATAAAACCTGCTTGTGTAAAATGCCACTATAATATTATTTACTGACTATCTATATTATTATCACTAGTTGCACAGTCAGACATATCTTTAGACTGGATTTGACATCTTTATGCACCAATCAAGTCTCTCTCAAGGATCCAGGACAGGCATATGTTATGGTTTTGAAGGGACAGGGGAGTCAGAATTAGTCTAACTCTTGCTATCTTGCTTCTGTTTGTTGCACTGATGTCAGGGACATCATGTTCAATAGATAAGAAGGGAATGAAGATACAAAGAACAAGGAACTACCCAGGGTGGAGTAACCAGGCTATTGTCTCTGATTTATTACTTACATGCAGGGGTGAGATTCTACCAGTTCGGCCCAGTTCTATAGAACGGTTGTTACCATTCCTGGTAGCTCGGAGAACTGGTAAATCAGGCCTCTGGCTGGCCCTGCCCCTCTTCACCCACTTCTCTGCTCCCTGCCCAGTTAGTCCCTTTTGCACATGCGCAACATTGTACGCATGTGCGACGTGCCGGAAGCCTGCTTTCACCTGCCCGCCAGGCCAGCCAATTGCCTTTCACTACAGCCCTGCCTGATCTGATGATCTCCCTGGGTAAGTGCAAGCCCCAGTCACCTTTCCCCACCACCACTTCCCTTTTGTTTTGCCCCTTCCCCCCCACTTGTGTTTTTTTCCACCACTGACAGCTGTCTTCCCTCCACACCAATTGCCTTTTGTTTTGCCCCTTCCCCCCCACTTGCACTTTGCCGCCACTGCTAGCCATCTTTCCCCCACCACCATTACTTACTTTACTCCATTTAAAGCGGCTTTGGGACAAGACTTTGTACCCATACCCGAGCTTCCACAGGAGAAACCTAACATTCAGTCATTAGAATGGATAACACAGCTCCAGCTTACCTGGCTGGCTACCTGTAAAGCATTAGATGATGCTCATCAAGCCCATAAAAATTTGCAGATAAAAAGAGAAGTCCACAAAAACCATATCAAGTTGGTGACAAGGTCTTTTTATCCACCAGATATTTGCAGACTGCACAAAAGTAAAAAAAAAGCTGGGACCTGGGAGAGGGTGGAGCTGGCATCGTGATAATACGGCATGCGAACTTGGAGGTCTGAGATCGCTGCCGATATCTTTGCTCCTGGACAGTCCAAATGGATCTAAACTGTCCTGAAGAGACAATGAATGTAAAGAACGCATCCTGTTGACCCCAGGGATATCGCAAAGTCTCTGGTAGATCTGGGAGAAGCTCTTTTTGCCAGCGGCAAAGAGGCAGCCATTAAAGCTGCTGAAGTTGGGACAGCTCTAAAATGGAAGGCAACGGAAAGAGACAGTGTGCTAGTTTGGTGAGAACGTCTTTTTACTTTAAGATTTGAAAGGACACCCTAAGGAAAAGAAAGAATCTGTAAGTTTTGACAGAAGTGATTAAGCAGCGATTTTAAACAGGAAGTCAAAGTAATTTTTTTTTCTTTGCTGGACTTTTTACATATGATTTTATATTTTGAAACTAGACTGGGTTTTTTCTACCTATTTTTTCTCTCCTTTTTGACTTTATAACATTTTAGGCTAGAGACTCCCTTCTAGACATCTTTTTTAATATCTTTTTCCCTTTTTAATTAATTTTTATTATATCTTGTTTGGAAAAGGAGGGGAAAAGTGAAAGCAGAAGAAACTTTGTAACACTGCCAACTAGAGGCTTGGAAATATTGTATCTTTTTTTTCTCTTGACCAGACAAAGCTGAGAAAGATCTGAGACTTCTTCTCAAGGACTTTAAGCCTGTTTGATAAGATAGAGGGAAAAGCATGGGAGAGTATTATTGCAGGTGCTCTTCTGGGTTTCTATCAGTAGCTGGAGTCTGGTGTTGAAGTTTACAGAAAAAAAGACAATAAGACTCTAGAGAAGAGAGTTATAAATTTTAACAAAAGCTTTGGATAACTAAATAAGGTGCAGTGTGCTCTTTCTACTTTTTTTTTAAGCTGTGCTATTTCTTACTTTAAAAAACCCCCTCCTTACTAGCTTACTTTTTGTAATAGCTATTTGGATCTTTAGCCTTCTGGAACTTGTTTTAGTCCTTCTTTTTGTTTTTGAAGTCTAATTTTTATGTTCGCATTTTATTTTAAAGGAAAAGCTTTAGTATTAATGTTTTCGTTCCTTTTTTTTCTTTTAAAGGAGTAGTCTCTTTTCTTTTTTCTCTCTCCCTCCCCTGTATTTTTTACTTTCTATACTCGTTTTTTTGTGGCTTCCTTTTTTTTTTGCTATGCATCCTTTTATCCCTGAGACTTCTTAATTGGATTAAGGTGTTGAAGAATCTGAAGAACTTCTTTTTTTCTTCTTTAGTTTTTTATCTTCTATTTTTCTGCCTCCTCCAGGATTTAACAATTTTTTTCCTTTTTCTGTTTATGGTCTTTTCTCCCTTTTTTGAGTTTTTTCTGCTATCTAACTAATCGATTGGATTAAGGTATACAAGAACCTGAAGAAATTTTCTTTTTATTATTACTATTATTTGGCTTCTTTCCCCCCACTATTTTTACTTGGAATTACAATTGGCTATTTCACCAGTGGATTAAGGTCTAGAAGAACCTGAAGATTTTGAATTGTCTGAAATGAGTAGGAAACTAACAGTGGCTGGTCCTTCAACTTCTACTTCTTCCTCTTCACCATCTGGAGGACAACGCTCAATACAGATGATCTTACAACAAGAAAAAAACAGGAAAAGGTGATGCTGCAGATGATTATGCAAGGAATTCAAAATATACAAACAAGAACAGAGAATATTGAAAAGAGAACAGAGAACATTGAACAAAGAACAGGGAAAACTGATGAAAAGTTGGAGAACATTCAACAAATGATGATGAAGTATGACGAGAGATTCCAAAAAATTGAAGAAGATAAACAAAGAGATAAGAAGATTGGAGATATTGATAGCAGATTAACTGTGGTTGAACAAGATAAAAGTGGGATACTGAGATGACAGATGGACAGATCAGAATTTTATCTCAGATTCCAAAACATAGAGGAAGAAAAGGGACAAAACCTAGCTGAGATAATGAAAGAAATCTTGGCTGAAGCTTTGGAAATAACTCAAGAGAAGATGATGGATGGAATAGACGAGGTTTATTGAGTCTTCACAAGATATGCAATGAGAAATAGCTTACCAAGAGAAGTTCACATTAGATTTACAAAGAAAGCCATTAAAATGCAAATATTGTAAGTGGCAAGAGAGAAAACATTGAAATATAAAGATAAGGAGATTGTGGTCTTGAAACAAGTACCCAGAAGAGTGAGAGAAATGAGAAGAGAATACCAATTTCTGACTAAAATTCTACTTAAAAAAGAGGTGAATTATAGATGGCTGATTCCAGAAGGTTTAACGTTCACATGGCAAGAACAAAGACATAGAATTGATTCAATTGAGAAAGCGGAATTATTTTACATAAAATATTTTGGAGGGAAAGAGGAGGAGACAGAAAAAGAAGTGTCACTAATTGAATTCCAAGAGGACTTCCAAATAGCGACCGAAAAAGAAGAAGGTGCAGTAGGCGGAAAGGTGGAGGTTAAAGAACAACATGAACCAAGATCTATGAGAGCTGCTAAACCTACCTATAAAATATAATCATGAAAGAGAAAAAACTGATTACTATTAACACAAACAGACTTAACTCAGCTGTTAAAAGAAGGAAAACTTTCCATAAATTAGAGAAATTAAAATTAGAAATAATCTGCCTACAAGAAGTACATATTAAAAAGCAACATGAACAACTGTTGATACAGCCAAAATTAGGAAAATATTCACTTCTTTGACACAATGCAAGAAAAGAGGAGTGGTTTTATACATTAAAGATATTATCCCAGCGAAATTGATCCATACTGATGATGATGGAAAATTATTAATGGTGGAAATAATGGACAATAATATGAAAACACTCCTCATTGCAATCTATGCCCCAAATGTCAATCAAGATGAATTTTATAGAAAACTGCATATGAAAATCATCGAAATAGACTATGCTAATATAATTATGATGGGAGACTTTAATGGAATTGTAGACAACAAACTGGACTATACAGCACAGAAAACAACATCAACAACAAAAGAAAGACTCTCCCTAAATCCTTTTTTAAAATGATAGATGAAATAAATTTAAAAGATACATGGAGAGAAAGAAATGCTATGACTAAACAATACACCTTCTATTCAAACAGACATTTATCATGGTCCAGAATAGATATGATATGGATGTCAACAGAATTGTTAGCTAATATCCAAGAAATAAATATTGAAACAAGTACTTGGGCAGACCACAATCCAATGACAATTAAATGGAAAGGACAAAGAAGAAGATCTAGATGGATGTTAAATAATACTATATTAAAAGAAAAAGACTTTATACAGAGGATGGAGAAAGAATGGGCTTTTATCTTTCAAGAAAATAAAAAAGAAGACACATCAACGCAGAATGTATGGGATACAATGAAGGCATATGCTAGAGGCTTGATAATAGACTATACAAGGAAAAGAAATACCACGAAAAGACTAGCCTCTAAGACATTAGAGGATGTGTATAAAGGACTTGAAAAAGAGCTACAGAAAATGCTACAGAAGAAGGACATTAAGTTAAAAATGGATATAATTAAACACAAAATGGGATTAATGGAAAAAGAAGAATTAGCACAGAAAATCAGAGGCGTGAAACAGAACTATTTTGAAGATGTAAATAAACCAGGTAGATGGTTATCATATAAACTGAGAAAGGAGAAAGAATCAAGGAAAATATTACAATTAATAGATGATCAAGGCCAAGTTTGCTATGGAAGTAAAGAGAAGAAGGAAATTATATGAGACTATTATGGGAAACTATATACACAAGAGAATATTGACAAGGAAAGAGTTAAACAGTACTTACAGAATGCTAATCTACCCCAGATACCTAAAGAGATTGAAACAATGTTAGAAAGCTATATAACGATGATGGAGTTAACTGAAGCCCTTAAGAAGCAAAACAATGGAAAGGCACCAGGCCCAGATGGATTTCCGGCAGAATTCTACAAAACACAACAAGAATAATTGAACCTTCCATTACTAGAAGTTATGAATGAAGTTATGTTAAAGAAGAAGATACCTAAATCATGGTCAGAAGCTTATATTACACTTATCCCAAAAGAGGAGGCCGACCCATTACAACTCAAGAACCTATTTCCTTACTAAATGCAGATTGTAAAATTTTTGCTTCAATATTGGCAGAAAGACTTAAAAAAAAACCTAAATAATTTTATTCACCCTGATCAAAATGGATTTCTGCCAAAGAGACAAATTTAAGACAATATGAGAGTAATCTTGGACACTTTGGAATACTACGAGGCACATCCTGAAAAACAAATGGCTTTGATATTTTTAGATGCACAGAAGGCATTTGATAATGTAAATTGGCGATTCATGTTATTACAGCTGGAACAGATGGGCTTTGGTAAAAAATTTATTCATGCAATAGAAGCTTTTTATCATAACCAAATGGCAAAGGTAATGATAGAGGGAGAACTGACAGACTCTACTGATATAAGAAAAGGAACAAGACAAGGGTGCCCACTGTCACCTTTGTTGTTTGTGTTAACCTTGGAAGTGTTAAACAGAAATATTAGAGAAGAAAAGGATATAAAAGGGATGAAAATTAAAAAGGAAGAATTTAAGTTGCAAGCATTCACAGATGATCTGGTTTTCATTTTAGAAGATCCACTAGAAACAGTATCAAAATTGATAGAAAAGATAGAGGTATATGGGAAGGTGGCTGGTTTGAAAAAGGGCGTTGGTGCTTACCTGACACGCCCGTTCTCCTTGAGCTGTGAAGAGCATCCAGTAGTGGGACATACCAAAGCTTGGCCTGTCCTATGGGAGGGACTCAGTCTGTCTTGGGATCCCCTCCTGGTCCCCGTGGACCCGTTGCAGAACCCTTCTGCCAAAGAGGCCTCGGCTGATGCAAACACATCTATTTTATAATGCCTAATGAAAGGTGATGGAGAGGCCCAGGTTGCGGCACAACAGATGTCAGTGATTGGTGCCCACGTGGCCCATGCTGCCGATGCTGCGGCGCTCCTTGTTGAATGAGCTGTTATGCCCCTGGGCACCTGAAGTGCTTGAGTCTGATACATTTTTGCTATTGCAGCCTGTAGCCAATGGCCTATTGTGGAGGATGAGACCTTGCATCCCTGGTTGTTGGGCTGAAAAGACACAAATAAAGCCTCCATTTTTCTAAAAGAAGCTGTGCAGTGAATATATATTCGTAATGCTCACCTCACATCCAGCCGATGCCACTGTCATTCCAGCCCTTGGGATGGCCTGGGACAAAAATTAGGAAGTATCAGTTCTTGTGCCCTGTGAAAGGCTGAATTAAATTTGGGTATGAATGTCGGATCGGGACGAAGGACGACCCTGTCGGAATGGAAGATGGAAAGATCTTGCCTGATCGACAAGGCTGCCAGTTCTGAAATACAATGAGCGGAAGTGATCACTACAAGAAAAACTACTTTATACGTCAGAAATTGGAGACTTGAGATTGCAAGGGCTCGAAAGGGCACTTAGTGAATGCAAGAAGGACCTTGTTAAGGTCCCAAGTGGGATAACGGTGAACCGTTGGCAGGCGTAAGTTTGTGGCTCCTCGAAGGAAACACTGTATGCATGGATGATGGGAAAGGGATAGGACACCTTCATAAATGATGACTGATGCCAAGGCCGCCACTTGTCTTTTCAACGTATTAGGTGATAATCCCTTGTCAAGCCCCTCTTGTAAGAACTCTAGGATCTGCACCACAGATGGAGAAATGGGATCAATTTGAGACTTAGTACACAATTTGTAGAAAATGGACCACATGGCATTGTAGATGTGAGTTGTTGAGGGGCGTCTGGCAGCTTGGATAGAGCCAATAACTCTGTTGGAAAACTTTTTGCTCTTCAGACAACTCCGCTCAACCTCTAGACGGTCAGGTGCAACCATTGAGGGTCTGGATGTTGAAAGGGTCCTTGGGTTAAGAAGACACTGTCTGGCAGAATTCTCCATGGTGGTGATACAGAGAGACTGTGGAGGTCTGCAAACCACGACTGTCTGGTTTAGGGAGCTACTAGAAGCGGTTCCTCCCTCTTGTCAAGCAGCTTCTGGATGACCTTGAGGATCAGTGGAAGGGGTGGGAATACGTACAGAAGCCCCAGGGGCCAACGGCAATGGAGCACATTGAAATTTTCTGCTCCTTGTGAGGGGTATCTGGAAAGACATCTCGGGAGCTGAGCGTTGAGGGGGGAAGCGAACAAGTCTACTACTGGCTGCCCAAATGTCCTGACCGCCTCTTGAAAGAGGGTCGGATGGAGGTGCCACTCCAATAGATCTATCATGGCCCTGCTTAGCCAATATGCCTGTGTATTCGACAGTCCTGAAATGTGTTCTGCTCTGATGCAAATCAGGTTGCTCTCTGCCCAATGACATAAATGCTCCACTTCTCGCATTAGGTGTTTCAACTGAGTGCCCCCCTGTTTGTTTATGTGAGCTTTCATGGTTACGTTGTTGGTCAATATTAATATGTGTTGGTTGCATACCTGTGGAAGGTATAGCTCGAAGCTCCAGCCAGTTTATGCTGTGCCTTGGGCTGTGAGCGATTGAAAGTGAGCTCCCCATTCAATCAGGCTGGCATCAGTGGTGATGGTAAGTCTGTGGGGCTCTTTGAATAGGCAACCTTTGTTTATGGCTGGTCTGGTCCACCAGAGGATATGAGGACCTGTGATGGAACTTTGACCTTGTATTTGGAGTTGCTTCAGCTGGATCGCTGGTATGGGAACAGAAACCATTGGAGGGATCTAGTGTGGAGCCAGGCCCAAGGAATAATAGATATACATGAGATCATCTTGCCTAACAATTCTGATAAATCAGCTAGGGACACCCTCCTGCAAACCCTGATCCCTTTAACTAATCGACAAATGCTGTTTTGTCTATCTGGTGACAGGAAAATTTTGCCTTCCACTGTATCTATGACTGCCCCCAGATGGATTAATCAAGTCAAAGGCATTAAATGACTCTTTTCCCAATTGATTGAGAACCCATGTAGTTGTAGGGAGTGTAATGTGGTCTGAGTATCTATGACTGATTGAACCACTACACCCTGCCATTGTGATTATGGAAGGACCGGTACGCTGGTTATTTAATGCTATATTGTGTAGGCAGTTGGCGTGCCCTGGACCTGGCCAAGAATGGACAGGGTGCCCTGAAATCAAATCCCCCGTATTTTCTTTTTTTGTTGTTGTTTTTTTGTTTTTGTTTTTTAAAATATGGATATCTGCTTCACAATTGAGTTGTACCTCAACAATTTATTTATTATTGTTATGAAGTTGCCAGTATTATTATATTGGTGTGATTAATATTATCAGAGTGTATGTGCAAATATATATCAAATTTGGATGTCCCAATCAGCCAAATTGAGAATGCCTAGCAGGCCAAATAATCACTCACAGGCCTTCAACAGCTTCCCTGCAGAGGCGGATGCTGGCTTAGGTGCTCGATGTTGTGCCACTGGATAGGGAGAATTGTGAGGGTTGAGCCAACAACATGAATTAACAAAAACCTTGAATATGTTGAAAATGAGGTTGTAATGATTCCTCGGGATATCTTGTGGGAAAAAACCCATTCAATCTGGAATAAGGATTACCTCACACAGTCTATTGAATTAGCACTCAACACGCCCACGCGATCCATTGACAGTAAAAAAACAAAAAATGGCAATCAGACGTTATTTGTGGCGCATGCGCCAGCAGCAATCTCCTAGCAAGAAAAAGAGATAAGTTCCAACAGTCTTCCCTTAGGGCTAAACCGGTGGGGAGGGGTAAAATAACAAGGTGATTACACCTCCACCCCTAAACGGTGTTCTTGGGGGAAAGGAGAAACAGCAATAAGACTCAAAAAGGAACAAGAGAAAAAAAGACTTGCCATTTAAATAATAAAGCAGCTTGGCAATCGTAATGGCAAGGGTAGGGCTAGCAGTTGGGCGAAAGGCGCACGAAGCCTGCCTGTGCTTAGGAGCACTTCCTGGTAATGCGATCCCCAATGGCCAGATGGCAAGGGCAGCATCGGTAAGAAAAGAACAATTGACTATCTGTCAAACCTTAAAGAGAATTCTCCTGTTTCGGCCAAGGATTAATGAGAAGCACTGCCTATCTCTCACAAAGCTGAGCCAAAACTGGGGAACACTGGGGAGGAATCCCATGGAGGAGGAGGAGCATTCTGTAAATTAAGCCCAGCCTAGATAAGCAGAGACTGAAGCACCCCACACTACTGGATGCTCTGAGCAGCTTGTGGGAGAATAAATAAAGACAAAACAAAGATTTTGACAAAGAATATGTTATCAAGACAAAAGGAAGAACTGGCGGATGTATTGAAAATCCAGGTCATGAATAAGATCAAGTACTTGGGATACATTTGACAGCAAGATATAGTACACTAAAAGAGAATAATTATATTAAACTTAAGCAGCAGATAGCGCTAGATTTGGCGAAATGGGAAAATTTACAACTGTCATTAATAGGGAGAATATCAACAATCAAGATGAATATACTACCCAGAATTTTATATTTGTTCCAAACAATTCCAGTTAGGCTTGGAAAAGATTATTTTGAAGATTTAAATAAAATTGTGTTGAAATATATATGGCAAGGTAAGAAAGTGAGAATAAAATTAAAACTTTTGCAAGATGCTAGAATAAGAGCAGGATTCGGTTTGCCTAATTGGGAGTTGTACTACCAAGCTACAAATCTGATGTGGGTTAAGGAATGGATAACATTAAGAAATGCTATATTGTTGACATTAGAAGGACATGATCTGTTGCTGGGGTGGCATGCTTTTTTATGGTATAAATGAACTAAAACACAGGGGTATTTTAGAAGACATTATATATGGGAGTCTCTGTGATCAAACTGGGAGAAGACTAAAAGGCAATGTTATTTGAAAATTCCAGTCTGGTTAGCGACTATTGAAGCATTTTCATATCCTATAATATACAAAAAGGAATAAACGGTTAGATATGGTGAAATATTGAATGAAAAGGGTGAACTTAAATCTATGCAAAAACTAGAGGAACATGGTATAAAGATGAATTGGTTTTCATATGCACAAATACATTCAAGGTATGATAAACATTCTAAAATGGAAGGTTTCTGATAAACTGACTGACTTAGATAAGATATTGACAGGTACTGATGAAAAGGTGTTTAAAAAATTGTAGGGGTATTTATTAGAAATTAAACTAGAAGAAGAACAAGTTAAAGAAACCATGATTGCTTGGGGGAAGAATTTTGGATATGGGATTGATTTAGAGAAATGGCAAAAATTGTGGTCTCAAAATTATAAAATGACAATGTCAACAGCATATAAAGAAAATTTGTATAAGATGTTTTACAGGTGGCATTTCCCCCGACAAGAATAGCAAGAATGTTTAAGAATACATCTGAGAAATGTTGGAAATGTCATCAGACACCTGGCTCATATTACCATATGTGGTGGACTTGTGAGGATGCCAAAAAAATATTGGACTAAAATCCACATGTGGTTGGAAAAAATGACAAAAAAACATATAGACTTGAAACCAGAGATATTTTTATTGGGAACTTTACCTGAAATATACAGTAAAGAATTGAAATATCTGATTGTAAATGTATTAACAGCGGCTAGGATTGTATTTGCTAAAAACTGGAAAAATGAGAAAATACCATCACAGGAGGAAGTTATTAAGAAAATATTAGAATGTGCTGAAATGAGTAGATTGACATTTGAAATCAGAAAACAAGATGATAAACAATTTTATAAAATTTGGGATTATTCTATCAATGGTTAGACAATAAAACATGGTAGAAATATGTAGATTTTTAGAAAATAATGAATATATAAAGATGTATGTTTTATAGGACTAATGCCTCTTTTGCAGGAGGGCCGAATGTCAGCCTTCAAGATTTTCTTCCTGTGCTTTGCATCTTTTGGCTGTCATAAGTAACGGGGGGAGGAGGGGGGACATGGTTATGGGAAGCGAGCTGGAGGTGTCACAAAACAGAACTGTATAAGTGGGGGAGGGGAAGATTCTTGCTTAGGCTTCTATCCTATGCTATGAGCAGCTGCAACTCTTTGTTAAAATATGTCAAGGTCAACGGACAGAGGCCTCATCACCACCTGGAGATGCCCACATGATGCTATACACAACTTTTAATTGGATGAGCCAATTGAACTATTGGGGGTGGGAATGTTGCCGTCACTTTGTATATGTGATTTACATGCTTATTTTCTCAGATTCAGTATTCTTTTGTTGCTACCACTCGACTTCCAGTAAAAGATATCTTTTCTCTAATTAATGGAGTCTAAGTATTTCTTTCTTGGATTTTGAATGGAGCACCATCTGACATTTTTAGTTATCAACAATATAATCCAATGTTACATAAACAAGCTTTTTTTCAAACAAACAAAAAGCCCTTTCCTCTTTCTTTCCTATCGTTTCATTGCTATGCCATAATGCACTATTGTTACTGTAATTTGTTTCAGAAATTCCATATCCAGACACTTCTTCACTTACATCATCACTAACAATTTCCAATGGGACACAAAATGATTATATTATATTACTCTTGCCTGTCATGTTTCAATACACAATGGTGCCTTTGCTTCTGTTCATCCAAACACAGTACTGATACTTCCTGTTTCAGCTCCTTAAACCCTGTTAACTATATCTATATCTATATCTATATCTATATTTATATCTATATCTATACCTATACCTATACCTATATCTATATCTATCTATCTATCTATCTATCTATCTATCTATCTATCTATCTAT
>NW_020769390.1:3199599-3257167 GCF_900518735.1 Pseudonaja textilis
TATCTATCTATCTATCTATCTATCTATCTATCTATCTATCTATCTATCTACTTACAATTATAATTGCAGTTCAGTTTTAAAATTGAAAAGTTATCAGTTTCTTAGTAGTAAGAATTCCTGTACCAGAAATAAACTGTATATTTCTTATTTGTATATGATTGCTTTAAATATGTTGCTATTATTAAAGTTGAAAATTAATTATTTTGAAGTCTCATATCAACTTGCTACAATGCATGTCCTATATTGAAATATATAAAAATAATGAATAATGAACAAAGCTGCAAGCACAACTGAAGGGAATATGTGCTGTAATTAGAATAACTTTATTGTCACTTACTTACATATTTGACATAACTATACATTATTCCTGGACCACAATTTTAGCAAAAATCTATGGTGATACTGTTACATTTTTAGCATTAATAAAATTGCTTCCAAGTGAGTTTATGACAGCAAAACTGTTAAAAAACTAGCCAGAAAACAGCCAAAAGCAATGCATTTCACGGAGTAATATTGAACAGTTTAATACTGAAAAAACAGTTGGTGTTCAATGAATGGTTGCTCTTTATCCAGATGACTTGTAGCCAAGAAACTGATGTCATACTATTAGTATCCAAATTAATAAGAGCCTCAATACATTCTTTTGCCAGTAAAAGCTCAGCAAAATCAACTAGTATTTTTAAAGCATAATTATAAAAATGTCAATATACTTATATTACTTATTTAAAAAATAACTAAAAAGTCCTATAATATGCATGGGAATTTACATACATACATATTCATGATTATCACCTATGACTGAGCTATAGCCCTACCTGCTTTATCTAGGATTCTCAGAATCTTTCCAAGAAAGGGAAAATTGGACTCATGGTAGAAATTGTCTAATACAACTGAATCAAGAGATTTAGGAGCAGATATGCTTCTTCATGATAACTCATAAACCTCCCAAATTCAGAACTCATTCTGCAGACAATTCTATCTTTTCCTAAGGTAAAAAAAATGCACTCACTTCAAGACATATTTTCCCAGTTGTCTTACTAGACTGTTATAGTGATGTCAGACCATACACCTTGTTAAGGTATTGGGATTTAAAAGCTGACCAGCTATAAAGCTGATGCAATGTAAGGCTGATGCAATGAAAATGAATCAGTGTTTTCCGGCAGTAATGTCACAGTGGAGTGGGGAAGAGAGAATGGGCTCCATTCCTTGGACCCAATCTCTCATGGTAGGAGCCCCTTCAGAAGGTTGCATGTCTTGTGGGGAGATGTGGTAAAGAGAGGAAACCCAGGGGTCAGTATGGTGGAAGGCAATCACCTGCTGCAATGAAGGGAAATCTCTCAAATCCAGCACAAAAGTGTCAGTCATAGTAATATGGCTGACCAAAAGCTGTGACAGCCACTAAACAAGGAAGAAGATCAGCAGAGTGTGGCATCGGATGGGAGTTAGAAACCCCAGGAACCATAAAAGAAACAGCGTGAGAGGAAAGGGAAAGTCCCAAGATCAGCTGGCAGTGCAGGAAGCTCAGACTGAGAGAGACAGAAAGTCTCAAGAGACAGCAGTGAAATGGCAGAGTGAGCTGTATTGTAAAGGAAGAGAAGCATTGCCAGAAAGGATTGGAATAAGAAAGAGGATGTGGAGAGAGTGAGCGTAAGTGAACGTGAAAGTGAAGTAAGAGCTGATAAAGTTGGACAAAGAAGGGGAAAGGCAAGCCGGAGAGATGGAGTTGGAGGAAAGGAACTTTTTTGAACTGGCAGAGAGAAGTGACTAAGCAGTATTGTGGGAGGATTCAAGAGGAACAGCAGAAGGAAAGACAAAAGTGGAGGTGTAAGGAGAGGTCAGTCTGGATGGGAATGGTTGGAAGAAATGGGATGTTTTGGAGAGAAAGAAAAATGAAAAGGGCTGATTGAGAGAGAGGAAGAAACAGGACAGAATAGCTGAGGCAACAAACAACAGATAGAGTGTGATAGAGATAGAGACAGTAATACTTGTATTCAATGGAGAACCTGAAAGTAAGGTGATAAACAAAATAGTTGTTATACAAAGTGCCTTATCATATGCCTATGTTTATACTGTTTATATCTTTGATAGAGTCTAGAGTTGTAACATTAATTTAGAGTATATATCCTAAATATACATTATACAATATAGAAAAAAGATAGTTTTTGTACCCATACTGTGAAGTAGGAATTTTTGCTTTTATACCAGTAGGAATTTTTGCTTATTACACCAGATTACTGTTGATTGTACTTCAATTAAAGTGAGTAGAACATAGTGTATAGTTATTATATGCAGATTATTTAGAAAGTTGTTTAAGTAAACTTATTTAACTATTAAGATTAATTAACATTAATTACCAAGCAACATTGTAAACAATTATAAAGTAGTGAGATTATATTATATAAAGTGGTTATAAGGCTATGATATAAGATTATAATATATTAAATATCTTTGATTATATTAAATAATAGAAGAAGGGAAATATAGAAACTGAAGGGTTGGAAAGTGACTTATATAATGTTGTTAAAGGGCAAGTGAAATTAAGTGAATATACAGTGGATGATAGAGTGGAAGAATTTATATAAAATATTAAAAATGACAACCACTACAACTCTCTTAAGGACTGGAAAGAAAAACCCCTCAAACCACTCTTCGGCATCAGCATCACCTTCAGGATAGAGAGCTATAGACATCATGCTTAGCATAGAAAAATCTGGTAATACAGCAAATATGCAGATGATGCAGACTACACTACTGGCGATACAAGAAACCATGCTCAAAATACAAGAATCCATGACCAAGAACCATGAAGAAATGAGAGGCAATATACATAAATTAGATAATAAAATAGGTAAAGTTCAAAAGACAATTGAAAAAAATCGAACAAAGAATAAAAGTGGTGGAAAGCAGAACAGAACAGATGAAAAAGAAATTGGAAGTGATAGACCAAAACTACTAGCAATAAACAAAGAGTTAGTGGACTTAGAAATGGAACGAGCGGCCTTCTATCTATGCTTCCAAAACATGATTGAAAATAAAGAAGACCTGAGAACAATCATGACAGAAATGATAGCAGAAGCCACCCAGTGGGAGAGCCAAGAAATTCAAAATGATGTCGAAATTTACAGGGTACACACAAATTACGCTAGGCGCCATAAGCTGCTGAGGGAGATACACATTGGATTCAAAGAAAACAATAAGAGATTAAGTTTATAAAGCGAGAAAGAGATGAATCCATGACATATAAAGGTAAAGAAATACAGATGTTGAAACAAATCCCCAGACAAGTAAGAGAACAAAGGAGAGACTACCGCTTTTTAACATCGCAATTGCTATAAATAACATTTAGGTGGCTTATCCCAGAAGGCATACTTATAACTTGGCAAGAGAAGAAATTAAAAATAGATAGTCTAAGGAAGGCTCAGGATTTTTATGATGAACTGATGATAGTAGAAGAAGAAATCAGTAGTAAAGAAGAGTTAGAAAGCAGAAGTCAAGAAGAACAGCATTTGGAAGAAAAAAAGTCAGAACAAGAAGAAATAAATAAAGAAGAAACCGAACAGGGTGAAGGAGAGGGGATCAGGATGAGAGCACAAAGGGAAAACAGAATAAACAGAAGACTGAGACAACCGTACAGACAATAAGATGGAAGAAGAGATCAAATTGATATCTATAAACATTAATGGATTGAATTCCCCAATAAAAAGGAAACAAACCTTTACTAATCTCCAGAAACAAAAGGCAGACATATGTCTTCAAGAAACATACATTAAAAAACAACACCAAAACTATTTAGAACAAACAAAATTAGGAAAACTATTTGTCTCTCTGGCAGATCAGAAAAAAAAGGGATAGCCATATATATTAAGGAAAAAATAAATGCAAAACTAATCTACTCTGATGATAGCAGAAGAATGATAATGATAGAAATCAAAATTCAACCAAAAAAAGTATTATTAGTAACAATCTATGCCCCAAATGAAAACCACAAGGAATTCTATAACAAAGTACATGAAAAATAATAGAATCAGGACAGGAAAACGTTTGCTTATTAGGAGACTTTAATGCAGTGGTGGATATAAAGAAGGATTATAAAAGTACTAAAAAAAAATAAGAAAAGGAGGAAAATACTACCAAAAACATTTTTTGATCTGGCCCATAAGTTGAATTTGAGAGACAGCTGGATGGAGTTAAAGGAGAAAGAAAGCAAATATACTTATTATTCAAACCCACATCAATCATGGTCTAGAATAGATATTATTTGGATGAATAAAGAATTAGAAAATAATGTGAAAGCTATAGAAATAATGATTGACATTTGGACAGACAGATAATTTTACAGATAATTTGGAAAGGCCAAAAAAAGAAAAACAGAAGGTGGGCGTTGGATACCGAGATATTGAAAGAGAAAGAATATATACAATTAATTAAAAAGGAAATGGAATGTTTTCTTAGAGAAAAAAAAAAAACCAAGATACAACCTTACAGAATCTATGGGACACCGCAAAAGCCTATATAAGAGGAACAATAAAAGCATACATAGCCAGAAGAAATAAAGAGAAACGGAAAAAACAAAATGAATTACCGGCAGAACTAAAAAGAACAGAAATAGCTCGACAGGAGAAACTGCAAAATGATAAAATAAAAAAGAGACTTAATTAAACATAAATTAAACTTACTAAATCAGGAGGAATATGCAAAAAAAAAAAAGTTAGGCAAAAATTTTTTGAACAAGCAAATATGCCAGGAAGACGGCTGGCCTATAAATTAAAGAAGGAGAGGGAAAATAAATTAATTCAACTACTACAAGATGAAAATGGGAAGCCCCAAAACCAAATGGAAGAAAAAAAATTATACAAAAATACTATGAAACTCTATATAGACAGGACCAAATAGCGAGGGAAAGGATAGAACAATACCTTAAAGAGAAAAGTTTGCCACCAATTACAGAAGAGAACAAAAAATTGCTAGATAAGAAAATAATACAGACAGAATTGGAAAAGCAATCCACAAACAGAAAAGCAATAAAACCTCCGGCCCAAATGGGATTCCAGGGGATTTCTATAAGACTATGCATGAAACCATGGAACCGTTGTTGTTAGAGGTATACACTGAAGCATTACTAAAAGCTAAATTACCAAAATCATGGGGAGAACCCTATATAAAACCAATACCGAAAGAAGCTAGCAACCACTCTTAAGTTCAGAATTATAGGCCAATCTTGCTGCTAGATGCTGATTATAAAATATTGAAGGATATAATGACAAAAAGAATGCAAAAAGTCTTGAATGAAATAATACACTCAGATCAAAACAGCTTCCTCCCTAAAAGACAAATTAGAAACAATACTAGGACAGTAATGGATCTATTGAAATACTATGAAGCACATCCAGAAAAACCAGCAGCACTGATTTTTCTGGATGCACAAAAAGCTTTTGATAATTTAAATTGGGAATTTTTTCTATATCAAATAAAAGAGATTAAATTTGGGTAAAATTTTGAAAAGATGGTAAGAGAAATTTATTCCAGCCAGAAAGCTAGTGTAAGAGTTAACAGTGACTTTACTGAAAGATTCAATATAGCCAAAGGAGTGAGACAGGGTTGTCCATTGTCACCTCTAATCTTTATTCTGGCAATAGAAATTTTAACACAGATTAGGAATAAAAAAGAAATTACAGGAACCAAGATGGAAAAGGTAGAGTATAAAATGCAGGCATTTTTGGATGACATTGTATTTTTTTATAGAAAATCCAAATGAGGTCAGGAAAATATTACTAAATGAAATAGAAGAATTTGGTAAAGTAACAGGCCTTAAAATTAATAAAAATAAAAATAAATACTAGTCAAAAATCTTACAGAGCACCAAAAAAAGAGAATTAGAAAAGGAAACAGAGCTGCAAATTACAAATAAAATTAAATATTTAGGTATCTGGTTGACAGCAAGATGTTCATTGTTAAAAGAGGACAATCACAATAAATTAATGAATCAGATGAAGAAAAATTTAGAAATATGGGAAAATTACAGTTATTTTTAATAACTTTTAGTAGGAAGGATTGCCACAATAAAGATGAACCTGCTACCAAGATGGTTATACCTATTTCAGACGGTTCCTATAAAACTAAATACATTTTTTTATGGGGAATTAAATAAAATGGTAACTAAATTTATATGGGAGGGCAAAACTCCCTGAATAAGATTAAAACTATTACAAGATAACAGAAACAAGAATATGGCTTCAGACTCCCTGATTGGGAATTATACCACCAGGCACCAACACTAATATGGATTAAAGAATGGATACCCTTAAATAATAAGAGAACATTAACCCTAGAAGGACACAATTTACAAATTGGGTGGCATGCTGTTTTGTGAGAGAAGAAAAATAAGATATATTCACATTTCAAAAAACATCTTATCAGAGATGCACTACTAGAGATTTGGAGTTTAAATTAGGAAAAAACACTGTATTAAGATACCAGGCTGGCTTTCAACTATGGAGGCAATGTTCTACCCAAATACTTTGTATATTACTAAAATGATTAGTTACAACCAACTAATAGATAACCAAGGAAATTTAAAGATGAACCAAAAATTGAGGGAAGAAGGAATAAAGAGAGACTGATGGCCTTATTTGCAGTTACAAACAAAAGACAAAAAAATATATAGAAGAATTTGACATAGATAGAATACCACAACAAATTGATAAAATCTTATTAGGACCAGAGGAAAAATTTATAACTAAAATGTATAGCTACCTTCTAAAATTTGATAGAGAAGAGGAGGCGGTGAAACACACAATGATTGCTTGGATGAAAAACTTTGGATACAATTAGAAGATTGGGAAAACTTTGGACAAAAAACTATAAATTAACAATGGCAGCCACATATAAAGAAAATCTCTAGAAAATGTTTTATTGCTGGCACCTAGCACCAATGAGATTGGCCAAAATTTACCCAGATTTGAACCTGGTATGTTGGAAATGTAAAAAGAAACCAGGCACCTTCTTTCCTATGTTGTGGTCATGTTCTATAGCAAAGAAATTTTGGAATAAAATAGGGATTTGGCTGCAAGAAATTACTGGTTTAAAAATAGAACTTAAGCCTGAAATGTTCTTATTAGGAATAATCAGAGGTGATTTACAAGAAAGACATTGAATATATAATAATACAGCAGCTAGAATGATGCATGCCCCAAACTGGAAATTAGGGAGTAGTCCCACAGATAACATGATTATTTAAAAAATATGGATTGTGCAGAAATGAATAAACTTACAACGGAATTGCAGGAGAAGGAAGAAAAAGAATACTATACGGTCTGGGAAAAATGGTTATGTTTGGTTAGATAACAAGAAAAAAGAGAATGTAAAATGTAATGATGTATGTATATGTGTATGTGTGTGTGTGTATATATATATATGTGTGTGTGTGTGTATGTGTATGTGTGTGTATGTATGTGTGTAAATGAACATGGAAAAGTTGATGCCACAACTTACTGCAAAAATTGTTTTGTTTTTAAGAGTGTAAATATTTAATAAAATTTATTAAAAAGAAAAAAGAAAATGAATCAGCATTGGTATTGCCGGTTTTAGACTAAGAAGGGGTCCACTGAAGTTTTATCACCTTAAGAGATGTTTATATAAGGTAGCCATTAGATGACATATTTTCTTTCCTTGTATCCTGTATTCATTGCAGAGTTCTCCATGTAGAGTTAAGAAGATTGATTGCTTATCAGGTATTTGCCTACCATGTATATTATTGTATATGTAAATAAACCACTGTTAAATGTTAAAGTCTCATAATAGTAGTCATACTGCAAACTATCTGACATCTTTGGGTCCTTTCAAACTCCATTCTGATATCATTGAAATGTTTCATGGCTCACATGGAAATCAATGTACATACAATTTTATGGGCATACACTTGTATCCTGCAGAATATTGCATCAAAGTCCAGTCTGAGATGCTAATTACATATGGTATACATAATATTCCAATATTTTCATCCTGAATTTCATACTATCATTAAGTTGCATTTTACAACTAATGGACATAATCATAATTAAGAGTGTAGTACCAGAGATGAGAGATATTACAGCCCATCTGAAACTGTTAAAAATACCAAAGGCCTACTGTAATATTCACATATCATGTCTGCTTATCTCTATATAATCTTTTACAATATTATTATTATAAAATTTTCTCCAACTGTGCTAGGTTGGATTACAGGTTCTCTTGGATTTAGAAGCAATGACCAATACAAGTAAGAGTAGTATGTGTCAGATCCGTGTATCTATCATTTCTTCAGTGGAAGAAGAAAAGGGGGGGAGACTGATAAAGAACTCCTTTCTTGATGTAACCTGAATATATTTAACCTTATATCGAATTTGTATAACCCACACATGATACAATGGAGGGGAAAAAGGCAGATGGCTGGAACCTATCACCTCTGAGAGGCACAGCCAGGAGATGAGAAGATCATAAAAATTCCACAGTGAGATGTGTCCTGGGAATCTTTGGAAAAGTTCATTCCAAAAAGAGGGTGGGGGGAAATTAGGTATGCCCTGGGAAACTGAAAAATATCGTTTCTACAGAGGGGGTGGGGGGAATTAACATACTGGCTTTTATTTCACTAAATACACATCAAGAGAGGGGGAGGGATTTCTAAACTCCTTTATCTATCCCTGTATGCCTGAGGGACCTCAGACGCTGCTTTGAACTCCTACATGAATTATCTCATCTCAATAAAGGATTCCTTTTGATACGTTTGGTGTTCAGAAGTTCATTCTTGTTAATTGAATGGGAAAAAATTCTATAGTCTGACAGTGTGTTTACTTTATTTTCATCATCTTTATTATAATGAAGTATAATAACATTTGGGCTTCTCATGGATTCATGACTCCCTCTTGATAATCAGGTGACTGATGTAGCTAGGAGTATCCTTACACAATTTTGTATCGTGCATTCTCAAATAAGTGGCACTAATCATGATCACTCATGCCCAGGTTACCTCCTAGTTGTATTATTGCAATGTATTCTTCATGGGACTGTTTTTGAAGAATTTCTGGAAATTTCAGCTGCTGCAAAATACAGCAGTATGAACAGCTTTGTGTGTTTCTGATAAAACAAATATTACAAATCTGCTTTGTGAGATGAATTGGTTACCAGTCTCTTTCCACATTCAATTCAAAATGCTGAAGTTAAACTTTAAAGCCCTTCATGGCATAGGATCAAGTTATAGGAGGGACTGCCTCTCCTGAATTTAATTTGCCCATCAAATGAAATCCAGTAGAAAGAGCATGCTAGAGGTTATAGTTAGGGAGCTACACTTAGTGAGTCCTCAGTAGCAGGCATTTTCTGTGGTGGTGCCCACATTATAGAATCTTCCCCCTGTGGTGAGGTTCGGTTCATCTCTTCTCAGCTTTTGATGGGAACCTCAGGGAACAGGTGAATTTGTGAATTGGGTCTCTTATTATTAACATCCCTTCATCTGTTATTTCTCCTATGATCTATTTTTTATAGTTTTTAAATGTTTTTATAATTAATATGTGGTTTTATATATTCATCACTGTTTTATCTCTGTTGCACGCAGCCAGAATTGCTTTAGATGAAATGGGTGGCTACATAAATAAATAAAAAATGTATCATGAGACAGTAATGGAAAAATAATCAAGAATACTGAAAAATGAAGTATAATACAAAGGAACTATAAAAGAGACTTTGGTGTCCCTTCCAACTCTGTCATTGTGTTACACCACCATCAGTACAGACCAACAGGAAACTTGCTGCACATTTGCTGGCTTTGAAAGGGTCTGCCTCTCATAATCACTTTGAGGTTTCCTGCTTGACAGAAGGAGTTTACGTTTTGTTGTATTCTTGTAGTATTTTATAGTAAATTATAGTATAGGAATATAACATTCTATACACCATAAACTTTTTAAAGCATTAACATACCACTGCTGAATTCTTCCTCACTAATATTTTGACAAAACCACCAACATTACGTCAAGTAAAATCAAATAAGGAGAGAGTATGATATTCATGAAATATGCCACTTAAGCTCACCTACTTATACTTGGGTAGGATTCAAATTTCTTAACAACCAATTCTGTTGGTGTAGCCTAATTTGTGGGTGTGGCTTGGTGGTCATGTGACTGGATGGGTGTGGCTTGCTGACTGGGCATGGCTTGGTGGTCATGTGACTGGCTGGGTATGGTTTGTATGTAAATGTTATAAATATTTATGTAAATATTTATTTTTTTATAAAAAAGAGCAACTTTTATCCCAAATCAGGCAAAGCAGGCAGGCAGGTTGAGTTGCTCACAGAATTACAGATTCATTCAGAGATCTATCTTTTTGCAATCGGCTACCTGAGTCTGTCACATAAAATTTGCTTGCAAGCAAATTCATAAAATTTGCTAACAAGCAAACTCACAAAATTAACTCATAACACCATGTATGTAAATATAGCATTTTTTATAAAAAAAAAAGAGAGAGCAACTTTTACCCAAAATCAAAGCACACAGGCAGATTGAGTTGCTCCCAGAATCACAGATCCACTTAGAGATCTGTGTTTCTGCCATTTGCTACCTGAGTCTGCACTGAATAATAGAAGTTTCAGGCTCAGCTCTGCCTTTAGATTAGCTAGAAAGCAAGAAATCTGATGATTTCCTGCTTTCTAGCTAATCTAAATCTCCCGGCACGGCAGAACAGCTGATGGTCAGAGGGGAAAAAAAGGAAAAATAACAACTTAGCAGGCAAGTTTGATGGTGCGCATGCCACGTAAGGAGTGAGTGGGAGGGCTGGAACCAGCCAGTGGTGCGATTTGCTGGTTCTCTGGCAGGTAGAATCCCACCCCTAGTGAGAGTGTGTTTACCCCAGCTGTGCCGCCTGGACAGCTGACAAGTGCTGCACAAGAGTGTGCAGTGTTTGAAAATCCTCTTCTTTCCTTCTTTTTTTTAATATAAATTTTATTGGTCTTTAAAAACAAACATAAACAAACAAAACATAAAAACATCAAGCTATCTTCCATAGGTGTACATACAGTGTGCCGGTTGGTTTACAAATTGTTTTGTGCTTCCATTTCATAGTCTTCAATTACAATTACATTGCATATGATCTCATATTGTCAATCAAAAATTAAATACCTTAGTATCATTATTAATCAATCATTTGACTATACTTTTATTCATTCATGTTTTACAGGATAGTCATAATTTACTTAGTTTATTTTATAATAGTTCATATTATCATCCCAAATCTATCCTAAAATCATTTTGTAGATATAATAAGAAAAAAGTACATCTTTATATATTTATTATTTTCTAAAATCTACGTATCCCATTACTGTATTTTATTGTCTAACCATTGATAGAAAAGATCCCAAATTTTGTAAAATTGTTTATCTTCTTGTTCTCTAATTTCAAATGTCAATCTACTCATTTCAGCACATTCCAATATTTTCTTAATGATTTCCACCTGTGATGGTATTTTCTCATTTTTCCAGTTTTTAGCAAATACAATCCTAGTCGCTGTTAATACATTTACAATCAGGTATTTCAAGTCTTTACTATATATTTCAGGTAAAATTCCCAATAAAAATATCTCTGGTTTCAAGTCTATATGTTTTTTGTCATTTTTTCCAACCACATGTGGATTTTAGTCCAGTATTTTTTAGCATCCGCACAAGTCCACCACATATAGTAATATGAGCCAGGTGTCTGATGACATTTCCAACATTTTTCGGATTTATTCTTGAACATTCTTGCTATTCTTGTTGGGGAGAAATGCCACCTGTAAAACATCTTATACAAATTTTCTTTATATGCTGTTGACATTGCCATTTTATAATTTTGAGACCACAATTTTTGCCATTTCTCTAAATCAATCCCATATCCAAAATTCTTCCCCCAAGCAATCATGGTTTCTTTAACTTGTTCTTCTTCTAGTTAAATTTCTAATAAATATCCCTACAATTTTTTGATCACCTTTTCATCAGTACCTGTCAAAATCTTATCTAAGTCAGTCAGTTTATCAGAAACCTTCCATTTTAGAATCTTTATCATACCTTGAATGTATTTGCGCATATGAAAACCAATTCATCTTTATACCATGTTCCTCTAGTTTTTGCATAGATTTAAGTTCACCCTTTTCATTCAATATTTCACCATATCTAACTGTTTATTCCTTTTTGTATATTATAGGATATGAAAATGCTTCAATAGTCGCTAACCAGACTGGAATTTTCAAATAACATTGTCTTTTAATCTTCTCCCAATTTAACCACAGAGACTCCCGTATATAATGTCTTCTAAAATGCCCCTGTGTTTTAGTTCCTTTATACCATAAAAAGGCATGCCACCCCAACAACAAATCATGTCCGTCTAATGTCAACAATCTAGTATTTCTTAGTGTTATCCATTCCTTAACCCACATCAGATTTGTAGCTTGGTAGTACAACTCCCAATTAGGCAAACCAAATCCTCCTCTAATTCTAGCATCTTGCAAAAGCTTTAACTTTATTCTCGCTTTCTTACCTTGCCATATATATTTCAATACAATTTTATTTAAATCTTCAAAGTAGTCTTTTCCAAGCCTAATTGGAATTGTTTGAAACAAATATAATATTCTGGGTAGTATATTCATCTTGATTGTTGAAATTCTCCCTATTAGTGACAGTTGTATGTTTTCCCATTTCGCCAAATCTAACGCTATCTGCTGTTTATGTTTGATATAATTATTCTCTTTTAATGTACTACATCTTGCTGTCAAATATATCCCCAAGTACTTAATCTTATTCGTGATCTGAATTTTCAATAGGTCTGCCAGTTCTTCCTTTTGTCTTAATAGCTTATTCTTTGTCAAGATCTTTGTCTTATCTTTATTTATTTTCAAACCAGCCACCTTTCCATATGTCTCTATCTTTTCTATCAATTTTGATGCTGTTTCCAAAGGGTCTTCTAAGATGAAAACCAGATCATCTGCAAATGCTTGCAGCTTAAATTCTTCCTTTTTGATTTTCATCTCTTTTATATCCTTTTCTTCTCTAATATTTCTGTTTAGCACTTCCAGAGTTAACACAAACAACAAAGGTGATAGTGGGCACCCTTGTCTTGTTCCTTTTCTTATATTAATAGAGTCTGTCAGTTCTCCCTCTATCATTACCTTTGCCATTTGCTTATAGTATATAGCTTCTATTGCTTGAATAAATTTTCTAGCAAAACCCATCTGTTCCAACAGTAATAACATGAATCGCCAATTCACATTATCAAATGCCTTCTGTGCATCTAAAAATATCAGAGCCATTTGTTTTTCAGGATGTGCCTCGTAGTATTCCAAGATGTCCAAGATTACTCTCATATTATCTTTAATTTGTCTCTTTGACAGAAATCCATTTTGATCAGGATGGATAAAATTATTTAAATATTTTTTAAGTCTTTCTGCCAATATTGAAGCAAAGATGTTATAATCTGCATTTAGTAGAGAAATGGGTCTATAGTTCTTAATTTGTAATGGGTCGGCCTCCTCTTTTGGAATAAGTGTAATATAGGCTTCTGACCATGATTTAGCTATCTTCTTCTTTAACATAACTTCATTCATAACTTCAATGATTCTTGTAATGTTTTATAAAATTCTGCCGGAAATCCATCTGGGCCTGGTGCCTTTCCATTATTTTGCTTCTTGAGTGCTTCAATTAACTCCATCATTGTTATATTGCTTTCTAACATTTTTTCAGTCTCTTTAGGTATCTGAGGTAAATTAGCATTCTGTAAGTACTGTTTAACTCTTTCCTCGTCAATATTCTCTTGCATATATAATTTCCTATAGAAGTCTCGAATGATTTCCTTCTTCTCTTTGCTACCATGGCAAACTTGGCCTTGGTCATCTATTAATTGCAATATTTTCCTTGATTCTTTCTCCTTTCTCAATTTGTATGCTAACCATCTACCTGGTTTGTTTACATCTTCAAAGTAGTTCTGTTTAGCACCTCTAATTTTCTGTGCTAATTCTTCTTTTTCTATTTGACCCATTTTATGCTTAATTATATCCATTTTTAACTTGATGTCCTTTTTCTGTGGCATTTTTTGTAGCTCTTTTTCAAGTCTTTTATACTCATCCTCTAAAGCCTTAGAGGCTAGTCTTTTCATAGTATTCCTTTCCCTTGTATAGTCTATTATCAAGCCCCTAACATATGCCTTGATTGTATCCCATACATTCTGAATTGATGTATCTTCTTTTTTGTTTTCTCTAAAGAAAAAAGCCAATTCTTTCTCCATCCACTGTGTGAAGTCTTTTTCCTTTAAAATAGTATTATTTAACGTCCATCTAGATCTTCTTTTTTGTCCTTTCCATTTAATTGTCATTGGATTGTGATCTGCCCAAGTACTTGTTTCAATATTTATTTCTTGAATGTTAGTTATTAATTCTGTTGACATCCATATCATATCTATTCTGGGCTATGATAAGTGTCTATTTGAATAGAAAGTTTATTGTTTAGTTTTAGCATTTCTTTCTCTCCATGTATCTTTTAAGTTTGTTTCATCTGCCATTTTAAAAAAAGATTTAGGGAGAGTCTTTCTGTTTTGCTTTATTGTTTTCTGTGCTGTATAGTCCAATTTATTGTCTACAATTCCATTAAAATCTCCCATCATAACTATATTAGTATAGTCCAGTTCGATTATTTTCATTTGTAATTTTTTGTAGAATTCTTCTTGTTTGTCATTCAGAGCATAAATTGTAATCAGGAGTGTTTTCATATTATTGTCCATTATTTCCACCATTAGTATTCTTCCATCATCATTGGTATAGATCAATTTTGCTGGGGTGGTCTCTTTAATATATAAAACCACTCCTCTTTTCTAACATTGTGTCAAGTAAGTAAATATTTTCCCTAATTTTGGCTGTACCAACAATTATTCATATTGTTTTTTAATATGTACTTCTTGTAGACAAATTATATCAAATTTTAATTTCTAAAATTTATGAAAGGTTTTCCTTCTTTTAATGGCTAAGTCCATTTATATTAATAGTAATCAATTTTTTCTCTTCCATGGTTATATTTTATAGGTAGGTTTAGCAACTCTTCTAGATCTTAGTTCACGTTGTTCTTTGGCTTCCACCTTTCCACCTACTGCACCTTCTTCTTTTCCAGTCACCATTTGGCAGTCCTCTTGGAATTCAATTAGTGAGATCTCTTTTTCTGCCTCTTCCTTTTTCCCTCCAAAAAATTCTGTATAAAATAATTCTGCTTTCTCAATTGAGTCAATTCTATGTGTCTGTTCTTGCCATGTGAACATTAAACCTTCTGGAATCAGCCATCTATAATTCACCTCTTTTTTAAGTAGCATTTTAGTCAGAAATCGGTATTCTCTTCTCATCTCTCTCACTCTTCTGGGTATTTGTTTCAAGACCACAATCTCCTTATCTTTATATTTCAATGTTTTCTCTTTTGCCACTTGCAATATTTGCATTTTAATGGCTTTCTTTGTAAATCTAATGTGAGCTTCTTTTGGTAAGCTATTTTTCATCGCATATCTTGTGAAAACTCGATAAACTTCATCTATTCCATCCATCATCTTCTCTTGAGTTATTTCCAAAGCTTCAGCCAGTATTTCTATCATTATCTCAGCTAAGTTTTGTCCTTTTTCTTCCTCTACATTTTGGAATCTAAGATAGAATTCTGATCTATCCATCTCCCAGCTCATCATACCACATTTATCTTGTTCAACCACCATTAATCTATTATCAATATCTCCAATCTTCTTATCTCTTTGTTTATCTTCTTCTTCAATTTTTTGGAATCTCTCATCATACTTCAACATCATTTGTTGGATGTTCTCCACTTTTTCATCAGTTTTCCCTGTTCTTTGTTCAATGTTCTCTGTTCTTTGTTCAATGTTCTCTGTTCTTTGTTTGATGTTCTCGGTTCTTTGTTCGATGTTCTCTATTCTCTTTTCAATATTCTCTGATCTTGCTTGAATATTTTGAATTCCTTGCATAATCATCTGCAGAGTCACTTTTTCTTGTTCTTTTTCTTGCTTTAACATTGTCTGTATTGAACGTTGTCCTCCAGATGGTGAAGTTGAAGAACCAGGAGCTGTAAATTTCCTACTCATTTTAAGCAATTCAAAATCTTCAGGTTCTTCTAAACCTTAATCCAATTGTGAAGTAACCAATTATAGTTCAAAATAAAAATAGTAGAAAAAAGAAGCCCAATAATAATAATAGAAAAAAGAAAAAAGAAGGGAGTGCAAAATTTCTTCAGGTTCTTGTATACCTTAATCCAATCAATAGTTAGATGAAAAAAAAGCCTTAAGAAAAGAAAGGGGGTGGGAATGAAAAGGAAAAATTCTTCAGGTTCTTCAACACCTTAAACCAATTGAAAGGTCTCAGAAAAAAGTACATAAGAATAAACCAGAAAGGTAGATGAAAAAACAAAAATACCAGGAAAGGAAAAAAAAGGCTTTTAAGGCTTTCCCTTTAAAATAAAAAGCAAACGTAGAGATTGGACTTCCAAAGAAAAAAAGAAAAACAAAGACAAGCTCCAACAAAGCCAAAAACCCATATAGTTATTACAAAAAAAAGATAAAAAGAAATATAATAAAGCTGGTGAGGAGGGATAGCACAACTTTGAAAAAGTAAAAAGTGCCCAATGCACTTTGTTTAATTATCCAAGGCTCTTATTAAAGCTCTCTTCTCCAAAGACTTATCACCTTTTTCCCCCCTAAGTTTTAACACCAGACTCCAGCTGTTGATAGAAACCCAGAAGAGCACCTGCAATAATACTCTCCCATGCTCTTCCCTCTATCTTATCAAATAGTAATGTCCTTGAAAAAGAGTCTCAGTTCTTTCTTTCTCAGCTTTGTCTGGTCACAGGGAAATAGAATATTTTCAAGCCTCTAGTTGGCAGTGTTACAAAGTTTCTTTGCTCTCACTTTCCCCCTCCTTTTCCGAGCAGGATATAATAAGAATTAATAAAAAAAGAAAATATATTTTTTTAAAAATGAAATAACTAAAGGGAGCCTCTAGCCTAAAATATTACAAAATCAAAAAGGAGAAGAAAAAAATAGATATAAACAAAAAAACCAGTCCAGTTTCAAAATACAAGCTCATATATAGAAAATCCAGCAATGAGAAAAAACAAAACAAAACATTACTTTGACATTCCTGTTTAAAATCGCCGCTTAATCACTTCTGTCAAAACTTTTACAGATTCTTTCTTTTCCTTAGGGTGTCCTTTCAGATCTTAGAATAAAGAAAAAAAGTTCTCACCAAACCGGCACACTCTCTCTTTCCGCTCTCTTCCGTTTCTGAGCTGTCCCAACTTCAGCAGCTTTAATGGCTGCCTCTTTGCCGCTGGCAAGAAGAGCTTTTCCTGGATCTACCAGGGACTTTGCAGTATCCCTGGGATCGACAGGAAGAGCTCTTCACTTTCACCGTCTCTTCGGGACGGTTTAGATCATAAGAGTGCTTCTTTCTGTGTATGTATACAAAATATCACATAGGAGGAACAGCATATTAAGCTGGATTTATGCAACCTGATGTACAAAATAAACACACACACATTTATGCTCTGGACTAGACATTGATGTAAATACCTGAAAAATATGTGCTAGCCCTGGGCAAAAGAAAAGCAGTAAAATCACTCTAGATATAGTGTAGGGACAGTGTAAAATATTAACACATGATAAATAATAAAACTGTCAAGCTCCATGGAATCCTTGCCCGACTGCAGCATGATTGCGGATGGGAGAAGAGATAGCCTCGTCAAAAGAAAAACATCATCAATGTCAGCTGAGTAGTTTAGAGACTGAATAGTTTAGAAGAGAGTTTAATCTGAAGAGAGGGGGAGGGAATGCTCTAACCAGCCACCTTGTTTATCTGGGATGGACTGAGGCGACGAAAGGAGTGGTGGAAAGGAGTTGCAACAGAATGTGAGGGGGAATCCCTGCTGTAAGGGATAATCAGGAAGCAGTTAAACTGCTTAAGGGAGGGGATAGAATGGGAGGAGTATGGTTGTGGGGAAACTAAGGATATAGCTGGGAATCATGGATAGTGAGTATGCAATGTAGGACTATGGGTTTGGGAAATTAGGGGTAATAGGATAATTGGGACACAAGTGTAGGGCGGAGATAGAAGCATTTAGGTAGGTGGAGTAAGGGGATAAATTGCGCTGGAAGGTGGTTGCTTCCAGCACTAATCTTGTTTGGGTCTACTGTGCTTGCTGATTTACTGTATGTAGAAAATAAACTACTATAAACCTTTCCGTTTGTTGCTTCATATCTACGGATTCCAGGAAAACAGCTAAGAGAAACAATTAAAAATAATAGCACAGTTTGCTCTTTTTCTCTCCCTTCCTACTTCTTTTTCTTTCTTTTTCTTTCACATGCATACAAATGCAGAAATACAAAAACACTCACAAAGATAAAGCCATCATCCTGATTTTTTTTTTACCATCCAATTTTCATAGTTGTAGGGAAAGGAACCGTAATATTTTTCCCCAAAAGAAGAAAAGAAGCATCTACCAGAAGAGGGAAGAAGAACTAGGGGGAAACATGATAGCATTGTTACACACACATGTGCGCGTGTGCGCACGTGCACACACACACACACACACGGCTGATCTGGGATGATCTCCAGTCAGCAGTGGGCGGGGGGAAAAGGAAGAAATGGGTGGTACCCCCCCACTCCAGCCCTCTCTTTCTCTCTTTTGCGCATGCGCGCGCTCACACGCACACATACACACACACACACACACACACACACACACACACACACCTGGCTGGTCTGGGATGATCTCCAGTCAGCAGCAGGCAGGGGAAAAGGAAGAAATGGGTGGCGCCCCCCCTCCAGCCCTCTCTCTCTCTCATGCACACACATACACATGCACGCACGTGCACACATACTAGCTAGGCTGCACCAGCAACGAAGTGAGCCAAGTGAGCCTGGGAATGGTGGGGGGGGGGCTTGGCAAGCTCAGGGGATGGTAGGGAAGGGGAAGGCAAGCTCCGGGAACACTGGGGGGGGGGGTAGCGCAACTCACAGGCTTACCTTTCAGCAGGAAGATCAGAGGTGCTCAGTTGGGACCTATGGCCAGGTACCATGTGGGAAATCAGGTTAAGCCACGAGGACCCAGTGTGGAGTGTGGAGTGACTAGGCGGGGCAAGCGTAGGGCATGGCAAGTGAGCAAGCTGTGACTGGGAACCGGTTCGGGGGCATGGCTAGCCAAAAGTCCCTACCTGTTCGGCAACCCACGCCAAATTATCACTACCGGTTCTCCTGAGTAGCAAACCAGCTGAATACCACCTCTGATCTATCTGCTTTCAAGTCTAGCTTTATCCTTAATTCATTTTCTATAATTTATTTTACATGCCTTTAAAAAAAGTACAACAGTTTGAACAGAAGCTTTCCCATTAAAATTAAATGATTCACATTCCATTTATAAAAAAGCAAAAAACAAACAAACCTGGACTTTATTATTTTATAATGAATTTTTCCAACAAATAAGCATAATAACAGCAGTAAAAAAATTTCTGCTATAGCATTTTTAAAAAAAGTCTTCGAATTACCCCTCAATGACCCCCCAATATCATTATTAAAGAAGTGAGTCTCTCAACTACAAAGTACATGGCCCGTTGTGAAGAAATCCCTAGCAGACGCACATGAGGCTTACAAAAAACAAAGTTCACAAGAAACAAACGGAATCCAGACCTTTTAACATTGGTGATCGAGTTTACCTCTCCATTCACTATCTGCAATCACTGTAACCACTGAAGAAATTAGGATCCAAATATGTGGGGCCTTTTCCCATCAAATGCATTATTCATCCTGTAACCATAGGTTTAGATTTGCCCAAGTCCCTCCAGTGGGTCTATCCCAGTGGTGGGATTCAAATAATTTAACAACTAGTTCTCTGCCCTAATGACCAGCTGGCTGGGTGTGGCTGGGTGGTCATGTGACTGGGTGGTGTACCAACTTGATGTCTCTTCTCTATATTATTTCAAAAATCTTGATGTTTTTTTTTTGTATCACAGTGACTTTGTAAAGAAGTCTATAGTGGTACTAATTGCAGTTTTGGTGAGAAAAGATGTTCTACAGTGGTATTCAGTTTACTACAATGATATTTGTAAAATGCACTAAAGCTTGAAGAATACATCTCTGCTTATACTGATAGATGGTTCTTTTTGAATATTACAGCAAATATTTCCAATACATTATAAATGAAAATACATTTGAAAGGCATTTTCAAAGCAACCAGTTAGTAGATGTCTTACTCTTTCTTTTCTCCTTAAATTAAATCTTTCTGCTTTATTTTTTTTCTTGGGCCTTATTGCAATATTCCAAAAATTTCTCAGATCCTTCACAAAGAACCACTTCTAATTTAACTGGAATACATTATTTTCATTCTCAGTTTTTCTGTTTCAGAACAGTGGGAAGTATGCTCTTCTCCTTCACTCATTTCTATCTTTAAATGATGTTTGGATGTACTTGCAAGAAAAAGAAACATTTAACTTTGGAGCCACCTGGGCGAGGGCAGCCTGCTGCATCCAGGCCCAGCTGCATCTCCTTAGCAGTGATCCTGGCCCCAGCCACTGCTGCTGCCTCATGAGCCAGCCAGCCCAACCCCACTGGGTGCTCCTGGCCCTGTCTCCTGGGGACTGCATGCTAAGGGATGAGTGTTGCCCAAAGAGGCCAGCAGGCAAGGATTTCACATCCAACAAAGGGGCTGGGTGGGGGGTTTCCTCCCCTTCCTCTTTTGGGCAGATTAACAAGGGAACTTCAAGCCAGGCATGTCCCACAGCCCCTGCCTCGCCCATCCCTACTGGCAGCTCTGAGCTGGGCAGCAGTTCAGTTTTCTTGGCTGGCCGCGACCCCAGATCCTCACCTGCCCTTCCCTTCATCCTGCAGCTGATGGCAGAGAGAAAAGTGAGACAGGTCTGAGCTGTTGCCACTCATCCCCCTCCCCCTGCCCATATCTTGCTCCCCCCGCTTGGACTCTCTGCAGCTGCTGGGCCTCACTTGCCTTTGTTGCCAGCAGGCAAGAGCAGCCAGGGGCCATGAGGCTGCACTGCACACATTGCCCATCCACCAGCTAGCCCTCCCTTGCCAGCCAGCCCGGTGAGGGCAGAGTGTGGGAATGCCTGGCCTCCTGACTGCCTGCTTGCCTGGTAAGGTTTGAAGGTAAGGCTGACAATGTGGGAAGGAGACCAACTCTGGGCCAACCACACTTTGACAAAGGGCCACCTGGGGAGGGACATATAGCAAGGCTCACCACCTTTTGGGATCTTGCCCTCCCTTCCACCTCAGGTCCTGCATCCAGCCTGCAATGGGACGATGCACTGCTTCTGGGCCAGCCAGAAGGTGGGTGGACAGGAGAGCAGGTAGGTAGCCCTTGGGGAGAGTGATGCCAAGGCTGCTGCTTGTGGCTGCATGCAAAATGCATTTATACAGTCATGGGACATCTGCCCAACCACCTGCCAGGAGCACTGCTGCTGGGTGCTGGTCTGGTTGGGATGTGAAGGGCAGGGCACTCAGGCCAGCGGAGGCATGTGGAAACACTGAAGGAGGTCTTTGGGAGGGATCAGGTCATTGAAGGCTTTGCTTCCTGAGAAGGGTTCCACGAGGAGGGCTATATGCCTGAAACAGGTGCATTTTCTCAGGCCTCCCACCGGAGGCCTTGCAGAAGCCAAAAGCCAGGCCCAAAAGGTGGCCAAGTAGGTCTCCCTTCCCCACCTCTCAGGCCTGGTGAGGAGTGGCTGGAAGGGGTGGGGCAAGGGGCAGGACAGAGTGGGGCCAGCCAGTGGTAGGATCAGCCAGTTCACCGAACTGCAGAAAAAGTTAGCTACAGGTTCTCGCGAACCAGTACAAACTAGCTGAATCCCACACTAGCCCATACTCCATTGCAGCTTATTGAAACTTGAAGTCACTTCCCCCCTCAGACCTAACCTTCCACTGCCACTTGAGCCAGTAATGATAGAGGGGGAACAGCATTTTGAGGTCCAAGATATTTTTGATTCCCATAAACATACAGGATATCTTCAATATTTAGATTTCACAGAAAGTTTTCACAGAAGCCCAAAACGAATGGGTTGACCACTGCCACATTAGGGCTTCTAAACTTTTGAAGTGCTGTTCTAATCAATATCCTGATAGACCTAAATGAAATTGTTCTGTTTTAACCTTCTTCTCTTCCTCTTTATTTTGTTTTGTTCTACAGGACTAACATTGCTATTCAAGGGGCAGCATGTCAGTTCCGCCATCATATCCTCCTATTCTGTTGGAGGGGAAAGAGGAAGACTGGATGACATTTTCCACATGTTTTCACTTTTGCTGTAACCAATTGGGAACTAGGGAGAAGGATTGTCTTTGGAGATGGAGCAGACTCCGTCCCAGCTGGTTCCAGCCATTGTGCCCTGAGATTTACCTGTTATCTGCCTAACACCTCAACATTCTCAAAGCATCCATGCAGCAATACATTGGCTGCCGGTGGACTGGTTGGGAGTAGGATTTGGGGAAATGGAAGAATTGCTTTGTGCCTTCAGCTTCCATCTGACTTTACTGCAACTACTTTTTCTCAGTAAAAGTTATTTTGATTCAGCTCAATGGAGTCAAGAGTTTTGCTTTCCTGAGGGAGCAGCAGGGGCAGGCCCTTATAGAATCATTATAAAAAATGAAACCCAATATATGACTGTATACTGTCAACCAAAAGCTAACTTTGCAATGTGCATGGTATTTTTCTCTGAAATATGAATAACACCATTGAAAGCACAACTAGAGAACTCAATAGACTTACAGAAAATATAAGCGCGAATGATTTCTGTGCATACAACACATCATGAATCATGGTGTATATATTACCTATAATTGGACTTCTAATGTCTTTAAATAATGCAAATTAGGAAATATATAAAGAGAGCAAAGACAGAAATATAATAGTTCTTTTATTCTTATTCTCTTTTTAAAGTTTTTTTTTTACTTTTTGCATTTTAAATTTTGTAAAAATAACTATCTATCAATCTATCCATCCATCCATCCATCCATGCACCCACCCACCCATCCAATTTATTTATTTTTATATAGCAACCATCTCACTATCAAAATGAGCAGTTTACAAGTGAAACACTAAAAATCCTTTTAAAAATAGAAAAAAGATTTAAAAATGGAGAGAGCACTCTCAAGTCACTAACCACTCCAACTTCTTGCTTGAATATGCATGCATGATCACACACATTTACACTTTTATGTTATCTAAATAATAGAATGCCAAGAATTTTAATTACTGGTACATCATATAAATATCATTGTGCTAAAATTATCTAATTATACTATTTTAACAAGGAATCTCATCCACCCTACCCTAAAGACTGAGAGAACAGCCAGCTTTCTTGAATGCCATCAAGCTGGAAGCAATCAACATATCTGGCGAACTGTCAGTTAAGAGGTCAGGCATTGTGACAGAAGAAAGATTACATACTTTAATCAACAGGATGCAGAATTTAACCTCCTGAAAAGAACAAGAAGCTGGGTTACATCTTCAGCCTTTTGCTCTTCAGAGGTATTACTATTCACTTAAGACTTAATCATTTCAAGAAAAGATTTTCAGGTTCCTGGATTATTCTTTGATATGTACTCTTATAGTGTAAAACAGGGGTGTCAAACTCAAGGCCCGTGGGCCGAATCTGGCCCACGACCTGGTCGGATCCAGCCCATGAGGCTGTTCTGGAAACAGTAAGAGGGGGGCACATCACTTCAGCCCAGCCCAGCCCCACCCATCCCAGTAGGCACGCATAGGCACAAGAGGCGGTGGGCGTACACATGCACAAGCCCAGACATGCGCATGCACAGGAGGTGGAGGGGGCACACAAACACAGGCCTGGCCCATGCCATCCTGGCAGGCACACATGCGCACAGTAGGAGGCAAGCACACGCGCACCCAGGCCCAGCCCTACAGAAGACGGGCTGGGCACATGCATGCCCGCTGGTATGGAGTGGGCTGGGTCTGTGCATATGTGCACCCTCATCCTATGTGCAAGTGTGCCTGCTGGGATGGCATGGACTGGGTAAAGTGACATGTGTGCCCACTGGGATGAGAGGGCAGGACTGAAGTGACGCTGGCCGGCCCCTTACCATTTCCAGGACAGCTTCCCTTACCAGCCTTTCAGGTGTGTGTGAATGCGTGGGGGGCAGGAGGGAGGTGCACCAGGTCTGCCCAGCCAAAGGAGGTGAAGTGGCCAGCTAGAAAGACCGAGGAGAGGTAGTAGAAGCATGCCCATTCTCAGCAGCCCAAAGGTGGTCACTGTGAGTGGGGAAAGCTCATTCTGCATTGGCGCTATGGCCGCCCAAGCCCAGCTGAAATTGCATGCCTCCCCCCCATCTATGCTGGGCCTGGGTAGCCAGGGCTCTGATGGGGATCTGGTTTCCCCCACTTACGGTGTCTGTTTTGTGCCTGCTAGGCCTGGGTATGCTTTACCACCTCTATTCAATTTTTCTAGTTGGATACTTTGCCTCTGTGGGTAGGCTGGGCAGGCCTGCTCTGAGCCAAATCTTCTGGAAAAGTTGGCTGAGTGTGGAATTTGGCTGCAATCCTCAGCTCTGAATGGAGATGTGGCGAGGGGGTGCAAGATAGAAGGCTGCCTTCAGTCCAGGGAAGGGACCATAGTGTGAGAGGCTCTGTTTGAAGAAGCTGTGTCAGTTGGGCAGCACCCCAAAAGCACTCTGGAGCTGCTGCTGGCAGGGTAGGGCAGGGCTTGACTTTCCTTGCCAAGCAGCCCTAGTGAAGGAGGCACATCACTGGGGGTCTCCACTCCTAGCAACTCTGCCACCACTTGGCAGACCTACCCAACCTGAAGGAGGCGAAGCAGCCAGCTAGAAAGACATGTTCCCCTTGCATACCCAATGCATCTCGACACCACCGAGGCCACCAGCAGGGAAAGGGAAAGCCCTGGTCAAGCCCTGGTTATTCAGGCCCAGCAGAGATGGAGGGGGAAGGCATACAATTTCAATTGGGCTTGGGTGGCCATAATGCCGATGCGGATCGAGCTTTCCCCATTCTCAATGGCCACCTTTTGCCTGCTGGGAATGGGCCTACTTTTACCACTTCGACTTGGCCTTTCTAGCTGGCCACTTCATCTCCTTCAGGGTGGGTGGGTCTGCAGAGCGGTGGCGGAGTTGCCACCCAGGAGCTGCCAGGAGTAGAGACCCCCGGTGATGAGACTCCTTCACCAGGGCTTCTCGGCAAGGAAAGCCAAGCCCTGCCTTGCCCTGTGAGTAGCAGCTCCAGAGCGTTTTTGGGATGCTGCCTGACTGATGCAGCTCCTTCAGACAGAGACCCAGAGGGTGCTGTCCCTTCCATGAACTGAAGGCAGCCTTCTGTCTTGCAACCCAACCCTGCCGCATATCCATTCTAAGGTGAGGATTGCAGCCAAATTTCTCAGAAGATGTGGCTCAGGAATAGTGGGGCTTCCATCTGTGTGAGCAGGTGAGTTGGCAGGACACTGCCCGAAGGCCCTCTTCCTCCAGTCTTGGGACAGGCACTGCTTCCTACCCCACCTTGTGCCCCGCTTTGGTGAAGCCCAGCTGTGTGCCACATGTTAGGTCTGGTAGCAGACGGGGAAATGCCATGCCCTCCCCTGCTTCCTGCAGAGACTACTTGGTGGAGCACCCCTCTCGTACATCCACTGTTGCAGTCAGGTGCATGAGGGGAACATGCTCCATACACAGGCCAAAGGGAAGATCCATGAGGGGGATGAGGAGAAGATGACCAGCAGCGATCTTGCACTCCAACCACCAAAGCAGACAGTGGGATGGAGTAAGTGACATGTTCCTTCCCACAGCCTCTGCTTGCTGCTTGGACAGCCAGCCCGGTGCTGGCTCTGGAGTAACAGTGTATGCCAGCTGAGGGGCCGACAGGCTGCATTTACAGCTGAAAACCATTCCCACCAACCATTCCTTACCCCATTCTGTGGGATGAGCCTCCCACCCCACCCATTGGAGACCCCTGGATTCCTTCCCCAATCCCACCCAAACACACAGGCACCACCCACATGAGCTACATCAAGTAGGCCAGGGGTGGTATTCAGCAGGTTCTGAACAGTTCTGGAGAACCGGTAGTGGAAATTTTGAGTAGTTCAGAGAACTGGCACATACCACCTCTGACTGGAGATTTTACAGTATTCCTCCCCTGCCACGCCCACCAAGCCATGCCCACAGAACTGGTAGTAAAAAAAATTGAATCCCACCACTGAAGTGGGCCATGCCTTCTGGCCACACCCAGTCGATTGTGAACACTCTGGTATACCCCTTCCCCTGGCCACACTCTCCCCCGGACTACAGAGGACAACCACAATGCTGATCTGGCCCTCAATAAAATTGACTTTGACACCTCTGGTGTAGAAGGTAGTCTCAAAAGGAACAAGATTCTTAATCTGCACATTTGTTCTGCATATTCGAAACTTCTGCCTTCCAAATGTTAGAGTATCCTCTATAGAAAAATCTTTTTTCTTAGGGTGTTTTTGTTTTTTGTTTGCTTTTGTAATTGTCTTGCCACCAAAGATTCATTATTTGTCAGTTAAATTCTGATCAAAGAATCAGAAAAAATGAGGGGAGGAATTTGAGGGGAGGAATATTTTCTCTGTTTTGTCATAAAATTTGTTGCACATGTCTCATTCTTTCATTGACACCTTTTATATATAGCCTACACATAACAGCAGACATCATTTTGAAAAGTTGATGTTGTAGTTACTAATTTTAATTCCATTCTTCAATTTATAAATATGAGACATTTGTAGTGTTATAATGCTTTGTGTCATTTTTCTGCTTAAACTATTAAATCACTCTTGTATCCAGTTTGTAATGTAATCACTTAGGCTTTTTAATGACTTAAAATAGCCAGAATATCAAAAATAAGTATGTTTCCCATAAGAAACTATTATTTTTATAGTTATTTTTTAAATGTTATATTAAATGTTATATTTATATTATATTAAATGTTATATTAATATTAAAATGTTATATTGAAAGTCAATAGTCTATATTTCTATTGAACCTATTTATAACTTTCTTAGATCAAACTTTATTTAACTTTTTGTTGTTTATTTCAAATTATTTCCATTCTTAAGCATATAATCTTTTTTCCGTTTGTTCAGAGTTGAAAATAAATTCTTCTAATAAAGTCTTTTCAAACTTGTTGTTCTGGAACTCTCTAATAGTTTTAATATGGATAAGAGGTAATTTCCAAAAGTGACATTAAGTGAGCTTAGTGTCCTTTAAAAGACTGCTATGTCTGTGAACAAGATGGCTCATTCCTTTTGTCTCCCAATGTTCAAACCTATAGAAAACCATTGTCCTGCAATCACTTCATAAAAAGCAGCTGTCTAGAATATATCTCCCATCCTCTCCTTATTAAGAGAAATTCAAACCTACTTATGTCATTAGAAATACATGTGAAAAGTTTAACAAATTACCTATATGCTAAAAGTTGCTAATGTAGCGAAAATGTGTGTGTGTTTTCATAATCAAAGACTAGAATTCTATGTAGAAATATGTCTATAATAAAAATCAAAGAAAAAGTGAAATCACTTAATTTACTAAATATATGTAGCAAAAAATGAAAATAGTAGTTTCTCAAAATTTTTAAGTCTGTGGAAAAATATCCTTTTAAAATATTGTTATAATACTTAGATTTACTGTAGTCCTTGACTTACAACCATTTGTTCAGCAACAGATCCCCATAGTTACATTATCAAAATTCATGTGCTTGGCAATTGGCATGTATTTATGATGGTTGCAGTATCCAGTGGGATTCAAAATTTTTTACTACCGGTTCTGTGGGCATGGTGTGGCAGGTGTCATCCAATCGGAGAAGGATATTGTAAAACAGTGGTCGCCAACCAGTGGGCCAGGAACCACTGGTTATCCATGAGAAAATTTTAGTGGTCCTCAGAGAAATTTCACCCCCAAAACACCCCCAAAGCAATTAATCCAGGAACACAAGGCTGCACTGCCCACATGGCCCACAGGAACACAAGGGTTGCATTGCTTGCATTGCAAACAACACGAGGTAGTGAGGGGAGGAGGGAAAGGGCAGAGGGGGGAACTTGCCCCACGCGCCTTGCCTGGCCATTGGGCTGCTTCTATCTGCTTCTTTCTTCTGCTTTTGGCTGCATGCAAGGAAAGCAGCAAAAGTTTTTCTTTCTCTTCCTCAAACTCCATGAGAAATGAGCCTTTGGGACCCTGCAAGGCATCCTGCTCCAAGAAGCTGGGCCGGCACAACAAGTCTTACAAAGACTAATTTCTGGAGGAGTTTGGGGGAGAGAAAGTGTTATGTTCGACAGGTCGGGCTCATAGAGACGAGAGACTCAGGTTAAGTGACCAACAGCTCTTTATTTTACAGGCTAGTCCTGAGTAAAAAACAGTGCTCACGGCGGCTCTTCTATAGAGCTGGCCGTGGCTAGGCGGCCCATGACATCGCTTTGAGTTTCCCGCGATTGGTTTCATCCAATTGCTGTAGACTCCTAGAGAACCAATCACAGCCATCCTGACTGTCCAATCAGGTAGCTGTCTTTGTGGACCAATAGGAATGCAGCGTTTCAAGCCTGCTAATATGGAACACCCCTCCCCTCTTGGTTTCATCCAAGGGGCGGGGTGATGTAGTCGCGTAGGTAGGCAGGTCTTTGGACCTGCCTACTTTACCTGTGTGTCTCAGTAGGTCTCTGGTCGTCACCTGGTTCGGATGGGCTCCGCGTCACTCTCAACCATCTCGGTGGAACCACCTAGAAGGGGGAGCCGGGCCTATAGCTGCAACTCCCACCTGGTCCGCCCGGGTTGGTCGAGTCATTTGCTCTGCCGCTCCCGCCTGGATTCTCTGGGCTGGTCGAGCTTGTCCCGCTACTCCTTTCAGGTGAAGCACCCGTCTGCAATGGTCCTGCGTTTTCAGGTGAGTATGGTTGGTTGATTGTTTGGCTTCTGATTGGGGGGTGTTCTGTTTGTGTTAAGAAATTTTTTTTTCAATGTTTGAGGTTCCCCCATCTGATTTCTTTGTTACTGTCTGTGGGAGGTGTGCTGGCTAGCCTTGACCGTAACTGGTCGATGTGTCACTTCCAGCTTCGCCCATCGGTTGTTTCTAGGCGGTATGACTGGGGTCCAGTTATTTGGGTGATCTGTGCGGGTACCCAGAGAGGGTCTCCGGTGAAACTTTTTGCAAAAACAGTGTCGCCGATGTTAAATGCACGGTGTCGGCTGGTGGAGCCTGGGGGTTTCTCTGGATTATATGTGGGGTGTAAACGGTCTAGTGGTGAATGGAGTCTTCTGCCCATAAGTAATTCTGCTGGGCATTTGTTTGTGGTTGTGTTAGGCGTGATATGTTGTATGAGTAGCATTTTATTAATTTTTTCCTGAATGTTGCCATCTTCTATTTTTTGTATGGTTTTTTTGGTAAACTGAACCATTCTTTCTGCCCACCCATTCGCCGCTGGGTGAGTGGGCAATGTTAAAACATGTCTGATGCCTCGGTCAGCCAGGTATTGTTTGAATGCCAGCGCCGTGAACTGTGGTCCGTTGTCGGACACTAGCACGTCTGGCAAACCGTGTGTGGCAAAGAGTTTGTTGAGTTTTGTTATGACGGCTTCAGTAGTTGTTGTTTTCATAGTGCTAACTTCCAGCCAATTTGAATAAGCATCGACGGTAATTAGAAATGTGTTTCCTTTAGTGGGGCCGGTGAAATCTATATGGATCCGCGACCAGGGGCCTCTTGGGGTTTCCCATTCCAGGGGTGGTGCTGTGGGGGGTGGTGGATCGCGTTTGTTGGCATTTGTTGCAAGCAGCTACCCATGTTTCGATCTGCTTGTCCATCCCTGGCCACCAAGCGTAACTTCTGGCCAGGGCTTTCATTCGGACGATGCCTGGGTGCCCTTTATGCAACATGTCCAGTACTCGTTTTTGTAAGGTCTCTGGTATTACCACCCGGTCTCCCCAAAGTATGCACCCTTTTTGCGAGAAAAGTTCAGTTTGCCTGTTCCTAAAGGCTTTAAAAGGTTCGGTTTTGTCATTTTCTGGCCAACCCCTCTCTATCCAGCTCAGGACTCATGCCAGCCGCTTTTTTTTTGTTTTGCAAAAACAGTGTTTTGTTTTTTGTTTTCTTGTTTGTTTCGCGGGCAATGTCTGGCGTGGTCAGGAGTGGGCTGGGTAAAGTTTCTATTTGAAGGACCGGTATCGTGGGTGCTGGGTTGTCTTGCATGTCTGGAAGGGGGGAACGGCTTAAAGCATCAGTGTGCAAAATGTCTTTACCGGGTTGGTGAGTGAGCTGGTAATTGTAGGTGGCCAGGAACTCGGACCACCTAGTCAATATGCCTAGCAGAGGTTTGTGATCAGTAATGATTGAAAAGGTCCTACCGTAGACGTATTCATGGAAACTTTTCACTCCAGAAACGATCGCTAGGGCTTCTTTGTCCAGCTGGCTGTAGTTTCTTTCCGGTTTGGACAGGGTTCTTGAAAAGAAGGCGATGGGTGCCTCTTTCCCATTTGGCAAGGTATGACTGAGAATTGCCCCAACTCCAAAAGGCGATGCGTCGCATGTGACTGTTAGCAGTAGGGTTTCATTATATTGGATGAGGACTGCGTTGGAGGTTAAGAGGTTTTTTGTCTGTTGAAAGGAGTTTTCCTCCTATTTTCCCCAAGTCCAGGAGGTGGTTTTATCCAACAGTCTATGCAATGGTTCCGCCACGGTCGCCTTTGGGGGTAGGAAAACATTATAAAAGTTCCAAAGTCCTAAAAATGCCTGAAGTTCCGTCTTGTTTTTCAGTCTGGGGGCTTCCTTGATGGCTTTGAGTTTTTTCTCAGTGGGGTGAATTCTGTCTTTGTCTAGGAGGTACCCCAAGAATTCAACTCTCTCAGTGCATAGTTGGCATTTCTCTTTTTTAACTTTCAGGCCAGAGTCTTTGAATTTTTGTAGTACTGCCCTTAGATGTTTTTCTAGTTGTTTTTTATTAGCTGCTGCCACTAGCACATCGTCAAAATAAGGCACTACTCCCTTAATTCCCTGTAGCAGCCTTTCCATGAGGCTTTGGAAGACCCCTGGCGCGACGCTGATGCTGAATTGGAGGCAGTTGCATTTAAATGCCTCCTGGTGTGTTACAATCATCTGTGCCTCAGTGGTTTCTGCATCAACAGGCAGCTGTTGATAGGCTTGTGCCAGGTCGAGCTTTGCAAAGACCCGGCCTCCCCACAGTGAGTGCAGGAGGTGCTGAACTATTGGCACGGGGTAGGCACTTTGCTGTAGGGCATGGTTGAGGGTGGCCTTATAGTCCCCACAGATTCTTATGGAGACATCTGGCTTGATGGGGTGACTATAGGTGTTTCCCAGAGGGCATGGTCAATAGGCTCTAATACCCCTTGCGCGATGAGCTTATTTAGTTGCTCGTTGATTTTGGGCTTGAGCACAAAAGGCACTTGCCACGGTTTGAGACGGATGGGGGCAACATCTGGGCTGAGATTGAATGAGATTGGGGACCCCTTGTACTTGCCTAAAGTGTCATCGAAGACCTCTTGGAAATCTTGTGCGAGCATCGCCTCCCAATCTTCTTCGTTTGTGTGGTAGATGCCTGCCATTTCTATTCCTAACGGCATGAACCATGTAGCCTGAGCAGGCTGGGGCGGTCTTTGTCCACAATGGTGAGTGGCAGTATGTTGGTGTGGCCGTTGAACGTGATTTTGAAGTCCCCGATGCCAGCTATGGGAATGCAGTTCCCTTGGTAGTCTCTGAGGGTCAGCTTTTGGTCGCTTAGCTCATGTCGGTGAATGCTGGGTATTAGGCGTTTGATGGTGTGCCACGAGACCATGGAAAGGTAGGATCCAGAATCCACCTCCATGGTGCACGGTTGTTCTTCGATGTCCACCACTACACGTACCTTTCGGGCGTCTATGGTTGATGAATGGCCGATGACAACCGTTTGGTGGGTCTCTTCTCTCCACGGCGCCTTGTTGAATCGTTTGTTCCGGCCATCTCGGCTCCATCGGTTGTCAGTCTGGCGATACTGATGCTTGGGGGGGTGCTGTCTCATCATCTAGGGCTGCTGCCTCGACACCGGGGACTGTGGTTATGTTTATTTCAGCATATTTTTGCGATGTGCCCCCATTTCTCGCAATGCCGACAAATGGCATCAAGGAAACGGCATTCAGAATGGGGGTGATCGCCTCCGTAGCTGGTGCACTGGAACCCTGACTTATGAACCCGCCAGTCCCGTCGATCGCGCTCCGACTGGAGTCGGTGGATCTCTTCCTCCTCGTAGTCGCTGTCAGAGGGGGATTCGATGTTGCCGTGGTGGGTGGTGGTGGTGTGTTTCTCCGATGTTGAAACCATCTTGCTGGCAGGATGGCGGTCAGTTCCGTTTGATCGCCGCATCCAGGCTACCGATTTGCAGGTGGCTTCTGCTGCAGTTGCTTTGGCTAGGGTGTCGGCGAGGGAGATATTGCCCTTGGCCATCAGCTTGCTTTGTAGTGCAGGGTCTTTTAGGCCGAGGACGACCCGGTCTCGCATGGCCTCATCTAGGTCAGTGAATCCGCACAAACCTCCAAGGTCCCTTAGAACAGCCACAAATTCGCTGATGCTCTCGCCCTCGCACTGGTCTCGTTGGTAAAAATCGTGGCAGTGAATGAGGTAGGCATGGCTGGGGCGTAATGATTTCGGAGGATGGGTGCAAGGTCATCCCAATCCATCACCTTGATGTTCGCAGGTTTTGTCAAAGCCTTGGCCATTTTAAACACGGTGGGCCCGCAGTGTGTTAGAAATACGGCCTGTTTCCGATTGCCGTTGGCGTCTTTCAGGTTGCTGCATTCCAAAAACATCTGAAACTGGTCGATGTAGGACTCCCGGTCCTCAGTGGCTGGGTTAAAGGGTGTGGGTGGCGTGGCATTGCTGGCCATCTTGATGGTCGTTTTTGCGCCGTTTGCCGCGTGCTGGATTGTATCATTGTCTCACAATCCCACCCTTGTCGCCAGTGTTATGTTCGGCAGGTCAGGCTCATAGAGACGAGAGACTCAGGTTAAGTGAACAACAGCTCTTTATTTTACAGGCTAGTCCCGAGTAAAAAACAGCGCTCGCGGTGGCTCTTTTATAGAGCTGGCCATGGCTAGCCGGCCAATGACATCGCTTTGAGTTTCCTGTGATTGGTTTCATCCAATCGCGGTAGACTCCTAGCAAACCAATCACAGCCGTCCTGACTGTCCAATCAGCTGTCTTTGTGGACCAATAGGAACGCAGGGTTTCAAGCCTGCTAATATGGAACAGAAAGAAAGACTTCTGCTGCTTCTGCTGCTTTCCTTGAATGAAGCCAAAAGTCTCTCTCTCTCCTTGAGAACGGAACTGGAGATGGTATCCTGCAATCCCAAATAAAGAATGATCAATTGGTAGGAAAATGGGTGGGGAATTTTCCTGTAGAGTTTTTTGGGATTTTCCCAGGGTCTCTGGTCTGCAGGATTTAAAATTATGAATTAGTGGTCCCCAAGGTCCAAAAGGTTGGTGACCTCTGCTGTAAAATCTCCATTCCCACCCCACTCCTGGGGGAAGGTTACTTCAAAATCCCATTCCCTCCACACCCCACTAACCTGCTTTCCCGCTCTGTTCTCCTGTGCAGGGCAACAAAAGAAGACCCAGTCAATCAGCTGGGACTTGAGAGGCAGAGAATAGATGGGGGCAGGGCCAGTCAGAAGTGGTATTTGCCAGTTCTCCAAACAGAGGTGGTATTCTGCAGGTTCTGATCAGTTCTGGAGAACTGGTAGCAGAAATTTTGAGTAGTTTGGAGAACCGACAAATACCACATCTGACTGGAGATTTTACAGCATCCTTCCCCTGCCACGCCCACCAAGCCACACCCACAGAACCAGTATTAAAAAATTTGAATCCCACCACTGTGTCCGAACCACTCAAAATTTCCACTACCGGTTTTCCAGAACTGATCAGAACCTGCTGAATACCACCTCTGATGGAATCATGCGATCATCATTTGCCACTTGCCCAAATGGCTTCAGACAAGTAGTCAACAATGGAAGCTGGATTTGCTTAATAACCATGTGATTCATTTAACAATTTTAGTGATTCACTTAACAAACATGGCAAAAAGATTGTAAAATGAGGTACAACTCACTTAACAACTGCCTTAAGAACAGAAATTCTGGTCATAAGTTTGGAATACGTCACCTGAAAAATAGTTTCAAAAGTGATGAAAATAAAATGCTTAAGCCGTTGTGACATCTTTATAATGTATGAGTATTGAATAAGCCAGAAAAATGTAGCAAAATGGATTTATACAATCATCTATATCCTTGTGATATTATATGATACTTTAAAACTCTTGGTTATACAATTCCAGTTCTTTAATATTGTGTAATAATAGTACTGATTGGTTCAACAACTGCAGAATTTTGTCAGTATTGTTTTCAAATAATTCTTCTCAGGCATTCAAAGATCAGATTATACATAAGAGGAATCTTTTTACCTCCCCCTTTCTGTGTATGATTGAAATAACAAACATTAAAATCATTTTCTTCTCCTTTTATTCAAAAGCCATATTTACACTTTATACTGTATACTCGATATAATTATAATTTTTACACAATTCCCCTTTCACTTAAATTCTTAAAAAAACTCATGTCTCCTTTATCTATTGAGCAAATGAAATATAACATTTTTTCAGAGTTGTTCATTCAGAGATTTACAGTTACTTTTTTAGTTCCTTCTGCTTCCCAGTCTCTCTTTAGTTTTAAAAGAAATTATTGGTAATAAAATGCTGTTGTCAGCAATATATTTAAGGCGAAACAAATCCATCCATCCAAATCCTTCCATTTAATTAATCATATGAAAAATATTTTGAATAAGATCAAAAGCATATGTGGCCTACATTTTATTCCCACGGATACCAATTAGATACCAATTGAAAGCCTAATAGCAGGATGTAAGGGCAACAATATTTCTACTCTTGTTCTCCATAAGCCGATAGACTGATCATGAATGTATTTAAATAATTATCATTACTTGCCCATTCAACTCTATCCTCTATGCATCTTCCTAGCCTTCTTTTCAATCTCTCTAAGTTTATGATTTATCTTGCTGCACGTTAGGTTAAAATCTTTATTGGCAATTTCTACCGCATCCTTTTTATAAATCATGATCAGCTTTGATTCAACAACCAGGATAATGTTTGAGTTAGTATGCATTATTTATACTTACATTTATACTTACATATACTGATTTGCATTTGCTATTTAAATATCTATTCAAACTTCAGGTATACTTCTAAAACTATGTGATGACCTTTTCATTTCAATTACACTAAATAACTTAGTATTATTAACAACTTTTGTCAACATAGTGTTCAAGTCCCAATTTGAAATCATTTAAGAAGTTAATTTTCTATCAGATGCAAATATGTGCCATTATTTCACTCTATATGTTATACTTTTATTAACAAAATGTTTAATATCACTCAATAATTTTATTTATGTCAAGAATTATCACTAATTTAACAAAAACTAATTTTAAGTTGACCTATGATTACTTGAGATCATAAATCTTCAATAATTGGAGAAGGAAGCAGAGTGGATTGAGGGAATGGTGTTCCAGCCTTCTGATTTCACCTGCCTGGAGACCCTTAGGGGGAAGAGTCAACCCCAGCAATAGAAGGAAAGCCCCATAGATCATGAGGAGAAGTGCAATCTCCCATTAGATCTGGGGAAAACCCCTTGAATCTGGCAGGAGAGAGGATGTGGCAGCTTGGAAAGGGAAAGGAAGGGAAAAATCAAGGAGCAGAGTAGCTGTGCTGGGTGAGACTTTTCTAACTTCCTGCTGTAGAATTTATCCCGACTTAAATGCTAATGACTTTGGAAAAGTGGGACTCAAAAGGAAAAATAGTGGCGACTAACTATCAGAGCCATTGATTGTTCTGGAAAGGAATGGAAGAAATGATTATAAAGGAGTTAACTTTAAATTAAAAGTTAGTCTGGACTAGTTATTTCTTAAAGAACTTTAACCGTTTGAAGAATATTAGAATACATTTTTAGTACTTTTTGATTGTTATTGGCACTATCTAATGACTGGAAGAGACTGTTAGAAATGTAAAGTGTTTTTATCTTTGTTTTGACTAGGGAAGTCTTTGGGAACAGTTAGCTACAAAGTGTATTTTTACAGCTGTCTACTGATAACTGTGATGTTTAGAGACAGCTTGTGAGAACATTAAATATTTTGAGCTGTGGAAAACTGAAGAAAGAAGGAGTATTGTGTATTGTGAATTTGAAAACTGTTGCATTGTGGGAATAGAGACTCGAGACCCAGTTGACTTTTCCCTTTTTATTTTCTTTCTAGTAATCACATGCGGAGAAACCGCGACAGCCTTTTTTATAGCCAGCTGCTCGTGGCTCATGGCTCGTGGCTAATGATGGCTCTTCAAATCTCCTGCCACCATGGACCAACCTATCATAGGTAAGTATGCAAATATATAACACCCCCTCCCTATGTGGTCCAGTCTAACCAATCCGGGCCTCACCTATCTTACGTAGTCACGTAAGTAGGTGGGGCTCTTATGGTTCTGACTGGACCTGCACAATTCAGTCGTGAGTTCGCCTCTGGACTGTTCGGACAGGGTTGCTGTTTTTCCCATTCTTTTCCATGGAGCCTCCTGGAAGGTAGAGTCAGCCATGCTGCTCCCACCAGGCCTTTCCTGGCTGGTTGAGTCGGCTCGGCCGCTCCCAACAGGAGTGGCTTCCTGATGGTTCTTCGAAGTCTGCTCCGGCATCCCCAAGTTGTTTTTTTCTTCTATAGTTTCAGGTATGTGTTTGCGATTTTTGATTGGGACTAATGTTAATATTGGTTGTTGTGTCATTGTTAGGGTTTGTTTTGTCACTTCTTTTACTTGTGGAGGGTCTCCCCCTCCCCTTTTGTTTGTGTTTGAGGGGTCTCCCCCCTCTCTGGTTTGGCTATTTTTGTTTAATGTTTGTGGCAATTCCTTTATTTGTGTAGGTTCTCCCCCCTCCTCATCCTGATTGTTGGTGTTTCTCAGTGTGGTCCTCGATCTGATTTGGTCTATGTGTCTCCTCCAGCTCTTTCTGTCCTCTGTGTCTACCCTGTATGACTGGGGTCCTGTTATTTGGGTTATTGTTGCCGGTATCCACAATGGTTCCCCCATGAGGTTTTTGCATAGACTAGGTCCCCTGTTTTGAATGTGCGGCACTTACTGGAGGAGTCTGCTGGATTTTCTGGGCTATATGTGGGGTGTAGCCTGTCTAGGTTTGATCTTAGTTTCCTTCCCATTAATAATTATGCTGGGCTTTTATTTGTTGTGGTGTTTGGTGTAATGTGTTGTATACTTACTAGTTCGTCTATTTTTTCCTGTATATCCCCCGGTCCCAATTTGTGTAGTGCTTCCTTAGTGTAACGGACCATGCGTTCCACCCGTCCGTTCGTAGCTGGATGACCCTGTGCTGTTAGTGCATGCCTTATTCCTTGTTCTGCCAGGAACCTTTCAAATGTTATTTCCGTGAATTGTGGTCTGTTGTCGGATACAACTAAATCTGGCAATCCATGTGTCATAAAAAGTTTCCTTAGTTGTCTAATAACAGCTTCTGTTGTGGTTGAGTGCATGATGCTTACCTCTAGCCAATTTGAGTAAGCGTCTACCACTATTAAGAATGTGCATCCTTTAGTTGGTCCTGCAAAATCAATGTGTATTCTAGACCATGGTCCCCTAGGTGTTTCCCATTCATGTATAGGTGCAGAAGGGGGTGTAGGTCTAGATTCCTATCATCGTTTGCAAGTTGCTACCCATTCTCCTATGTCTTTATCCATCCCTGGCCACCATACATAACTCCTACCCAGGGACTTCATTCTGACAATACCCAGGTGACCCTCATGCAATAATTCAAGTATTCGTTTCCTTAACATGTTCAGTATGACTACCCTATCCTCCCATAGTATACATCCCTTTAAGATTGATAGTTCCGTTTGTCTATTCCGAAACGGTTTAACAGTCTCGTCACTTGCAGTCTCTGGCCACCCTTTACCTACCCAATTTAAAATCCGTGCCAGGTTTCTGACTCTTGTGGTTTCCATAGCAATGTCTGTTGCTGTTATGGGTAGGTTTGCCAATGTCTCAATTTGAAGGGTTGATGTGGTTGGTGCAGGATCATTGTCTAAATCAGGTAGCGGGGAACGGCTCAGGGCGTCAGCGTGTGCTATGTTCTTTCCTGGTCGGTAGATCAAGTTGCAGTTATAGGCAGCTAGGAATTCAGACCATCTCATCATCCGTGGTGACAGTATGTTAGGTGTAGCTTTGTTTCCTGTGAGGATTCCTAGGAGAAATTTATGGTCTGCGACAAGTGAAAAAGGTCTGCCATAAATATATTCGTGGAAACGTTTTATTCCTGTTATTGCAGCCAATGCCTCCCTATCTAGTTGGCTGTAATTCCACTCTGGTTTAGATAGAGATTTTGAATAGAATGCGATAGGTGCTTTTCTTCCATCAGGTAATACATGGCTGAGTATGGCACCTATGCCGAATGGTGATGCATCACTTGTTAATGTTATTGGAGGGTCTTGCTGTATTGTATTAGCACACAGTCTGATGTAAGTAAGTTTTTTATTTCCTGGAATGCTGTTTCATCTCGTCACCCCCAGCTCCAGGTAGCTTTCTTATCAAGCAACCTGTGTAGTGGTTCCGCTATCATTGCTTTCTGTGGTAAGAATACATTGTAAAAATTAATCAGTCCCAAGAAGGCTTGCAAGTCTGTTTTATTTTGGGGTCTGAGAGCTTCCTTTATTGCTCTGATTTTGTTTTCAGTGGGGTGGATCCCTTCTTTGTCTATGAGGTATCCCAGGAATGCGACTTTGTCGGTGGCTAATTGGCACTTCTCTTTTTTTACTTTAAGTCCCGCCTCTTTAAAAATTTTTAAGACCTCTCTTAGGTGGTCTTTCAATTGTTCTTTGTCCTTGGCTGATACTAATACATCATCTAAGTATGGTACCACCCCCTTTATTCCTTGCAATAGGCGTTCCATTAAAGTCTGGAATACCCCTAGGGCCACACTAACTCCAAATTGCAGTCTGTTGCATGTGAATGCCCCCCTGTGTGTCACAATTGTTTGTGCTTCTGCTGTTTCTGGGTCAACTGGTAATTGTTGGTAGGCTTGCGCAAGGTCCAATTTTGCAAAGATTTTACCTCCCCCTAAAGAATGTAATAGGTGCTGTACCACCAGAACTGGGTATGCGCTTTGCTGTAGCATGTGGTTAAGGGTTGCTTTGTAGTCCCTGCAGATACGTACGGACCCATCTGGTTTAATAGGGGTAACAATTGGGGTTTCCCACCTTGCGTGGTCTATTGGTTCTAAACCCCCTGTATGATAAGTTTATCTAATTGTTCATCAATTTTTGGTTTTAACTCGAAAGGAACTTGCCTCACCTTTAGTCTTACAGGGGCTATATTTGGATTTAAATTAAATGAGATAGGGGACCCTTGGTACTTGCCCAGTTCTCCGTTGAAGACGTCCTGGAATTCTTTCATCAGGTTCTCTTCCCAGTCTGTCTCAGTAATGTGGTTTATTCTGGTTACTCCGATTCCTAATGGTGCAAACCATTCGAGTCCCAGCAGGCTGGGTCAGTCCCGGTCAACTATTGTTAATGGAAGGACTTTGGTGTGTTTTTTGAATTCAACTTTGAAATGTCCTGTACCTACTACAGGAATTCTGTTTCCCTGGTAGTCCTTTAGTGTGAGTTTTTGTATTTCGAGCTCTCCCTTGTTTATATCAGATATTAGTCTTTTTAGTGTATTCCACAATACCATTGATAAATACAAGCCTGAGTCCACCTCCATCTCGCATGGCTGGCCTTCTATGGTGACTTGCACATGTACCTTTTTTGCATTGATTGAGTTTGAGTGCCCAATGGTTATTGTTTGATGTGTTTCCTCTTTTCTCTTTGACGTGTTTCCTCTTTGCTTCTTTCCATCGCTTGTTTCTGTTTTCTTGATTCCAACGGCTCTCTATTTGCTTTTCCGTCCCTCTGGGGGGGAATTCCATCTTTGTTTAGGGCCATAATTATTTCTAGTTTGGCATGCCCTCGCTATGTGTCCCGACCGTTCACAATACCTGCAAATAGCATCAAAGAAATGGCATTCAGAACGTGGATTGTTTCCGCCGCACCCAGCGCAACAGAATTCTGACTTTCTTTCATTCCGCTCCTGTCTACCTTTTTCTGACTGGAGTTGATTTACACCTTCTTTTTCCTCTTCGTCTTCTGATAGGGATTCAATGTTCTCGTGGTGTGTTGTGGTGGTGTTTTTTTTTTTTTTTGTTTCATCTGGTGTCTTATTGCGTGTTTGATTAGTGTCTTCTTGGGTTTCTTTTGGTAATTTATTCATTTGTCGCATGGTGGCTGCCGATTTCTGTGTGGCTTCCGCTGCGGTGGCTTCTTCTATTGCCTCCTTCAATGTTATCTTAGGTCTTGTTAGTAGTCGACCCTGTAATGTAAGGTCCTTTAATCCAAGGACCACGCAGTCCCTCATGGCCTCATCCATGTTTAGAAATTCGCATGCTCTGCCAATGTCTCTTAGTGCTGCAACAAAATCTCTGATGCTCTCGTCTTCCTTTTGGTCATGCTGATAAAATTCATGTCTTTTGATGAGGCATGAAATGGTTGGTGCATAGTGGGCTCGCAGTAATTTCTCTAGGTCCGTCCATGCCATTGTCTTTACATCATTGGGTGCTGCCAATGCCTTTGCCATTTTGAATTCTGTGGGACCACAGTGGGTGAGGAAGACAGCTCTCTTCCTATTTTTGGATACTCCTTGGAGCTCGCTCCCTTCTAGAAACATGAGGAATCAGTCGATATAGGATTCCCAGTCTTCGTTTGTTGGGTTGAATGGTGTGGGTGGTGAGTTGTTCCCAGCCATTTCATCTCGCTCGGTCCTCGTTGCCATGTGCACAACTGGGCTCCTTTGTCTCACTATCCCACCTTCGTTGCCAGAGTTGCGTTGTGTTGTGGGAAAAAAGACTCAAGACCCAGTTGACTTTTTCCTTTTTATTTTCTTTTTTGTAATCGCATGCGGCGAAACCGCGGCAGCCTTTTTTATAGCTGGCTGCTCGCGGCTTGTGGCCAATGACGGCTCTTCAAATCTCCCACCACCACGGACCAACCTATCATAGGTAAGTATGCAAATATATAACAAAAACAGTATTTTCATTTTGGTATTGTTTGAAAATGAAAATTCATTGATTTGGATAGAATATAATAGAATAATGAGTTGGAAGGGACCTTGGAGGCAGGAAGTCCTGCACCACTTCAGACAAATGGGTTTCCAACATCTTTTTAAAAACTTCTAGTTTTGGAGCATTCACAATTTCTGGAGGTAAGTTGTTCCACTGATTAATTGTTCTAACTGTCAGGAAATTTCTCCTTAGTTCTAAGTTGCTTCTCTCCTTGATTAGTTTCCACTCATTGCTTCTTGTCCTGCCCCGAGATGCTTTGGAGAATAGCTTGACTCCCTCTTCTTTGCAGCAGCCCCTGAGATATTGGATACTGCTATCATGACTCCCCTAGTCCTTCTTTTCATTAGACTAGACATACCCACTTCCTGCAATCGTTCTATGTTTTAGCCTCCAGTCCCCTAATCATCTTTGTTGCTCTTCACTGCACTCTTTCAACATATTTTTACATCGTGGTGGGGGGTGGAGTTGACGTCGCGACAATACTGCATGCAATCTCAGAGGTCTGAGATTGCAGCCGATATCTTTGCCTCTGGACGGTCCCAACGGACCTAAACCATCCTGAAGAGATGGTGATATTGAAGGATGCATCCTGTAGTTCCCAGGGATATCACAAGTCCCTGGTTGATCCAGGAGAAGCCCTTCTTGCCGGCGGCAGAGAGGCAGCCATTAAAGCTGCTGAAGTTGGGACAGCTCCGATCGGAAGAGACTGGAAAGAGAAAATGTGTCGGTTTGGTGAGAACTTTTTTTTAATCATTATTCTAAGACTTAAAGGGACACCCTAAGGAAAAGAAAAAACCTGTAAAAGTTTTGACAGAATGGAATAAGCAGCGGTTTTTAAACCGAAACATCAAAGTAAGGCTTGGCTTTTTATTTTTTATTTTTTTATTGCTGGACTTCTATCGTGATTTAATATTTGCTAACTGGGCTGGCTTCTTTCTTATTTAAATTTATTTTTTCTTCTCTTTTTTGACTTTGCAACATTTTAGGTTAGAGGCTCCCTTTAGTTACTTTTCTTTTTTATGCATATACTTTTTCTTTTTTTTAAACTTCTATTACATTTTGCCTGGGAAAGGAGGGGGAAAGTGAGAGTAAAGAAACTTTGTAACACTGCCAACTAGAGGCTTGGAAATATCTTAGACGAAGCTGAGAAAGTTGAGAAAGAAAGATCAGAGACTCCCTTTCAAGGACATTGCAACGTGATAAGATAGAGGGAAGAGCATGAGAGAGTGTTATTGCAAGTGTTCTTCTGGATTTCTACCAACAATTGAAGCTTGGTTTTGAAGTTTGTGGAGAAGAGAGTTATAATAAGAGCCTTGGATGATTAAATAAAGTGCAGTGTGTTCTTTTTATTTTTTTTAAGTTGTGCTACCCCTCCTTACCAGCTTTATTGTACTTCTTTAAAAAAAAAGCCTTTATTTTTGTAATATTTCTATTTTTGCTTTTTATTTTAAAGGGAAAGCCTCAAAATTTTTCTTTTTCTTTTTTCCCCCTTTTCTCTGGGATGTTTTGCTTTTTCCATCCATACTTTTGGTTCATTTTTATGTTTTTATTTTTCTATTTTTGAGACCTTTTAATTGGATTAAGGTGGTGAAGAACCTGAAGAATTTATTTTTTTCTCCTTTTCCTTTTTTCTTCCTTTAAATTTTTTTTTTGTTTCTTCCTTTCCTTTTCACTTAACTATTGATTGGATTAAGGCTTAGAAGAACATGAAGAAATTTTCTCTCCTTTCTTTTTTTTTTAATTATTATTGGGCTTTTTTCCTTCTACCATTTTTATTCTTTATCTTGGATTATAATTGACTACTTCACAATTGGATTAAGGTTCAGAAGAACCTGAATATTTTTTTTCAGTACCATTTTTATTTTTTATCTTGGATTATCATTGGCTACTTCATAATTGGATTGAGGTTCAGAAGAATCTGAACATCTTCAATTGTTTAAAATGAGCAGGAAATTTATAGCTTTTGGCCCCTCAACTTCTACTTCCGCCTCCCCACCTGGAGGACAACGTTCAATCCAGACAATGTTGAAGCAAGACAAAGAACAAGAAAAAGTGACCTTACATATGATTATGCAAGGAATCCAAGAAATTAAAACAAAATCAGACACTATTGAAAAGAGAATAGAGAATATTGAACAAAGAACAGAGAAAACTGATGAAAAAGTGGAGAATATTCAACAAATGATGGTGAAGTATGATGAGAGATTCCCAAAAAATTGAAGAAGATAAAGAAAGAGACAAAAAGATTGGAGACATTGATACCAGATTAACAGTGGTTGAACAAGATAAAAGTGGGATGCTGAAGTGGGAGATGGACAGATCAGAATTTTATCTCAGATTTCAAAACATAGAGGAAGAAAAAGGACAAAATCTAGCTGAGATAATGATAGAAATATTGGCTGAAGCTTTGGAAATAACAGAAGAGAAGATGATAGATGGAGTAGATGAAGTATATCGAGTTTTTACAAGATATGCAATGAGAAATAACTTACCAAGAGAAGTTCATATCAGATTTACAAAAAAAGTCATTAAAACACAAATATTGCAAGTTTCAAGAGAGAAAACGCTGAAATATAAGGGCAAGGAGATTGTGGTTCTAAAACAAATACCCAGAAAAGTGAGAGAGATAAGAAGAGAATACCAATTTTTAACTAAAATGTTACTGAAAAAAGAGGTGAATTACAGATGGCTAATTCCAGAAGGATGTTTACATGGCAAGAACAGAGACATAGAATTGATTCAATTGAGAAAGCAGAATTATTTTACATAGATTTCTTTGGAAAGAGAGAGGAAGGGGCAGAAAAAGAGGTCTCATTAATTGAATTTCAAGAGGACCAAATGGAGACTGAAAAAGAAGAAGGTGCAGTAGGTGGACAGGTGGAAACTAAAGAACAACGTGAACCAAGATCCACAAGAGCTACCAAACCTAACTACAAAGTATAATTATGGAAGAGAAAAAATTGATTACAATGAATATAAATGGACTTAATTTGGCTGTTAAAAGAAGGAAATTTTTTCATAAATTAGAGAAATTAAAATTTGATATAATTTGTCTACAAGAAGTACATATTAAAAAACAATATGAACAATTGTTGGTACAGCCAAAATTAGGGAAAATGTTTACTTCTTTGACTCAATGTAAGAAAAGAGGAGTGGTTTTATATATTAAAGAGACCATCTCAGCAAAATTGATTCCTGCTGATGAAGATGGAAGAGTATTAATGGTGGAAATAATGGATAATACTATGAAAACACTCCTGATTGCAATTTATGCTCCGAATGATAAACAAGAAGAATCCTATAAAAAATTACATATAAAAATAATTGAACTGGATTATGTTAATGTAGTTATGATGGGAGATTTCAATGGAATTGTAGACAACAAATTGGATTATACAGCAACAATAACAAAACAAAATAGAAAGACTCTCCCTCAATCCTTTTTTAAAATGACAGATGAAATAAATTTAAAAGATATATGGAGAGAAAGAAATGTTAAAACCAAGCAATATACTTTTTATTCAAATAGACATTTATCATGGTCCAGATTAGATATGATATGGATCTCAACAGAACTAATATCTAACGTTCAGGAAACAAACATTGAAACAAGTACTTGGGCAGACCACAATCCAGTGACAATTAAATGGAAAGGACAAAAAAGAAGATTGAGATGGACGTTAAATAATGCTATTTTAAAGGAAAAAGACTTCACACAGCAGATGGAGAAAGAATTGGCCTTTTTCTTTAGAGAAAATAAAAAAGAAGATACTTCAATTCAGAATGTTTGGGACACAATGAAGGCATATGCCAGAGGCTTGATAATAGACTATACAAGGAAAAGGAACATCAGGAAAAGGCAAGCCACTAAAGTTTTAGAAGATGAGCATAAAAGGCTTGAAAAAGAACTACAGAAAACACCACAGAAAAAAGACATTAAACTAAAATTGGACATAATTAAACACAAAATGGGTCAAATAGAGAAAAAAGAATTAGCACAGAAAATTAGAAGTGCTAAACAGAACTACTTTGAAGATGCAAACAAACCAGGTAGATGGTTAGCATACAAATTGAGAAAGGAGAAAGAATCAAGGAAAATGTTGCAGTTAATAGATGATCAAGGTCAAGTTTGCTACAGCAATAAAGAGATAAAGGAAATTATTTGAGACTTCTATGGGCAACTATATAAGCAAGAGAATATTGATGAGGAAAGAGTCAAACAGTACTTACAGAATGCTAATCTACCTAAGATACCTAAAGAGACTGAACAAATGTTAGAAAGCAATATAACAATGATGGAATTAACTGAAGCACTTAAGAAGCAAAACAATGGAAAGGCACCAGGTCCAAATGGGCTTCCGGCAGAATTTTATAAAACATTACAAGATTCGTTGAGCCTTCCATGGCTAGAAGTCATGAATGAAGTTATGTCAAAGAAGAAGATACCTAAAACATGGTCAGAAGCCTATATTACACTTATTCCAAAAGAAGAGGCTGATCCACTGCAAATTAAGAATTATAGACCTATTTCTTTGTTAAATGCAGACTATAAAATCTTTGCTTCAATTTTGGCAGAAAGACTTAAAAAATACTTAAATAACTTTATTCATCCTGATCAAAATGGATTTCTGCCAAAGAGACAAATCAAAATAATATGAGAGTAATTTTGGATACTTTGGAATATTATGAGGCACACCCCAAAAAGCAAATGGCATTGATATTTTTAGATGCACAAAAGGCATTTGATAATATGAATTGGAGATTCGTGCTATTATTATTGGAACAGATGGATTTTGCCAGAAAATTCATTAATGCAATAGAAGCCAAATACCATAAGCAAATGGCAAAAGTAATGATAGAGGGAGAATTTACAGATTCCATCAATATAAGACAAGATACAAGACAAGGATGCCCACTATTGCCTTTGCTATTTGTATTAACTTTGGAAGTGTTGAATAGAAATATTAGAAACGATAAGAGTATAAAAGGAATGAAAATTAAAAAGGAAGAATTTAAATTGCAAGCCTTTGCAGACGATTTGGTTTTCATTTTAGAAGACTCTTTAGAAACAGCACCAAAATTATTGGAATAGATAAAGGCATATGGTAAGGTGGCTGGTTTGAAAATAAATAAACATAAAACAAAATCTTGACAAAGAATATGCTACTAAAACAAAAAGAAGAACTGGCAGACCTATTGAAAATTCAAATCACGAATAAGGTTAAGTACTTGGGGATACATTTGATAGCAAGATGTAGTACATTAAAAGAGAACAATTACATTAAACTTACAGATAGCGTTAGATTTGACAAAATGGGAAAATCTACAATTGTCATTAATAGGGAGAATCTCAACAATCAAGATGAATATCTTACCCAGAATTTTATACCTGTTTCAAACAATACCAATTAGACTTGGAAAGGACTATTTTGAAGATTTAAATAAAATTGTATTGAAATATATATGGCAAGGTAAGAAAGCGAGAATAAAGTTAAAACTTTTGCAAGACGCTAGAATTAGAGGAGGATTTGGTTTGCCTAATTGGGAGTTGTACTACTAAGCTACAAACTTGATGTGGGTTAAGGAATGGATAACATTAAGAAATGCTAGATTGTTGATATTAGAAGGAAATGATTTGCTGTTGGGGTGGCATGCTTTTCTATGGTATAAGGGAACTAAAACACAGGGCTATTTTAGAAGACATCATATACGGGAGTCTCTGTGGTTAAATTGGGAGAAGTTTAAAAGACAATGCTATTTGAAAATTCCAGTTTGGTTATCGACTATTGAAGCATTTTCCTATCCTATAATATATAAGAAGGAACAAACAGTTAGATATGGGGAAATAGAACAAATCTGGAAAATGTTGGAAATGTCATCAGACCCCTGGCTCATATTACTATATGTGGTGCATTTGTGCATATGCTAAAAAATATTGGACTAAAATCCACATGTGGTTGGAAAAAATGACAAAAAAGCATATAGATTTGAAACCAGAGATATTTTTATTGGGAATGTTACCTGAAATATATAGTAAAGAATTGAAATACCTGATTGTAAATGTATTAACAGCGGCTAGGATTGTATTTGCTAAAAACTGGAAAAATGAGAAAATACCATCGCAGGAAGAAATTATTAAGAAAATATTGGAATGGGCTGAAATGAGTAGATTGACATTTGAAATTAGAGAACAAGAGGATAAACAATTTTATAAAATTTGGGACCTTTTCTATCAATGGTTAGATAATAAAATACAATAATAGAATATTTAGAATTTTAGAAAATAATGAATATATAAAGATGTATTTCTTTTTTGTTATCATATCTATAAAATGTTTTTAGGATAGATTTGGGAGGATTATATGAATTGTTATAAAATAAACTAAGTAAATTATAGTTATCTCGCAAAGTATGAATGAACAAAATTATAGTCAAATGATTGATCAATAGTGATACTAGGGTATTCAATTTTTGATTGATAATATGAGTTATTATGCAATGTACCTGTAATTGAGACTATGAAATGGATGAACAAAAAATTTGTAAACCAACCGACACACTGCTTGTACGTTTATGAAAGAAAGTTGGATGTTTTTATGTTTTGTTTGTTTTTGTTTGTCTTTAAAAACCAATAACACTTGTTTTTTTAAAAAATATTTTTTACATCGTGGTGAAAATTCTGAACGTACTATTCCAAGTGTGGCCTTACCAAGGCATTGTAAAATGGTATTAAGACTTCATGTGATCTTGATTTTATCCCTCTGTTTATGCAGCCTAGAACTCTGCTGGCTTTTTTGGCAGCTGCTATACACTGCTGGCTCATAGGACTCCAAGATCCCTCTCACAGTTACCACTATTGAGCAATACTGTACCTGTGCATTTGATTTTTCTTGCCTTAATGTAGAACCTTACTTTTTTCACCATGAATTTCATTTTGTTAAATAGCACCCAATGTTCAAGTCTGTCAAGATCCTTCTGTATCTTAAGCCTATCTTCTGGAGTGTTGGCTATACCTGCCAGCTTGGTGTCACCTGCAAATTTGATGAGTTCCCCATCTATCCCCTTGTCCAAGTCATTGATGAAGACATTGAAGAATACTGGGCCTAAAACAGAGCCTTGGGATACTCCACTGCATATTTCCTTTCATGTAGTTGCAGTTCCACCGAGGACTACATATTGAGTGTTATTGGTCAGCTAGTTATGAATCCATCTGATGGTGATGCTGTCTAATCCACATTTTTCTACTTTATCTAGTAGTACCTTATCTAGGATATATAATGGGTCCTGGGCCTTAGTGGATTACAAATAGTAATTGTTAAACCAAAAGGAAAATTCTGGCTGTTGCTGAAGTATGAACCATAAACTATAAAGAAGAAAGGAAGATTACCGCTGTTTTTACTTGTCATATAGAAATAACCTATGAAAACACTGACCCTTACATGAAGAGATTTAAATAGCCTGGGCTTATGTTGGACCTAAATGGAATATTTTTTTTCTCTTTTTTTTCTCTCTTTCTCCCTTTTTGGTTTGGATAGACATTTGAATCTCTCAGATACTTTGTCAGATAATGAATGGGAGAGACTACAGAAGGAGTAAAAAAAAGAAAAAATAGAAGGACACCTCCCAAAACCATTTTTTGAAATGACACAAGAAATAGGTATTTAGGATATATGGAGAGAGTTAATTCCCCCCCCCCCAAAAAAAATCAATATACTGTACATTCTATTCGAATAGACACCAAATCTGGTCTAGAATAGATAGTATATGGATGTCGCCAGAAATGAGAAGAGATATCCAAGAGGCTGACATAGAAACAAACATATGGGCAGGTCACAATCCTATAAAAATCAGGTGGAAGGGAAAGAGGAAAAAAACTGAGATGGACATTGAATCAAAGTATTAAAGGACAAGGAGTTTATACAAATAACGGAAAAAGAAATGGATATTTTCTTTAAAGAAAATAGAAAAGAAGGGACATGACTAAAGCATATATGCGAGGATTAGCCATAACATATATAGCAAGAGGAAACACAAAAAAGAAACAACAACAAAAAATACTACAAGAAGAACTGAAAAAGTTGGAGATAGATCTCCAGAAAGACTCGTGGAAAAGTAATGTGAAAGAGAAAATGGAATTAACTAAACATAAATTTAATTTAATAGAAAAAGAAGAAATGGCACAAAAAATCAAAATGGCAAGACAAAACTTTTTTGAAAATGCAAATAAGCAAGGTAGATAATTAGCATATAAACTGAAAAAAAAGAGAGAAGAAAATAATCTATAAATTGATAAAAGGTATGAGAAAGGGATCCTTTGCTATCAAAATAAAGATAAAAAGAAAATAATCCAGGAATTTTATGGAAAACTTTACAATCAAGAAAAAGTTCTAGAAGAAATAATAATACAATATTTAGAAAAGGCCATGTTACTCAAAATACCAGAGACAGTGAAAATGATGTTACATGAAAGAATAAGGATGGAATTAACAGAAGCAATTAAAAGACAAAAAACAATAGCACACTTGGACCAGATGGACTTCTGGCAGAACTTTATAAACATGTACAAGAGGTTTTAGGTTTGCCAATGTTGGAGGTCTATAATGATGTGTTGTTAAAAGTTAATCTTCCTAAAACATGGGCAGAAGAAAATATTACCCTAATACCAAAAGAAGATTCAGATTTATAGAAGATAAAAAACTATAGACCAATATCATTATTAAATGTAGATTACAAAATATATGCCTCAATAGTAGCAGAGAGATTTAAAAGATTTTTCAATTAATTTACACACCTGGACCAGAACTGTTTTTTTTTACCTAAAAGACAAATTAAAAATAATATGAAAATCCATCTTGAATACATTGAAATATTATGAAGTACACTCTGAGAAACAGTGCTGATCTTCTTAGATGCACAAAAAGCCTTTGATAATTTATTTATTTATTTGTCAATCGCTTACAAAATAATAGATATAAGTATAAACATGAGTAAGAATACAGGAAATAGGTATGAATAAATGGAGACAATAGGACAGGGACAGTAGGCACGATGGTGCACTGTAGGCATGATGGTGCACTTATGTATGCCCCTTATAGACCTCTTTGAATTGAATTGATTTGAATTGGCAATTTATGATACAACAACTAAAACGTATGAACTTTGGTGAAAAATGTATAAATATGATTAAGGCAATATATTCTAAACAAATGGCGAAAGTGATAGTAAATGGAGATATGACAGAATTTTAACATAAGCAAGGGTACAAGACAAGGATGTCCACTGCCTCCCCTATTATTTATACTAACTTTGGAAGTTTTGATTAGAAAGATCAGACAAGATCCAGAAATAAAAGATATGGAAATAAAAAAAGAAAATTACAAATTACAAGTGTTTGTGAATGATTTAGTATTTATCCTAGAAGAACCACTGGAAACAGGAATGAAATTGATTCAAAAAATAGAAGATTTGGGGGAAGTGGCAGGATTAAAAATAAACAAAGAAAAGGCTAAGATGTTAGTAAAGAATCTTATAAATAAAACATAAATATTCAATATTTGTTTTGTTTTAGTAACAGCTTATTATTGTCTTTCTTGCATTATATTCATTATTAAAATGTTATACCTTTTATAGAAGACTAACACATTCACATTTGCTTAGGTTCTTTAAGAATTTTAGAGGGATACCATCTGGCTCAGGTGATACATTTTCTAATGTTTCTACAATTTGATCTTTCGTTACAAAATATTTTCCTCAGTTATTTTGATTAAATAGTTTGACTGATCGCCTCTAGTAATTTAAAGTCCTCACCGCCACACAGAAAGATCTTCTTGATGATCTGTCCCTAATTTGTTCTGTCATATCTTCCAATGCTGCATTTATTTCCATGTACTTGAGTCCTTGAGTCCATCCACCTCACTGCTGCTCACCCCTTTCTTCCTTCTTTTTCCTTCCACTTTTCCCAGCATTAGAGCCTTCCCCAGAGAAATAGGTCTTTGTATAACATATCAAAATAGAGTAATTCTTAACTTGTTTGTGCCTTTGGATTGAGTTGTTTCATTTTTGAATTGATAAACTAGTTTGTTTTCTTGGTTGTCCATGGTATTCTATGGCATCCTCTTACTATCACCACCACCACCACCACCACCACTACCACCAAGGAACTGTATTGATTAGTTATCTGATCTTTTCAAATCTTTAAAAGCACCCACACTATTTTTATCATGTTTTTCAATGATGCATTGGTTTGGTTTCTTAGTTATCCAAAGTATTTTCAGGAATCTTCTCCAACACCAAAGTTCAAAGTTATCAGTATTCCTCCTTTACTGCTTCTTTAAAGTCCAATTTTCTCTTCTACAGACCTTACAGCAAATACTATTGCTTGCACATTTCTGATCTTTATAGGCACAGACACATCACAGCATTTGAACATTAGGTGCTGCATCTCAAAAACTCAATCTACAAAACAAGAAAGAGAATGTAAACCCTTGCACGCTGATTGTTTTCAAACAGCCCAGGAAAAGAGACCTCCTGCCAGTTTATTAGGGGTTATAAATCTATTTAGCAAGAGCTAAGCAAAGCAAAGCAATAACCCTTTACTTACTGACTCTCAATACTACTTCATTACTTTCATTATCTCAAAAAATTAATTTGTTTAAAATAATTAATTTTTATCAAATGATTAATTGATTTATTGTTTTTATTGATTAGTATGATTGAGTGTTTAGTGCATATAGTGTAATTACTGAATATCTGATTAGTAAAATCAGTCATTTAGTGAATTTAATTGACCAATGTGTTTAGTAATTACTGTAATAAATTAGTTTGTTTGTTGCTTAGCAAAATTATTTGATTAGAGTGATTTGAGTAACCAATTGATTGATTGATTTTTAGTAATAAGTAACCTTACTTTTGATTTGTTCTCTAACATATCAATTAACATTTATTAATTACCAACATTCATTAAGTAACTGTCTATCTATCACATTAACTAGCTATTGTAATTGATTAGTGTACTTTTGCCATTGACCATGCCAGCCAAAAACTCCAAACTGAAACAAAAGAAAAATATCTCTACCAATGACCTTCCAGACACCGGCACATGTTTCAGATGTCTTGAAACCATCAATGAAAGCGAAATTTACATCAAATGCCCTTATGCAATAATCTACCCCACCCTGCCTGCTTAAACGCAAACAAAAGCCTAGCTGATATGGTTAAAAATTCAGAAACATTCGGGGGACTTCCGGTGGCAAGGCAAGGATGAACAGAGGGGCAGAAATCCACTCGCGGTTTCAGCTAACCTCTTCTTGAGTTTGGTGCAATCTTTTGGGGTGCTCGAGTCCTAGAGAGACCCATGCCGGTGTGGGGGAACCTCGGGCTGTAGTGTGGGGAAGGCAACACCCCTGCAATGAAGAGGAAGCCCTCCAGAGCCCAATGATCAAGAACAGTCCCCTGTTAATGGAGGCTTCGAAGTCCGGACTGCCACCGATGTGAAGGAAAGAATGAGTGACAGTTTGCAAGTTTGTTGGGAAAGAGAGTCGTGGCAAAAGTTAGTGGCGGAGAGGAAAATTGGAAGAGTACAGATTGACTTTAGGCTGTTATATACTGTATGAGTGTCTGTCGGGAGCCCTAAGAGAAAGTGGCTAAAAGCGAACATGACAAGTGAAAGTGAAGGGGCTCGGCAGACAGAAGAGAGATGGAAATAACAAAGATTTAAAGAAAAATTTAGAAGACCAGCATTAGGGAGTGATTGAAAAGATTTAGTTATCACTTACGTTTGGACAGACTCTATTAAACTGGAGCCAGAAAGCAGAACGAAGCTGATCGGGGAAGGAAAAAAGACAGAGCAGTGCCATAGGCGGTATTTAGATTGCTGAAGTGGCTACAACAAAGTAACAGATTTAACTGACTGCATGGATACAATTTATTCAGCAAACCTCTGGGAACTTGAGAACATTGCTCTATTGGAGGAGACAGCTCTTTTTCTCCATTTGAAGGAAATCAGGATAATTTAATTAAGGAACACTAAAATACAAAGTAAAATCGGAAGCCTTTGAATGAGTGGGAACGCTGCTTAACTGTAGCTGTTACTCAGCAACTTTTCATCTTCCATTTCCGGTGTGCTCGAAGTGAAAGCCCCCAAATTGAAAAGTGAAAACTAAAAATTCGTATCTCTAGAGCTTCCCTTCTTTTTTCGTTTTACTCCCTTCTTTGTGTATACATTTACTTAAAATATTCTCCCTTCCTTTCTATTGGTTGATGTTATGTTAAATTATGCTTCTTTTTTATTTTCTCTCAATAAATATGCATATTCAGTAAAGAAATATTAGATTGTCAAATATTAGATTGTTAAAATATTGGATCAATTAATTCAGTTAAGTTATTAATAAATAGAGATTGTTATATTTTGAATGGGAGACAGTAAGAATATTAAGTATTAGTTATTTAACAATTTTAGAGCTCTCTAGATCAATATTATAATTCATTGTGTGACTATATTTATGAATATCTATGAATGTAACATTTTTTGTAGCTAAGGTTACTTTATATTCAAGTTAAATTAGATAAATACATATATATCCTATCAACTAGTTAAGAATACAGTTATTTAACAGATTGATAGATTTTGGTCAATTTTAGTAATAGAGCCAGGAACACTGAATGCCAATTTGGAATAATATATTTAGCATTGTACAACAACAAAAACAAATCTTAAAGGAAATGAGTTCCACAACTACCACAGCATTGAAATCTGGTAGAAAGGTCAACCCCACAATAACAACTATCTTGGCAACAACTTCACCCATGGCACAAAGAACAATAAAGGAAACACTACCAATAGAGAAGCAAACTAGCATCTCGAATGCTAACATTCAAGCAATGTTTCTAACTTTACAGGACTCATTGACAAAACTGCAAGAAACAATGACTAAAAACCACAGTGAAACAAGAGCAGATATTAATGAATTGAAGGAAGAGATGGGGAAATTAAAGGCAGAAATGAAAGCGGACATCTTCAAAGTAGAGGATAAAGTGGGAGTACTGCAGCAGGCCTTGAAGAAAAATGAAGTTATAATAAAAGAGGTAGAGAAAAGAACTGAACGAACAGAAAGGGAACTAGAAAGGGTGGATGAAGATCTAAAAAACGCGAGCAAAGAAATGGAGGACTCATTGGTCCTTCTAGAGATGGACAAGGCAGCAACTTACTTAAGATTTCAAAATTGAATCAAAAGAAGAAGACCTGGAATACTTGATGGCAGAAATACTGGCAGGTCTACTGAAGAAGGACAGAGAGGACATTCAGAAAGAGTTTGATGAAGTTTACCGGGTCAGTACAAACTACACAAGATGCCACAAGTGCCCTAGAGAAGTCCACATAAGATTCACTAGAAGATGTTTCCGAGATATGATATACAGAACCTCTAGAGATGAAACAATAACGTATAAAGATAAAGAAATTGTGATCCTTAAACAGATACCGAGAGGAGTAAGGGAACAAAGGCGTGATTATAAGTTTCTGGCAGCTTATTTAAACCAAAAAAGAATTACATTCAAATGGCTTATTCCAGAAGGGATGCTAGTGTCGTGGAAAGAGAGGAAAATTAAAATAGACACCATGGAAAAAGCTCATGACTTTTATGAATGGATGGTGGGCCCACAGGAGCAAAGTAGTAGGGAGGAATTGGAAACAAATTCTCAGGAAGAATATGGTGAACATAAAAATAGAACTGGAATTGTAGGGAACCAAGAGATCACTTATTTACAACAAAAGACAGAAGGAACCACACAAACAGAAATGCAAGGAGAGATAGGAATTGTTACACGACAAAGAGCAAAACAGAACTAAATATATGGGAGAAGAAAAAAAATTACTATCAATAAACATAAATGGTTTAAATTCGACAAATAAAAGAAAAAGGATATTAACTAAATTAATCAAACAAAATGCCGATATAATATGCCTACAAGAAACTCATATAAAGAAGAAAGATGAAAAATATTTAGAATGCCTGAAATTAGGAAAGTTATTTACTACACCAGCAGATGAGGGGAAAAAGAAAGGAATTGCAGTATATGTGAAAGAGGATTTGAAATCAGAGCTAATATGGTCGGATTCGGAAGGAAGGACTCTGGGTTTGCAGATCTGGATTAATGACATCCCAATTCTTTTAGTAGTAATTTACGTCCCAAATGGAGATCAAAAAGAGTTTTTTAAACACCTATATAGAAAATTGGTTGGATTGCAAAAAAGAAACATTTGTATTATTGGAGATTTCAACTCTATTGTTGAGTATCAAAAAGACCACAGTAATGGCGGAAAAAATAAAAAGGGGAAGAGAGAGCTCCCTAAGATCTGTAGGGAAATGATGAAAGAGTTAAACCTGACAGATATATGGAGAAGACTACACCCTGAAAAAAAACAATTTACATTCTATTCAAATCCCCACCAAATATGGACACGGATCGATATGGCATGGATGAATGGGGAAATAGCAAACAAGACAAAAGAAGTGGAAATTTTGCCTAATGAATGGGCAGACCATAATCCAATTCAGATAATATGGAAGGGCAGGGTAAAACCAAAGAAAAGATGGACGCTAAATATTCAATTAATAAGAGAGAAAGAATACATTAATAAATTAAAGGAGGAATTAAATTTTTTATAAAAGAAAACGATAATGGAGAAACCACAAAACAAAATATTTGGGATACAATGAAGGCAGTAATAAGAGGTATAACAATCTCTTATAATGCCAAGAGAAACAAGGAAAAATATTCCCAACAAAACAAATTACAACAAAGAATTAAGGAGCTAGAAACCCTTCTACAGAATACCCCAAAAGATTCAAAACTGCAAAATCAGATAAGTATAGCTAAACACAAACTGAATTTAATTGAACAAGAGAAAATGACTATGACCTTGAATTTGACTAGACAAACCTATTTTGAACATGCCAACAAGCCAGGAAGATGGCTATCTTACAAACTAAAAAAGAAAGAAAGAAAAGAGATTGATATATCAGTTAATAGACAGTAAGGGAGATATATACCAGGAAATAGAACAGAAAAAAGAAATCACTCATAAATACTTTGAAGATCTATACAAAAAAGATGTCAGTGAAGATAGAATAAGGAAATATTTAGATGAAGTGAAGGATAAGGCAATTGGGGAAGAAATGATAGAACTACTAAATAAAGATATTACTGAATTGGAATTGAAATCAGCAATAGAGAACCAGAAAAATAACAAAACCCCGGGCCCAGATGGGATTCCGGGGGAGCTGTACAAGGCAATAGCAGAACAAATTGGACCACTTATGGTGGAAGTTTTCAATGATGTTTTACTGGCAGCTAGGATGCCGGACTCATGGAGGGGGGCGTTGATTTCGCTGATCCCGAAGGAGGATACGGATCCCAGATATATAAATAATTATAGGCCGATCTCACTCTTAAATACTGATTATAAAATATTCACTTCTATTATAGCAAACGGATTAAAAAGAATGTTAAACTTGTATATACATGAAGATCAAAACGGATTTCTCCCAACTAGGCAAATAAAGAACAATTTAAGAATAGTATTAGACGCACTAGAATTTTATGAAGCCCACCCCAAGAAACAAGTAGCACTCATGTTCTTAGATGCAGAGAAGGTTTTCAATAATCTAAATTGGCAATTTTTAATTCAAAAAAATTATAATTTGAATCTGGGCACCAAATTTGAAAATATTATAACAACCATCTATGACACACAACAAGCTAATATAATAATAAATACGGAATATACTCTCCCAATAAAGATAGAAAAAGGAGTGAGACAGGGCTGCCCACTCTCTCCCCTGCTCTTCATATTAGCATTACAGACATTATTAATGTGAATTAGGCGGAATTCAGATATAAAGGGATTTTCGGTTAAGAAAGAGGAATATAGATTGCAAGCATTCGCGGATGATATGATTTTCTTTATCGAAGAACCAATAGACAGGGGACTAAAATTGATGAGTGAATTAGAGAAATTTGGAGCAGTAGGAGGACTCAAAATAAATAGGAAAAAAACCAAATTAATGACTAAAAATTTAACAGAAAAAAGAATTAGAAGAAACAATGCATATACAAGTGACAAAGAAAGTGAAATATTTAGGAATTTGGCTAACACCACACTGTAAGACATTAAAAGAAAATAATTATGATAAATTGATACATCAGGTAAAGAAAGATTTAGAATCATGGGGTAAACTTCAAATTTCACTACTAGGTCGGATCGCCACCATCAAAATGAACATTCTCCCCAAATTTTTGTACCTATTCCAAATGATCCCAATTAAATTACACA
>NW_020769390.1:3257177-3286563 GCF_900518735.1 Pseudonaja textilis
GGGGGTTGGTTCCAGACTTGGTTTCAGGTCTGGGGTTGTGCATACCCTTTCCATATGCCCTACTCCCCCACATCAGTAACATTTAAATGGACTTCATGAGAGGGCTGGTTTCGGGGTTGGTTGTGGTGCTGCAGTGTCCCGTTGGCTGGGTGGTCTCTGATCTGGTTTCCCTCTCTCTTTGGCTGCCAACAGTTTTCTCATATCATTAGCTTTATCATTAGCATATCATTATCATCAACTTTTATGGCCATTCGGAACCACTCAGAGTCGGTTCAGGATGTCCTGATAGTCAGTTACTTTGCTAATTTGCTTGTCCAGGCTGGTTCTGAAAAAATGAACCAGCATCCACTCAGGAAAAAGAGGTATCTTCCCACTGATTCTCTTGAATTCATGGATGTGTTCCTTGATGGGCTGCCCTCCCTGCTTTAGGTTGCTGAGCTCATCTTCTGCATACGGGTCCTCCTCTGCCTCCAGAAATCTGACCTCTAGCAGTTGTAGGAAGTCATCTACATCATGTAGTTGGGGGCCCCTTCTCTTGTGGATGGTTGCTCGCCATCCTCTTGCTTCTCCCTCTAGTCCCTTAGAAATGACATTCACCATGGCTCTAGGGGAGGGGTAGAAGTGTCCATAGCATTCCAGGTAGATCTCAGCTGAGTCAAGGAATAAAGCTAGCTGGTCTGGATCTCCAGCAAATTTCCTCCTGAACCGGGGCGGTTCATTGGGCTCTGCTCCTTCCTCTCCCTGTCGCCCTCTGTAAGCCTGCACTTGAGGTGGCTGACCTTCCTCCCCAGCTCTAGTTCGCACAGGAGGAAGAGACTGTCTGCTGCATGGGGGGAGCACTGGCTGCCACTGTGGGATCTTTTTTCTTCTGGTATGTAGAGTGGGAGGGCTGTGGTCTTGCCTGCTTCTCCCCACTTCAAAAGGCCCTGTAAAAATTCCCCTCTGTTTTGGGTGGCAGGACAGGCCGTCATCTCAAATCTCTCTCTCAGCTGCTCTATGGATCTCCCCAGGGATTCCATCAGGTACTTATCTGGTTTTCTCCCTTCCAACAGAGCAGTTTTCTCCTCTCTGGAGTTTTGCCTGCTCTTTGGAACTCCCCGCTTCTTTCTGTTGTCAACTATAAAATGTGTATACAAAATATTTTATGAGTTGACAACAAGATATTTTTTTACAATTAATGACTTTTGCAGTTCCTTGGTTTTCTTAATTATGCGATATATCTTGTATTCATCATCCTTTTCTAAATCCAGCTAGAACATCTGGCATTTCTTTTTCCATGAAGAGTTCTAATCTGTTTTAGATGATCCTATTTTACTTGCATGTGAAATTAAGGATATTATAGTGATGTTTGCACACACTAGTGTGTATTATCCTGGATGTTGATATTTATGCTATATACTGTTTTAATATACTCATTCCATCTTCATTTTATCTCTTTAGAATTGATGTCCTTTAGTCCATTGGTGTCCTTTATTATATACATCCACGGTTAGAACCTGTTTATAATCAATATATGTTGGAAATTGTCCCACAAGCATATACCAGGAGGGTTTATTGTGGGTTTGCAAGATCCTAATATTATTCCCCAGGACTTACCCCACATGCAAAAACCAATGAGTCCAAGCTATAAACAAACTCAAGTCTGAGGGCAGGAACAAGTTCATAAATCCACATGTCATGTTCAAAGTCCAGATACAAGTCCAAAGTCCAAGCACAGCACATGAAACCAAAGTCCAAGTCCAAAATCCAAAATGCAAAGACCAAAGTCTAGTCACAGAGTCAAGGTACAGGTCCAGTAAGCAGGAGTAACAAAGTCAGAATACATACATGTGGCAGGAAATGGATGAGTTGTCATCAGCATCACTTTGCTGGGCTAAATAGCTTGCCAGCTGGTGTAACTCGTTAGGAGAAGTGAGGCTGCTTCTTCATGAGTAGCCTCACTGATTTTTATTGTGCCTTCCTCTGTTCAGCCCTGCTTGTTCTGGGATCTAATGGAGGAGGCAATTCCTCCTTATCCCCGCTGACTGGCTGCTACTGTGATCCTTCTCTACCATGGCTTTCTAAATGGGTCTCTGAGCCCTCCAGATGCAGCTGTGTATCTTCCCCTTCCTCTCCAGCCAAGTATTCATCCAGTGTTCCTCTGACAGCCCCTCTGATATACTTGGCTTCTCTTCTTCCTCTGGCCCATTGCTTCTGGCCCAGAGACATCAGAGTGTTCTTGGTGCTCCTCTGACCCCACCCCCCTCCTTTCAAAGTCCCTGGAGTTGGCTCTTCCTTGTCAGAGCCAGGATCTGGGGAAGCCACTATAGACAGGTCTACTTTGGGGTATTGGAATGTAGATTGACCTCTTCTAATTAATTAGTCGTTGAATTTTCCTACATATTTGCTGGCATAGCTTTGTTAGAACTTTGACAGATCTTTTTTTGCTGCTTGGAATATTTCAGTGGGTTTCATCAGTTCCTGTAGTTTTGACTTGGTAACAACTGAAGTGCTAATCTAATTTCACTGTCTAGGGGTTCTTGTAAGTAAGGAATATCTTCTAAGGTATCTTGGATGTTGATATCTATGCTATATACTGTTTTAATATACTCGTTCCATCTTCATTTTATCTCTTTAGAATTGATGTCCTTTAGTCCATTGGTGTCCTTTATTATATCCATCCAAGGTTAGAACCTGTTTATAATCAATATATGTTGGAAATTGGTTTTTGTCTTCTTATTTAATATATCTTGGAACTTACACATGAGCAATTCATGATCTGTTCCATAGTCAGAACCTGGACATGCTATAATTGAGCTTTTCTACCTTTCTTTAGCAATAATATAGTCAATTTTATTTCTATGTACTCCATCTGGTGTTGCCCATGTACAGATGTGTCATTTTATAGTTTGAATATATGTTATCTATGAAGAAATCACTGGGGTGGAAAAAATTACGTGTTTCTTATTTCATTTTGGTTTTTTGACAAATACAGGAAACCAAAGTTTCCTTTTTAATGTTTTCAGCTTTGATATTCCAGGCTTCAATCACAAGAAGTACATCTTTCTTATATGTTCTGTCAATTTCAAATTGAACTTGGTCATAAAATTCATCAGCCTCTATATCACTGGTTCAACTATAAAGTTGAATATCATATTAAAGAGTGAGGCATAAAGTCTATAAATATTATTTGACCATTGATACCAAGAATTATTTTTGCTATATTTTCTCTAACTGTAAAAGCAATGTCACTTTTATTTTTTTGTTCCAAGTAGTAAACAGAAATAAATATTTACCTGATGCCCAAGGTGTCAATTTATAAGCATTTTAATTCCTTTTTCACTGTATTCCATTTTCCTATTATAATTTTATATTTTCAGCTTTGGATTTTCTTTTCATCATAAACACATTATTGTGAAAGATGCTCAGCAATTTCTCTTTAGCATTTTGATGCTGTTTGATCTGAGGAGACAATCATTCAGCACTATATTTATGTTTTTATTGATGTGGTTTTCATGGTAAAAATACAGAAATGGTTTATAATTGCCTTTTCCAACACAGTATGAATTATTACCTTTGCCATTGTCACTAAAGTGAGAAAACCTCAGACTAGCTAAACACTTTAGAGAATAAATCTGCAGAAATGTTGACTATTTCTTCCCTTCATTAAAAGCTTTTTGCAAAACCTCCATCTTTCTATCTTTCATTCGTACAAAAAATTTGTAAGGGGCAAAGTATATTTTCTTCTCCAAAAGAGTTTTCTCCAAAGCTTTGTTTAAACCATAAATTACGTTTTTCTCTCCGCTAAATCTCCTGCCAAACACATATCTCTGGAAAAAAGGACTTGTTTTTCTTGTTTTTCTTCTGCAAAGCTTCTTAAAGTCAAAAAATAGTTTGTATTTCCATTGGGACTGGTAATGAAATGGGAACATATTAGGAGTGAATGGCAAAGGGAACAAAACTGGGGAATAGTTATAACTTACATGGGGAAGAAAAATAAAAAAGAAGAAACAAAATAAGAAGAATACCAAAGATTAGAAACAGAATTTAAAAAAACCCACCCAAAATAAATAAATAAAATGGAGCTAATTAAACACAAAATGAATTTGTTAGAAAAAGGAGAACTGCTACAAAAAATTAAAAATGCAAGACAAAACTTTTTTGAAAATGTGAATAAACGAGGAAGATGGTTTGCATATAAACTGAAAAGGGAGAGGGGAAAAATAATACACCAATTAATAAATGAGGAAGGGACTCTTTATACCAAAATGAGGATTAAAAAAAAGATAATGAAAGAATATTATGGGAAACTGTATGATCAGGAGAAAGTACCAGAAGATAAAATACAACAATACCATGTTTTTGAGGAGCATCCTACTTTTCTTCCCACACACCTCGCCTGATCCCTGGGCCACTTCAGATACCTGGCTCATATTACCATATGTGGTGGACTTGTGAGGATGCTAGAAAATATTGGACTAAAATCCGCATGTGGTTGGAAAAAATGACAAAGAAACACATAGATTTGAAACCGGACTTTTTTTTTATTGGGAATCTTACCAGATGCATACAGTAAAGACTTGAAATATCTGATTGTAAATGTATTAACTGCGGCTAGGATTGCATTTGCTAAAAATTGGAAAAATGAGAAAATTCCATTGCAGGAAGAAATTATTAAGAAAATATTGGAATGTGCTGAGATGAGTAGATTGACATTTGAAATTAGAGAGCAAGAGGATAAACAATTTTATAAAATTTGGGACCTTTTCTATCAATGGTTGGATGATAAAATACAATAATAGAATATTTAGAATGTTAGATAATAAGGAATATCTTTGTTTTTTCTTTTTTTTTTTGTTATTTGACATCATATCTATAAAGTGTTTTTTAGGATAGATTTGGTATGATTATATGATTTGTTATAGAATAAATTACCTAAATTATAGTTATCTCATAAAGTATGAATGAATAAAATCATAGTCAAATGATTTTTTAATAATGATATGAGGACATATAAGTTTGGTTTGATAATACGAGTTATTATGTAACATAACCGTAATTGAGACTACGAAATGAATGCACAAAACTGATGAACCAACTGACACACTGCTTGTATATATGTATGGAAGAGAGCTGATGTTTTTATGCTTTGTTTGTCTTGTTTGTTTTTAAAAAAACCAATAAAATTGTTTTTTTAAAAAAACAAACTTCTTTATATACATCATAATATATGAGTAAAATGTATAATACCAATATAGATTCTTCCAACGTGGTAGCAGTTACAAGCAAAACACAAAGCAGAGAAGAGAAGCAGTTTCAGTTTCAATACACAGACTCAGAGCTCAACACAGCTTCAGAGCTGCAGAGCTTAATATAGAGCCATGCCTCGACTCCTTCCAGTTTCAGTTTCCAAACAGCCCTCATTGGCTAACTTAGTTGCTATGCATATTCATTTCCAGAAACATGTAGCATTTGCAAACAGCCCAGAGGAAAGGAAAAGAAAGGGAACAGAGAACAGAGAACCAGCCATGGCTGGCCGGCTGAACCCATTAACATCCCCAATGAGTACTAGGATTTACCCCAAGTATTTAGCGAGGAGGCTTCTGATGAACTCCCACCCCATTGCACCACAGACTGAGCCATTGAAATCCTACCAGGGGCTAAACTTCCCAAACCGAAAATGTACTGCATGTCCCGCAGAGAATTAAAAGAACTCGGGGCATTTATTGATAAAAATCTAAAAAGGTGTTTCATTGAATCTACCTGACCAAAAATAGCAGCCCCAGTATTATTCTGTGAAAAGAAAGATGGCTCAGTGTGTTTATGTGTTGATTACAAAAATCTTAATGCCATCAGTGTGGAGAATATGTACCCACTCCCCTTCATGAAGGACATGTTAGCCCACCTCTCTAAAGGAATTTTTTTTTCAAAGCTAGACCTACAAGAGGCATTCTACTGCATTAGAATAAGGGAAGGGGATGAGTGGAAGATGGCTTTTAACACCCCACTGGGATGCTACCAATTTAAAGTGCTCCCTTTTGGATTACAAGGAGCCCCTGCCGTTATCATGCAATTAATTAATGAGACCCTCCATGAATTTTTGTACAAGGGGGTTCTCGTTTACCTTGATGATATTTTAATCTACACTGAAAAAAAAAAAAAGAACACATCAAATTACTCCAAGAAGTTCTCACAAAGCTCCTAAACACCAAACTGTATGCAAAACTCTCTAAATGTGAATTCCATCAAGAAAATATTAACTACCTGGGATATAGAGTATCCCATGAGGGAATAGAGATGGACCCACAAAAAGTAAAAGCTGTCATTGATTGGGAGACACTCCATACTCGCAAACAACTGCAAAGCTTCCGGGGTTTTGCAAATTTTTAACACCAGTTTATTCCTGCTTTTGCAAATATTGCCCTCCCCATCATGAACTTGTTAAAAATGAAAGGGGAGGAGAAACCCAAACCAAGGCAACCCTTTACCTGGACAATTGAATGCCAAGCAGCATTTGAAAAACTTAAACAACTGTTCTCTGCAGAACCAATCCTGAAACACCCAGACCCTGAACAACCATTTGTCATCCAAGCAGATGTTAGCAATGTAGCAGTTGGAGCAGTTCTACTCCAAAAGCATGGACGTGAACAGTTACAACCATGTGCTTATACTTCCAAGAAACTGACAGAAACTGAGCAAAGATGGGCCATATGGGAGAAAGAGGCATATGCTGTGCGATGGGCACTCCTCACATGGAGACATTTCCTAGAAGGGAACCAAATCCCCTTTGAAGTCTGGACTGATCATAAAAATCTAGAAGCCCTGAAAACTCCGCGGAAACTCTCAGAAAAACAAGCAAGGTGGGCTCAATATTTTAAACGGTTTAATTTCACTCTCAAATATCTCCCAGGGAGGAAAAATTTCTTGGCAGATGCTCTGTCCAGGAAACCCCAATACAACAGCAAAAAAAAAAAAAAATGAAGTTATAAAACCAATGATCCAACCAACCCAACTTGCAGCCAAAGTAATCACCCGGGCACAAGAGAAGAAAGAATCACTGACTGACAATGCAACCCATTTCAATATTTAAGAAGGCACTACTTAAAGACAACTGGCTCCAGGCTAACAAAGACACTTGCTTACTCAAGGATGGTCTACCCTGGGTAGAAAACAAACTTTACATCTCTGCCAACCAGAGGATGGACCTCATGAAACGTTGTCACAACTCAAAACTAGCGAGGCACTTTGGTTTTGTAAAAACCCTGCACCTCATCAAAAGGCAATTTTGGTGGCCATCTCTCAAAAAGGACATTGAAAACTATGTTGCTAGTTGCCCCAACTGTGCTGCTGCAAAAAGAAGACAAGGAAAATCTCCTGGACTTTTACAAACAGTGGCAGAACCTTCAGCACCCTGGAAAGAGATCTCTATGGACTTTATAGTGGAGCTCCCTGAAAGTGCAGGAAATACTGTCATTTGGATTGTAACTGAACTTTTTTCAAAACAGGTTCATTTTGTACCATGCCAGAAGATCCCAACAGCCAAGGCCTTGGCAAAGATGTTTCTAATACACATTTATCGCCTTCGTGGAGCTCCCCAAAGGATTATCTCAGATAGGGGTGTACAATTCACATCCACATTTTGGTGGGCATTTTTAAACCGATTAGGCTCCACCCAGGGATTGTCATCATCAAATCAATCCCAGACTAACGGCGTGGCTGAAAGATCGAACAGCGTATTAGAACAATATTTAAGATGCTTTATTAATTACCAACAGGACAATTGGACTGACCTCCTTCCTTTTGCAGAGGTAGTATCCAACAACTTGGTCCACATCAGCACTCGTTTCACCCCATTCCAGGTAGCCACAGGTCAAGAATTCAACCCCATGCTGGAATTACCTACCACGGAACCCAAAATTCCCTCCCTTCAGGAGTGAATTAATAATTTGCAAGCCACTTGGCCAGTGGTCAGACTTGCCTTACAAGAGGCTAGAGCAGCTTTTAAAGCTCAAGAGGACAATTTATTACCTTTACAGCTTGCAGTTCCCACAACAACTTCCCACCTGTGGATTGGCTCACCTCAGACTAGACAGCGGGGATGGGTTTCTACATCTTTTAATTTAATGGTTTTGAGTGGGAACTTCAAATCCTGCTATCACTATCTCCCAATAAAAGTTCCTTTTGAAATGCTGCCTGTTTCAAGAGTTCTGCTTTCTTGAGGGGATAGGAGAGGCAAGTCCTTACAATCTTCTAATATCTTAAGATATTAAGCAATTATTTACATTTAGATTCTGTTCTTGTGTTGTATTTCTATCTAAAAGTAAATACAAAATAAATACTTATTTATTCTATGGATAATAAAGTACATAATGAGGCAAAAATTTGGTCTGATGGTTGGAGGGAGAAAAGATCATTTTAAAAATTATTAGTACCAAGAGCTAAATATTCAAGAGATACAGCACAGTATGGTTTTACTTCTGTTTGTATTTTATTGTGGTTATGAAACAAGACAATTTAAATAATGGGTATGTCTTCTTTCCAGCTATATGTCTAGGTCTTTAATTTGTTGTGGATCCTGCAATATGCAGGTAACTATATATTATCTACAGTATGTGTCAATGAAGAGCTATCACAGGTTTTATGGTATTTCTACAAAGAACAATAAGCAAAATGTTTCAAGCCATTTAGCAATAAACTGCATTTTCTCTGCAAGACTTTCCCTGCATTTTTATGTGCATCATTTAACCTCTCTCTAAATTAATTCTATGGTCTCTGATTATTTTCAAAATCTAAGGGGGAGCCCAGAGGTGTCCATTTTCTCCACAGGGAGAAAAATATATTTCAGTATGAATAATTTTAGTGTTAGAGAATAAACTGAAATAGAAGAATATGCATTTCAAAAGCAGAAACTATAAAAATGATAATTAGTTTGGGAGTATATGCATGTGTATTAAAGGTTAACTCTCATGTTTCTAATTTCATTTCAAAAGATCTATTTGTGCCACTTATTAGAAAATATATTTTACCCAACTGGAGTACATTCATTCAGTACATTTTATTTTACATAAAATTATTCTTGGTTCTTCCACTAACACTGTTCATTATCAATATTTTACGTGTAACTGTCACCAACCTATCTATTCATACTTTTATACATACCCACAACAGCATAATGGCACCAATTCATATTTAAACATACATTTTAGTCACTCCTTTTGTAATTATAAACTTTCACTTAACTTCTGTTTTCATCAACTTATTCCATAAGATTCAAGACTCCTTATTCAAATCTGATACAACCTTTGTCTTTCTTTTAGATTCACTGACACACAATATATTTTTCCTTCTTTCATTTATTCATGTTCTTTATAATTTACTTAGATTGCAAACTGAAGTCTTCCAACTGCCATGACTGTGACAAAATGAGCCTGTAAACATTGACTTCCTTTATCCATCATGGATTTAATAAATGAAAGATTTCATATAATGCTTTTTAGAACATAGAAAATGTATGGACTAAGTTAGCCTAATTGCACCAAAGACTAAGGATACAACTGATCAGTTTTGATCCCTTCAGGCCACAAGTTGTATTGTCACAATCACAACAAAAATCCAGTTTTGTGATAAGCAAGTTCATTTATTCTATGCAAAATAGGATTTCTAATATATAAACTATTTTGAAAACCATTTTACTGTGGCCAGCTAAGAGATATACAATATACAATATACCAATGTACACTTCTATTAACAAAAAAAATTTCAAGGAACAGGATAATCAAAACAACTCAATAGAAAATACTTCCTAGAATATATATGTACTTGAAGACAAACTAACTACATTTGTAAACTATTTTTCAATTAAACATAAATATCATAAAGATCATTTCTATTTAAGAACTGTTTGAAATCAAGATAATTTAGGCAACAAAATTATTTAGTTGGAAGAATAAATAAGCATTGTTTATGTACTTCTTGCGGATGAAAAAGATTAAAACATACCTTATGACACATGCATAAAGCCCACTGTCTTGTGCCAGTGTTGGACGAAACCAAATAGCATCTTCCTCTTTGCTCATTCTATTTCCATCAAAAGCTATAGGTTCCTCAAAATCTCCAGGTCCAGAACTCTTGTACCACATTAAACTGAGTCCAGCACTTTGTGCTATGGTATAATTTGCTCTTATATAACCGTAAAACAATGCACACTTTATACGAACAGGTTCTCCCACTAAGACTTGATACTTTTTGTAATCCACTGACCAGTCAGTACATCCATCTGCTGAAAAAAGGAGAAAAAAAAGGCAAAAATGAGTTTTAAGAAGTTATATTCTTAATATATCAAACAGTTTCTGCTCAGTGTGGAACAGAGGTGGTATTCAGCAGGTTCTGACCAGTTCTGGAGAACTAGTAGTGGAAATATTGAGTGGTTTGGAGAACCAGCAAATACTACCTCTGACTGGCCCCACCCCCATCTATTCTCTGCCACCTGAGTCACAGCTGATTGGCTGGGTCTTCTTTTGTTGCCCTGCACAGGAGAACAGATCTGAAAATCAGGTTAGTGGGTTGGGGAGGGAATCAGATTTTGCAGTAACCTTCCCCCAGGAGTGGGGATGGAATGGAGATTTTACAGTATCCTTCTCCTGCCACGCCCACCAAGCCACTCCCACTAAGCCACACCATGCCCAAGCCAAGCTCACAGAATTGGTAGTAAAAATTTTTGAATCCCACCACTGGTGTGGAATGTTATGTTATGTTAAGTTTTGATTTGGAATGGTGCAATTAATAAGAGAAATACTGAAGGGAGATAATACACATTCTTATCCTTATACACATTTCCTTATCATTACTGTATTTTCTTCAGCATAGAACATTAGATCCACTTTCATAATTTCAGAGCATTTCTACCCAAGACCAGTCAGGTGCCACTCTCGCTTCTTAACTCCTCAAAACAACACTAATTAAAAGTGTTCATATTTTATAATTGTTCTCTAATTGTTTTATTCTATTAATAGAATTGCAAGCTGCTCAGTGTCACTGTCAACTTCGAACCAAACCTGGCCGACCCCGAACAAAGATGGGCGGTATGGAACATGGAGGCCTTCATGGTCTGTTGAGCCTATTAATCCTGGTGGCACTTCCTAGAAGGGAGCCAAGTGCTGTTTGATGTATGGACTGATCACAAAAATCTGGAAGCTCTTAGGACCCCTCAGAAACTCTCTTCCAAACTAGTGCAATGGTTCAACTTCACACTAAAATACATTCCTGGGGGAAATAATTTTCTAGTGGATGCCCTATCCCGAATGCCCTAGTACAAGAGCAAGTGCGAAAAAGTGATCAACGTGATCATTCCCCTCCCTCAGAAGGCAGTGCAAGTCACTATAAGGCAACATACTCAGAGATGACTGAGCAAGCCAGGGGGAGAGCTAACCCAGAAGCTCAGAGCCAAGTTCCAAACAAACCCCTGGTTCAGGGAAATAAATAAATATATATCTGCAGGCAAATATATATATCCTCATTATATTATTCAAATATACATAGGCAAAAAATGTCTAACTCCTCATCTTTATCTCTATCTTCTGGTTCTCTGTTGTATCTGAGCAAATCTGACTAAGAATCATTCATATTGATCCAATTCACACTAACATTGTTAATAATCTCTACCACATTTATCAAATTTATGTAATCCTTATTTGAATATTTAAACATATATAAACAAAAGAAATGCCTAACACCTCATCTTTATCTCTATCTTCATCTCTATCTTCCTTGTCAATCTAAACATTTCTCTGTTATATATGAACAAATTTAACTAGGTATCATTCATGTTAATCCAGTTCACACTAACATTAGAGATAATCTCTATCCCACTAATCAAATCTATATAATCCTCATTGCATTATTTAAATGTACATTAAAAATTCCTAATGTCTGTAAACTTCTCATCTATTATTTTTATTCATTCTTTAAACAATTTATGTTCTAATATTTCCCATGTCTAATTTTATTTCTGCCTTCTTAGCTTACAATCAGGCTACTTTAATATTTAAAAGGCAATTTTCCTATCCATCATCACTTCTTTTTAGTGCTTCAATTCTTATCCATTTTTAAATTCAGTTCCCACACTCCTCCTCTTTATCTCTATCGTCATATAACTCTTTTTTATTCAAACTAAACATTTCTCCCAGTACAATCTCATGCTGCCAATTCTCCCAGTTATCTGCCCATATCCCAATCTCCTTATCAAAGGTAACTTCTCGTCTCTCCAATTTTTTATTTGTCTGTTTTATTTTCTTCAATCCTTTTTCCTTTGTCAGCTGACTTATCAATCCTATTTTTTTGGTCCAGTCCTTGGTTTCTTTGTTGATGTGGCCAGTCCAACTTTTCTTTCCACTCCTTTTGCTTGTCCTTTGTCTGGTCCTCCTCTTCATCATGCTATTGCTTTATTTGCTGATTTTTCTGTTCCATATTTTTTCCCTGCTCATATTCCATTTCCTGTATTAAATGGTTCTTTTTGTCCATCTTTCTGTTGCTTCCACCAATTCATGGGCAGTTTGATCTTTATTCAATGTCTTTTGCAAAATGTTTTCTACTTTCTGGCCCAAACCATCAACTAAATTAATAATATTTTAGAACACCAAGGCCATCAAGAAATCCTCTCATTCCCACAGCTTTTCCCTCAACTCTAGACATAATAATGCTAAAAATAGAACAAACAATCACACCTCAATCACCAGTAGGTATTTGTTTTACTCAGTCTCTATTTTTTCAAAACACAGTCAATTGTTTAAGTGAGCCAATTCCAACATTGACTCAGTATTCTGATAGTCCAAGATATTTTCCAAGTTTTTAAATCTGCTCTATGGTTTTAGTCTTTTACTCTAGCTTTCCAGAATCCCTTTTATATAATGTTTCTCTTATTTCCACTTCTGGTGAGCATAAGGCTATAAGTTTCCAGGAGCCCAGGAGTCACCTTTCCTTCCATCAGTTGATGGCGCTCTCAACTTTTCAGCATAATCCGCTTTAAAAATGTTTTTTTCTGCTGCTTGGATAATAATTTTTTTAGAGTCTTTTCTCTAGGATTTTTAAAATCCTTGGGGTAACTTGTAAAGAAGTAAAATTGTCTCACCCAGCAACATGGTCTCTGTTCACTGTTCCCTTCACTCCTGCACTGTCTTGGGTATTCTGGCTGTTCCCAGCTTCATGGCAACCATGTTGACTGACTGCTGCTATTCCACATCTTCAGATGAAGGGGAATTTCCATGTCAGGGAGGAGAGATGTGGCTCTCCTTGACCTGCAAGGCATCCCTCTTTACTTCACCACCCCTCCAGAGTGGCTATGTATGATATATGATATAGTTTGCTATAGTTATTCCTGAAAAGATAAACCAGACAGACTCCATATTTACCCTTAGAATGAACTAAGATAGCATGTTAAGTAACTGTTGTGAGTCTGAGATTTGAACCTGATCAGCCAGCAGATGTGGGTTCGAGCGATGAAGAAGATCTGGCACTGAGATTCGAGCCTGCATTATTGTGACTTAGAGGGGAGTCAAGTAGAGGGAGAGGAGTTGGATCTGAGATATGAGCCTGATTTATTGGAGGTTTCAGAGTCCACTCCCTCCCCTGAATCTACTTCCCTGATTGCACCTCAGGTGTTAACTGTTAATCAGGGAAGTGTGTCAGAGGCTTCAAGCGTTGATGAAACTGCCGGATGCTGGCTGGATGCCAGAACTAGGAGAAGATTGAGACATCAATCTCAATTAGAAAAGCAAAGGATTAATTAATGAGACTGACACGCCCTCTCTCAGAGGATATAAGGGAGCGTACGAGTTCGTAATCTTTGCTGGAAACAAAGTGGATTTTGCCTTGGAAAGAAGTGCGTCTCACTACAGCATTGTGATTTAGGAACTATAAAGAATTGCCAGACAGATTCTAGGAGGATTGCCAAAGGACTGTGATAACAGAGCAATTGAATCTTCTGTCTCTGGTTTTGTTTGCATAAAGTATTTGAACTCTGTAACTTGAGATTCTCACCTGTGGATATAGGTGGGACAGAACAAGTAAGTCCTTATTTGTCACAAAAACATGTTTATTCCTAATTTTGCAAGAACATATTTTGGCAGAGCACATAAGGATTGTTGGTGGGTCATCGGGAATTTTTGGAGGGTCATGATGTTTAGTTTCAAGTTAGAGATGAATAATGTCAAAGGATGTGATATATCCAAGTATTATATAAATTACTGGAATTGAAGGGAAAAACCATGTAGGACGGATTTTCCTTGAAACAGACTCATACCCCATCTCTGATTCTGACCAATGAGATTGTAAAATGTGATAACGGTGAGTAACAGGTGTTAGACCTCTGAAACTGTGTAACAATCTCTATTGTATCACTGGGAACTTGTCTCTCACTATCTCTGAAAAGGAGATTGAGAGTCTGCTTTTGCAAAAGCTTCAATTTATACATTAATAAACAGCTATATATTCTTTGTCATTTTGTTTTTATTGATGTTTATCACTAAACATCAATAAATGGCTCCTTTCAGAGCCCGCTGATGTGAAAGCTCAGGGCAGAGCCACAGAGCTTGTGGTCCTTGCCATTGACAGTGCCAGAAGTGCAGCTGGAAGTCTCACAACAAACAACTTCTAATCTCCAAGGATGGATTGGCATGGAAAGGTTCCAAATTATACATCCTCAGCACCCTCTGGGGCCAAGTTCTGCAAAGAAGCCATGACACCAAGCAAGCCAGCCACTTTGTATCTCTAAAGACATGGCATTTTTATGAAGACAATTTTAGTGGCCAGCAATGAAAAACAATATTGAAAGCTATGTAAAAAGCCATGCAGTATGTGCAGCAATTAAAAACAAAGGCCTGAAAAGCCCTTGGGACTGTTACAACAACATCATACATAGTAGCTTTATACCTTTTAAGGTGGCCATGGGGTGGAATTCATCTCAATGCCTGAGTACCCTAACCCCTCAGGAACCCCCTTTCTCAGTCAGTAAGCCTGACTTAATGGGTAGATTCCCTACAGGATTTTGGGGGAAATGTAAAATGGGCACTAACAAAAGCCACAGAGACACAAAAGGACAAAAAGTGATCCACCCAGAGCCTGTTTCACATAGGGGAGAAAGTTTACCTCTCTACCAAATACTTAACACTGAAATTGCCCTGTGAGAAATTGGGTCCTAAGTTTATAGGACCTTTTCACATCATAAAGATCATCAACCGAGTTATATGGAGCTGAAATTCCCACACCTGTTAGAGAAAGTATGTCCAGTCTTCCAGTTTGTTGAAGCCGGTAATAGGTATGGAGCTAAGGCCAGTAACTCGGGTAGCCCCAGGTCCCATCATAGTGCAGGGAGAAACCCATTACAAAGTAAAAAGAATCCTGAACTCTAGGCTGTATAAGTGGAGGCTACAATACTTTGTTACAGTGGAAGGATTACCCCCTCTCTGAAGCCACTTGGATGAAGAGTCAGAAAGTAAGAGCATGTAGGTTGATCAGGAAATTCCATGAGAAAAATCCCCCAAAGCCAAAAGGACAGCTGGGTGATGGCAGGGATGGCTAGTGAAAAAGTAACTTGTTTGTACTTGATATTTTCCAGATACTTCTCACTCACTAGGGGGAAAGCCAACTGTCAACTTTGAATTGAACCTGGCAGCAGCCATTTTTCTGTTTCTCGGTTGCCAAACAGATGGGGAAGTGGGGAAGGAGGTTGGAATGCCTTACTAAACACAACAGTTTTCTCATGAGAACCAAGGTCATCTCTAGTGGCAACAGATAAGGTCAGAAAAGGAGTGCCTGGAGAGCATGTAAATTAATCCAATCGGCACACACTTGGGGATGGGATTAATTCCTATTTTAATTATACTGAAACCACAGGAAAGATTTAGAGTTCATTTTGACCCCCTCTTCTTTATGGCAGCCCTTCAAATACAGAAATACTGCTATCATAACAGCCCTAATTCTTCTTTTCTTAGACTAGCCAAACCCAAATCCTGCAGCTGCTCTTTATCAGTTTTAGTCTCCAAACCTTTTATCCAGACCTGTTTTTAAGTCAGATCTCACATAATCTGTACTTATGCCTTTGATTTTTCCTGCCTAATTGTAAAACTTTGCTTTTCTCCACATTGAATTTCATTTGTTGAATAGACAAACCATTCAAGTTTGTCAAAATCTTTTTGTATCCTGAGTTTGTCAGGGGTGTTGGCTATTCCTGCCAGTTTAGTGTCAAATGCAAATTTGATGAGATCCCCTTCTATTCCATCATTTAAGTAATTTATGAAGATATTGAAGAGTACTGGGCCTAAGATGGAGCCTTGTGGTAATTTGGTGATGGGGAGGGCAATTTCAGCAAATGAACTGAATAAACTGTCAGTAGAAGTTTGCAAACACCAAGAAGCTTTGAAGCTGTTTGTGGATGTGAGGGGCTTACCAGTCCAAGATGGCTTTGACCTTGCCTGGGTCCATTTGCACTCCTTCACTGGAGACCTGGTAGCCCAGGTAGACTAGGTGGGATTGATGGAATTCAAATTTTGATATCCTGGTGTACAGTTTAGTCACCAAGAGTTTTTTCATTACTTGTCATACTAGTTTAATGTGCTCTTCCAAGGTTTTGGTAAATATGAGAATAATGTCCAAATACACAAGGACCCCCTTATCCCTCATGGAGCACCTCATTAATTAGCTGCATAAACACTGCAGGGCTGTCCTGGAGGCTGAATGGCATCACTTTAAATTGGAAGCTTCTTAGGGGCAATTGAATCCAGTTTTCCACTCATCTCCTTCCCTAATTCACACTCAGTAGTATGCCTCTCGGAAGTCCAGCTTTGTAAACACCTTTCCTTTTGCTAGGTGGGCTAGAAGTTCCTTCATGAGGGGGAGTGCACATACTGCATTAATTTCTCTAAAATCTACGTATAGCCTCATTGACCCATCATTTTTCTCCTTGAACAAGACTGAGGAAACTACCCTTGATTTTGTGGGCAGCTTCTTTTAAGCCAAAAAGTCATGTCAATTAAAATAAATCCAAAACAATGTGCATCATTTTGTGACACAAGAATAATGGGAATTGTATATCCAATTGTTGAAAAGGTTCTCACCATATCCATGTAAATACAAGATTAAAAATATTTCAACTTTGTTTAATTTTTCACTAATAGAAGTTGGCAGTGCAAAAAAGTTAATCTTCAATTATTACAAACTCTAATTTATTATGTATATTTCTAATGAATACCAATTTATTTTATGCAAATTGATATCTACATCTATATGCCCATTATATTAGAAAAATATTCCTTCTAATTTCTAAAACCTCACTGTATTTTATTTTTTAAATATATAGCTAAAGAAAATAAATAAATAAATTTGAAAAGTCATCCGTTTTCAAAAACACAGTAAAAATAGTCTTTCAGGAACTCAGTCTCTCAGTCAGTAACAATAGAAGCTTCCCAGAAACAAACAAACTAGATAAGATATATTATTGCAGGCAAGAAAAGAGGCAGATACTGTTATTGCAGAAGAGAGGAATCAAATCTGGTATAATGGAGTATAATGGAGTTTGCATACAGTCATGGGAGTTTCACTTCTGAGCTAGTCCCTCCTGTTTTTACTAGACAATGGACATTGGATCCTTTTTTCCAATCTTAACAGTGAGATCCATCTTTATATAATGATTCTGTTGGGCCTGATAATCACTGCTTACAAGCTTACCATCCTCAGCCATAACAAAACTATTAGGGGTACTTGGTGCTCTCTAAGCTTGTTGCTTTATTTGCAGACATTTCATTACCCTAACTAGGTAACATAAACAGTACTAGTCATAACAAAACTACACCAAAGTGTATGTACTGCAATAAATTCCAATCATTAATATTTTTAAAAGATATGGTAATATATTAACATGAAACAATATTTCAAAAAGTTTTAGTAACAATTGGTTATGAAATTGGTAGTAAAGTACAAAAATTGATAGTAAAGTAAAAATTGGTTCAACAACATGCATGGTGGCAATATCATTCACTAAAAAGATTATTAAGACACTGATACTACAGGTGGCAAGAGAGAAAACCTTAAAGTACAAAGATAAAAAATTGTGGTGCTGAAACAGGTACCAAGAAAAGTAAGAGAGGTGAGAAGAGAATAATTATTTTTGACTAAAGAGTTACTTAAAAGAGGAGTAAATTACAGATGGCTGATTCCAGAAGACCTCTTGTTCACCTGGCAGGAACAAAGACACAGAATTGACACAGTTGAAAAAGCTGAGCTATTCTACTTAGAATATTTTGGAGGAAAAGAGGAAGAAGCTAGAAAGGAAGAGTCACTAACTGAATTCCAAGAGGAGTGTATAGCAGTAATTGAAAAAGAGAAAGAAGAAGGCGCAGTAGATGGTGTACCCAGAGAGCAACGAGAATTAAGACCTACCAGAGCAATAAAACTCCCTCATAAAGCCTAACATGGATGAAAGAAAATTACGATTAACATAAATGGACTTAATTTGGCCACTAAAAGAAGGAAAGTATTTCATAAACTACAGAAATTGAAATTTGATATAATTTGCTTACAAGAAGTACATATTAAAAAACAACATGAATATATACTTAAACAAAAAAAAATAGGGAAATTATTTACATCGCTGGCACAATCTAAAAAAAGAGGTGTGGTTTTATATATTAAAGACACAATTTTGGCAGAATTAATTTATACAGATGACGATGGAAGGATTTTGATGGTGGAAATAATGGATAACAGCGTTAAAACACTTTTAATTGCAATTTATGCTCTGGATGATAACCAAGAAGAATTTTACAGGAAATTACATATGAAAATAGTTGAATTGGACTATGTTAATATTTCTATGATGGGAGATCTTAATGGAATAGTTAATGATTGGTTGGATTACAAAATGCAGAAATCAACAAAGAAAGCTAGAAAGATATTACCAAAATTATTCTTTCAAATAACAGAAGAATTCAACTTAAAAAATGCTTGGAGAGAGAGCAATGTGGAGAGTAAGCAATACATCTTTTACTCAAACTGACATGCTTCAAGGTCTAGAATAGACATGATATGGATGTCAGCAGAACTACTGGATAACATACAAGAGATTGAAATAGAAACAAGCACTTGGGCAGATCATAACCCAGTGACAGTTACTTGGAGAGGATAGAAGAGGAGATCCAGATGGACCTTAAATAATAGGATATTAAAAGAAAAAGACTTTAAACAGAAAATAGAGAAAGAACTTAAGAAGATAAAGAAATAAAAGGAATGAAAATCCAAAAGGAAGAGTATAAATTGCAAAATTTTGCAGATGACCTGGTATTTATATCAGAAGACCCATTGGAAACAGCATCTAAATTAATAGAAAAAATAGAAGAATATGGAAAAGTAGCAGGTTTGAAAATAAAGATAAAACAAAGATACTAGCAAAGAATATGCTAGTAAGACGAAAGAAAGAGTTGGAAGGTTTTAGAAATACAGGTCACAAACAAGGTTAAGTATTTAGGGATATACATTACATCAAGATGTAGTACACTGAAGGACGATAATTATTTTAAACTCAAACAGCAGATTGTGACAGATTTGACAAAATGGGGAAACTTACAATTATCATTGATTGGGAGAATATCTACAATTAATGGGGAAACTTACAATTATCATTGATTGGGAGAATATCTACAATTAAGATGAATGTATTGCCTAGAATTTTATATTTATTCCAGACAATTCCAATCTGACTAGGGAAGGAGTTTTTGAAGATTTAAATAGAATTGTGTTGAAGTATATTTGGCAGGGCAAAAAAGCAAGAATAACATTAAAATTGTTATAAGATGCAAGAATAAGAGGAGGGTCTGCCTTGCCTAACTGGGAGTTGTATTACCAAGCAACAAATTTGATGAGGGTAAAGGAATGCATAACATTAAGGAATAATAGACTATTGACCTTAGAAGGGCATGACTTGCTGTTGGGATAGCATGCCTTCCTTTGGTACAAGGGAACTAAAACACAGGGGTATTTTAGAAGACATTATATTCGAGAGGCATTGTTTTTGAATTGGGAGAATTGGGAGAAGATAAAAAGATTTAAAATATTATTTAAAAATTCCACTATGGATATCTACCACTGAAGCTTTTTCTTATCCAATAATATATAAAAAAGACAAACAGTTAGATATGGTGAGATATTGAATGAAAAGAGTGAACTTAAATCTATGCAAGCGTTGGAAGAACAAGATGTAAAAATGAATTGGTTTTCATATTTGCAAACACAATCTAGATTTGACAAAGATGTTAAAGCAGAAGGTATTTATGACAAGTTGACTGACTTAGATAAGATCCTGATGGGTACTGATGAAAAGATAATTAAAAAACTTTATGGACACTTATTAGAATTTAAATTGGAGGAGGAACAAGTTAAAGAAACTATGATTGCTTGGGGGAAAATTTGGATATGGGATTGATTTGGAAAAATGGCAAAAATTGTTGTCTCAAAATTATAAAATGACAATGTCAACTATGCAGAAAATTTGTATAAGATGTTTTACAGGTGGCATCTACCCCCCACGAGAATTGCGAGGAAGTTTAAGAATAAATCGGATAAATGTTGGAAGTGTCATCAGATACCTGGTTCATATTACCATATGTAGTGGACATGCTTGGACACAAAGAAATATTGGACTAAAATTCAAACATGGTTGGAAAAAATGATAAAACAACATATAGACTTTAAACCAGAGATCTTTTTATTGAGAATCGTACTGGACATATACAACAAAGAGTTGAAATATTTGATTGTAAATATACTAACTGCAGCTAGGATTGTATTTGCTAAGAATTGGAAAAATGATAAAATACCTATGCAGGAGGAAGTTATTAAGAAAATTATGTACTGTGCTGAAATGAGTAAATTGACATTTGAAATTAGAGAACAAGAAGATAAACAATTTTATATGACAGACATCTCTCAAAGGTACCTTTATTTGGATAGTAACTGGCATATCTGTGGAATCCCAAATTTGAAAGTTTTGGGCTTCTTGCAAAAGTCAAAACTACAAATCCATCCCCCTCCCATGTGATGACATCACATGGTCATCATCTATCCTAAAGTAAGATTCCCATTTCATTATATTCCTCCCTCCCATTTTCTCAGGCTCAATTGTGGCAGCATGGGAGCATTGCATCTCAATATGGCTTCCAAAACTGACAGGTGTCCCCCTTGAAAAAATCACATCCTGGATAATAACCAAAACACAACCAGGGGTTAATGTGATGCCCTTAACCCCCTCTCCCCACCTCCAAGGGGACCCTTTGGCTTATCAGGGGATTTTTCATGGAATTGGTTAACCAATCTATCTGCATGTATATCCCAACTTTTCACCCAAGTAGCTTCTGGCAAAGAGTAGCCTTTCCATAACACCAAATATTGTAATCTTCCTTGATGTAATCTAGAATCAAGGATTTTCTTTATTTCATAATGTATCTCACCCTGTACAAGCAGAGGTTGAGGGAGGGGGGAGCTGCTGGTATTGGCCTTAGATTTGACTCTACAGCAGCCTTCAACAAACTACTGTGGAACCCTGGGTGTATTTTCCCCAACAGCTGAGGGAGATTTAATTGGACTGTCACTGGATTGATTATCTTAGATATAAGGAATGGACCCAAGAATTTAGGGACCAACTCTCTACTAGGAAGTTTTAACTTGAGATATTTAGTTGACAAAAACATTTTGTCCCCTACTTTAAATGGTGGTTGGGGGGAATCTATGTTTGTCTGCTTGTTTTTTATATTCATCAGCAGCTTCTGATAAAGTTTTTTTTGTGGCCTCCCAACCTTTCTTTAATGATTCCATCTACTCTGTAAAAGACATGGATGTTGGGGGTTCTCTAGGCAACTCCAGCATAGGGACAAAATCCAAGCCAGTGTTGATTTAGAATGGAGTCATGCCTGTGCTGCTGTGTACCGCATTATTGTAAGCAACTTCTGCAAATGATAACAGTTCTGCCCAATTCTGTTGATAATTTATATAGCATCTAATGTATGGCATTCTCTCTCTCCATGGCACCATTGCACGCAGAATGGAATGCTAAGAAAAGCCCTTGGGACGACCCAATAGACTTAAAAAACTCCCTCCAGAACTTAGCAGTAAACTGTACACCTCGATCTGAGATTACTCTACAAGGTACTCTGTGGAGACTATAAATATGCTTCATGAACAGTTTTGCAAGTTTCTTAGCTGAAGGTAGTACATTGCATGCTGTAAAGTGGGCTTGCTTAGAGAATAAGTTGATAACAATCCAAATCATGGTGCTTCCTCCACTCTCCAGTAACTCTACGATGAAGTCCATCACAATTACTTCCCACGGCTTTGTTGGTTCAGCTACTTGTTGATGGAGGCCAGGGGTTTTTCCAGTTCTGTATTTCATAGTGGCACGAATTGAGCAGTTTTTCACCTAGTCCTCGACATCAGTTTTCATTTTTGGCCACCACAACTGTCTCCTGACTAAATGTCAGTGTATATTAAATATATTAAACTCAATTAATATTGAGCAGTGTATATTAAAGTCCGGTAAGGCCTTCAACTTAACTTCACTGTTTTATTAGGCACAGTTTAAAGTCACAAAAGCAAATGATGAGGCAAACAGAAAACTAAAACAAACCACATTGATGAGAGTTCTGAAGCAAACCAAGATAACTAATCATAAACTCCAGGAAAATAACTGAGAAAAGTCCATGGGAAGAACGCCAGCAAAGATAAACCTCTTTCACGGTAAACACTAATTGACTCCAGCAATTCTAACTATGTAGTTGAAAACTTATATACATAGCTTCCACCTGCAAGCCACGAGGAGGATCATGGCAATCTCCTCTTGAGTAGACCTCACTTTTCCCTGATCCTCTCCTCCCTGCATGACCTAGGATGGATAGGGGATGGGCCTGGATCCTCTTCTGACTACTCAGCCGGCCTTTGCCCTTCCCCAGCCTCCTCCACCACCTCTGGAGCCACACCCCCACTCCCTGTTGGCTGCTCCCCCTCCTCCTCAGAGTCAGACTCCACCAGGAGCATGATAGCTACCCTATGACCAGCCTGGCCACATTGACTAGCCTGGCCACATTAGAATCCTTGTGGGTTTGGTAGGAGCAGCTTCAGTAGGTCTGGTCAGAGGCCGTCTGGGCACTGTTCTCTTAGGAGGGCCTTTGGGGAGGGGGGTGTTCCATGTGGGTTGATTTCTCTGTCCAGCCTAAGGGACATGGCATACCAAACCTTTAATGTCTCTGGTATTCCTCTGATGTTGCCTGCATTTTTAACTTCTGGCTCAATAGCATTCTTAAAGTAGTGCAGAAGTATTCTGTCAGGCCAGTTCATGAGATTGCTTGCAACCCTTCTAAAATCCCATACAAAGTCTCTTAAGGGTCACTTGACTTGTTTCATTTCCATTTCATCATTTCATTTCTTCACTTTCTCCAATTCTTTCAGATTCTCAAACCTAGCCCTAAGGAATTCAATAAAGGCATCGACATCCTTCCTCATAGTGCAAGTGAGCTACCCAATCGGAATCACCCTAATTCATCCCATCTGTGATTATGGAAATCAGGTTGTGATCTGTTGCATATTGGCTTCCAAACTGATCTATGTGGGACCAGATTCAAGTAAGGAAGTAAGCAAAGTGTTCACGCCATCCATCAAATGTTGCTCTGAAAGCCAATTGATCTAGTCTGAAGTGGGGTGGGGGGATCAGCATAGCAACTGCGGTCTGAGCTGGAATGTGTTGAGCCAGCTGTGGCATGAAGGGGCTCTGTAGGGGTACTCCAAAGGGCGGCTGAGCTGGGATCTGCGAGCGGCTGAGGCACACTGGAAGAAGGGCCCCTGAAGGGTTGTTCCAAGGGGCGGCTGAATTGGAATCTGCTGAGCAGGGCCCATCTGTTGAATTCTTCTCCACGACAGAAAGAGAGGGGTGGTTGTAGTCTGCTGCCTATGCAGATCCCTTTGCTGAGAAGGGATCGCTGCTTCTGTTTGGGCCCAGGGTGCTCCTAAACCAGGTGGTGCAACAGGTGCTGGCATCCACTGGCATTGGACCCACCCCGACCAGGATAAAATCCCCACCCTGGAGGAATACTCTCTGCAAGGAGTAATCTCCTTGCTGGTTGTGGAGGGGGAGGAATTGGGGTTTGTAATGTACTCAGTGTCAGCTATATCTGCTGTCTCTCCCTGCTGCTTGGGCCTGCCAGGCTGGGCAGATCCTTAGACCACCTCTGACCAATGCCACGCTGGTTCTGCTGTTAATTTTTGGACAGGAAAAGTAAAGGTGGGCTATGTTAGGACCCAGCTTGTCTGAAGAAGTTGTGGCTGTGAGACATAACTTTCCATCTTAAGTTGCTGGAATTGCTCTGGGATCCCTACCAACAACTGGCTTTGGAATGGAGGCAACAGGTTCCAGTCTTGGGAGTTGTCTGATTCCAACGTCCCCCCACTTCTCCACTCTGTTTCGTGGGCTGTCCTCAGAGGGCTAGAGAAGGAAAGGCATTCTATCAGTTTTTCCTTCGGTCTCATCTCTGGATTCAGCTCCATCTGGCAGCTTCTCCATGAATCTGTCCCTTGAGGCCGGTTGCCTGAATCCATCTCCTTGGTTCGGGCGCCTACACTCCATCTCCCCTCTGCAGCTTCTATCATTTGCAAAAATTCTTCAGAAGGCAGGGGGCCTCAATTAGTTCTCTGGTGTCAAGCCCCATAGCCCCTTCTGTAGCTTCTTCCCTTTCTTTCATCTTTACTGAGTCTTTGCACTGCTCCATTTTTGGAGTCAGTGTTGGGGCTCAGCACCCCTGACAGCCCCCTTTTGGGATGCTGGAGTTTGTTCTGAGATTAGGGATAATGTCAGTGTTCCAGCAACCCTCCATTCCAATCAATAATTCCAAGACAGACATATCTCGCCTTCATTTGCATAGTAACTGGCACATCTGTGGAATCCTGAATCTGAAAGTTTTGGGCTTCCTCGCAAAAGTCAAAACTACAAATCCATCCCCCCCCTTAGCCATCACCACATCATATGGTCCAATCAGCATCCATCCTAAAATAAGATTCTCATTTCCTTATGCCCCACACTCAGTGACCTTGAACAAACAAAAGAATTTTATTTTGTCTAACTAGATATACTCAAATGAATTCCTCCCTCCCACTTTCTCAGGCTCAATTGTGGCAGTGTGAGAGCATCAAATTTCAATATGGCTTCCAAAGCTGACAATTACTTTATTAAGTGAGTCACTACAGTTGTTAGGTTAGTAACACGGTTGTTAAGTGAATCTGATTTCCCCATTGACTTCGCTTGTCAGAAGATTGCAAAAGACAATCACCTGACCCCAAGACACTGCAAATATCCTAAATACATGCCAGTTGCCAAGTGCCTCAATTTTGATCATGTGATGTTGCAATAGTTATAAGTGTGAAAAATAGTCATAAATCACTTTTTAAAGTGCCGTTGTAATTTTGAATGGTGTAAGTCAAGGACTACCTGTATATATAAAATTTACAAGAATTAAGAATAATTAAAAGTATTAAGGATAAATATACTCATCTTTACTTCAAGAAACAAGAATGAAATATAGAATATAAAAGTACAAGAATAAAAGTATAAAATTTTCAGGAAAAAACATGAAACACAAGTAAGGAAATGACAATCAGAATCCTCAACTACAAGTAAAGCAAATAGTATATACAGAGGCACAAAACTGGCAATCTATGAGGCTATACTTGGGGTCCTACCAGATAAGAGGAGCAAGAAATAGTAGTTGTGTTCTTTACCAGGAAACATTCGTGTACTGGAATATTTTTGAGCATCCAAGGAAGATTGCAAAGACAGGCATTTAGCCAAGCTAAAGTAAAAGCCCTGCACTCTTTCATATTACAATAGATGACAAATAGGAGGCCCACACAAACCTTTTTAGAAGAATCCCCTAAATCAGCAGCCTCCAACCTTTCTGGCTCCGCAGACCATAAGCGACAGCAATGGGCGAGAGTAGATGGTTTTGTATGTGCATACGCTACTTGCACAAGTGAAGCTTCCCACTGTTCTGATCAGTAGTGGGATTCAGCTGGTTCTCACCAGTTCTGGAGAACCATTTGTTAACTTTCTGAGCAGTTTGGTGAACTGGTTGTTGGAAACACCTCCTTCCAACAGCCTTTTGTTTTTCCTACTTTACAGGGCTAATCCTGACAGGAAGGCAACATTCTGGTGTGCCTCTGTGTTGTTTCTAGCCTAATCCTTATCTTTATTGCTCTGGTAAAGTATTTTCAGAAACTGCCTCTCCCTTTGTTACATTGTAACATCAGCTAATGGTTCTTGGCAATATGCAGTACACCCAGACCAGCTAGAGCTGCTTCTCTACTTTATAAGAGGCTTTTTAAAAAGCTTTTTGTCAGGTTTCCAAGTGATGAAATCCATTTAAAAAGAAAAGTACAAAGTCCATCTTCAAAAAAGATTTCTTTTATTTAGGAAAGCATCAAATTGGCAAAGTCCATGATAATTCTGGATCTGACACAACCCAGAATTACCCCACAATATTACAAGTTAGAAACAACCCCCAAAAGTCACATTCTCCAATAGAAGTAATTAAACCTGTCAAGCCCAAAATTGACACTTTTTACACTGCTTGGGTGTACTTTTGGGGTGTACTTCCAAGAGGCAGGATGCAAGCTTGACACTGATTTTTTTACTGCCTTTTGGGGATGGGGCATGTGATCTTTCCTTAAATCTGGATTATTTTCTTAGGATATCTTGTGCAGTGAGTGAGACCAACTGGTATCTCTAAGTGGTGCAAATAGATCTAAGGATTGCTTCTCTGGCTGTGACAGGGTGCTTTGTCAGTTCACTGAGCACAGAAGTTTCTTGTGGAGATTCTTCAGTCATCCAGGTCATGGTTGTTCCAAAGATGCTTTTTTTCAAGAAATATCCATCTGGTTCAGTTCCAAATGGAGAGAAAGACACTGGGAACATGGAGGCTGATTGGAAAGATGGTTTATTGGTGAACAGGGCCACATATATTTGAAATATATTTGTTTGATGAGTACATGGATTTTTATACAGTTTGTTCTACAGTTTTGTAATTTAGAGCCTAAATTATTTTATTTGTTTTTAATTAGTTTGTCTCACAAAAGTAGGGCTGAGTGGGGTTTTTAAAATCTTGCTTAACAAATGTCATTAATCTTAGATGTTGGTTCCTTAATCCAGTCTTGAATGGATTATCAAATCTGCATTTTTAATAGGTGACCTCCTCAGTTTCTTTGGGGCTATTAAGAAAGACTGAGTCTGTTTCCTGCCTTTGAAGAACATGTTTCTCTATTTCTCATTTAGGGAAATAAATTTTTCTGCCTTTTTAATATTTGTAAAAATATGTCATTACATTCTTCCGGGGGGGGGAGGACTTTCTATAAGAGGCAACTGGATTTATAATGTATATTGTGCCCTTTATTTATCAGTAAATATGTTAAGAAAGATAATTCCTATTCCCTTTAATCTTTCTTTTAATATAGTCTTGTTTCAATAAGTGCTTGTTTGAAATCACAGAAATATCCATTTGTTTTGCAGTGTTTTGAAACATCAAACTTTGTTCCTAGGTTCATAAATCACACATAAACAGTGCTAAAAACTTCTGAATTAATTACCCCATTTTTTTCCAAAAATAATTCCTTTATCAACATTCTGGTTTACCAGTCCTGCTATGCTATGAATTTTTTGATCGTATTATTTTGAATAATCTACCTATGACAAGAATCATAATACTTTCAGTACACCCTGTCCCCCAAAATAAAAAAATAAAAATTACACCATGATTTATGTGTTCTGAGAACATAGAAAGCAGTTGCATCATTTAATGCTTAAATGTTATTTTTTTGTAAAATTAATTTGCTTAAATCTTTATGTCCTGTTTCAGTTGAATGTGATCAACTTCACTTTCTCAAATTTATTGTGACAAAAATACTATTGGAAAATACATTTCAAAATAAGCACTGTATCATGATTAAAGTCTTAAACTCTTATATTTTATATTTCACATGGGAAATTGGAACTTCTTATGATAAATTTATTTTGTTATTCAATGTAATTTTATAAAATGTATTCCCATATATAGTAGTGGGATAAGCACAGTGAATCGGAAAAGTAATCTCAGTAGGAAAAGCAAAAAAGACAAACCTTACTGATTAATATATTGAAAATATATTATAGGACTTGCTTTTTCAATAAAAAACAAGTTTTAAAGCATAGTAAAAATTGCTTTAGATATAATCAAAATTTGTGGTTAAGAAAAAAAGTTCATGTTTCTCAAAAGAGGTTAATAGAGTTCAATACTCAAATAACATCATGATTTGTGAAAATTATATATTAAATTCCCTTTAGCAGCTATAGAATTCCCAGCAATAATTTATTTGATTGTTGGTAAATCCAGGCAATTTATTCACTCAAACCCTTCAGAAAGAGAAAGAGGCTATATGTTAGATCTGTGTATCTGCTATTCTTTGATGGGAAAAAAAAGGGGGGGGGATGGATTTGATACATTTAATTCTTTTCCTTTCTATGTATTCTAAATATTCTATTTCTTACATTGGCTTTGTATAATCTTTTACACAATTTATAACTATAGCCTGGCACCCCAGATGCCTGGAAAAATCTCACTTCTTCAAGGGAGGTAAGGGGAGAAGGGGTCATGTGGATTGCAGTGCTGGAAGATAACTCTGAAGTTAGCAGAGACCCTAGCAAAATCCTAAAAAAAGTCTGCAGGAAAATTCCCCACCCCTTTTTCCTACCGATCATTCTTTATTTGGGATTGCAGGATACCGTCTCCAACTCTGTTCTCAGGGGGGGTGGGGAGAGAGAGAGAGACTCTTGGCTTCATGCAAGGAAAGCAGCAGAAATCTTTCTTTCTCTCCCCCAAACTCTGCCAAAAATGAGTCTTTGTGAGACTTGACACACCAGTGCAGCCTCTTGGAGCAGAATGCCTTGCAGGCTTCCAAAGACTCGTTTCTGGAAGAGTTTGGGGGAGAGAAAGAAAGACTTCTGCTGCTTTTCTTGCATGAAGCCAAAAGCAGAAGCAGCAGAGACCCTGGGAAAATCCCAAAAAAGTCTGCAGGAAAATCCCCCACCCCATTTTCCTACTGATCAATCGTTCTTTATTTGGGATCACAAGATACCATCCCTCTCTCTCTTTCTCTCCCTGACAACTGAGCTGAAAAGCAGGTTAAGTAAAGGAATGTGGCTGCCTTGGAGGATGTCTGTGTGAGAGGGACCTCTGTGTTTGTGTGTGTGTGTGTGTGTGTGTGTGTGTGGTGTGGTGGTGGTGTGTGTGTGTGTGTGTGTGTGTGTGTGTGAGAGAGAGAGAGAGAGAGAGAGAGAGAGAGAGAGAGAGAGAGAGAG
>NW_020769390.1:3288014-3349932 GCF_900518735.1 Pseudonaja textilis
TGTTGCACTCATGCTCTGGTTCAGCCTCTCATTGCTCAAACTTAACATCCCTGAAGTTAACAACAGATCTATAAGCATCACTTTTAACCGTGGTTTGGTGAGAATCAATTGAATTAACTTTAAGGGAGGGATTGGCCTGGAAGGGGAACAAACAATATGTACCCAACAATCTGAAGCTAATGATATTAAAATGAAGTCATGACTCTCAGCTAGGGGGTCACTTTGGATTTCTGAAAACCCTCCATCTGGCTAGAAAGCAGTTGTGGTGGCCAAAAATGAAGACCGATGTAGAGGACTACGAAAAAATTTTTCAATTTGTGCCACAATGAAAAATAGACCTGGGAAACTATCTGGGTTTCTCCAACAGGTAGCAGAACTTACAAAACCATGGGAAGAAATTGCAATGGATTTTAATGTCAAAATTCCAGAGAGTGGAAGGAATACAGTAATTTGGACTGTCATAGACTTGTTCTCCTAACAAGCCCACTTCACTGCTCATAATAGGCTGCCTTCTGCCAAAAAGCTGGCAAAATTGTTCGTGAAGTATATCTATCACCTCCATGGATTGCTGTGGCGAATAATATCAGACCGAGGCATCCAATTTACTGCTAAATTCTGGAGGGAGTTATTAAAGTCCATTGGATTTTCCCAAGGGCTTAGCTCTGCTTTTCATCTGGCTACAAATGTATCTGCAGAACGTATAAACACTATGGTGGAACAATATATCAGATGCTATGTAAATTATCAACAAGAGAACTGGACGGACCTATTGCCGTTCGCCAAAGTGGCTTACAATAATGTTGTATATAGTAGTTCAGGACTAACTCCTTTTCAGATTACTACTGGCATGGACTTTGTTCCCATGCCCAAACTGCCTAGGGAACCACCAACATCCATGTCCCTAATGGAATGGATGGACTCTTTGAAAAAAGGCTGGGAAAATGCTAAGAAAGCCCTAACAGAAGCTGCTGCAGAATACAAAAAACAGGTAGACAGACATAGATCTCTATAGCCACCTTTTAGTGTAGGAGATCGAGTAAATGTCTTAGATTGAGGTTACCTAGTAAAAAGTTAGGACCCAAATATCTTGGTCCCTTCCCAATAATGAAAATAATTAATCGGGCTACTGTTCAACTTAGTCTCCCTCACATATTAGGCAAAATACACCTTGTCTTCCACAGCAGTTTGTTAAAACCAGCTGTCACTTCCAGATTAAGACCCATAGCAGCTGCTCCCCACAAGCCTGTATAATACAAGGTGAAACTCATTATGAAGTCAAAAAGATCCTTGATTCTAGGTTACATAGAGGGCATCTACTGTATTTAGTGCATTGGAAGGGGTATCCTTCGTCAGAAGTTACATGGGTAAAAAGTTGGGATGTGAAAGCAGATAGATTAGTTAAGCAATTCCATGATAAATTCCCAGAAAAGCCAAAATGGGGGTGGGGGAGAGGCGGGGTTAATTGTACAATCCCTTAGTCCCTTGTTTTGTTTTGTTGGTTTTCTTTTTCAGGACACAATTTTTTCTTCAGGGGGGGACACCTGTCAGCTTTGGAAGCCATATTAGCACCATAAACTTCCACACTGCCACATTCCTGTGTCTGGGAAATTGGGAGGGGGGATTTCTTAGAGTGTATGTAGTTAGACATAATAGCATTCTTCTTTACAGTCAAGGTCATGTCATCCTGAACCTGGACAAGGAGTGATTAGAGGATGTCTCAAGTTGGGAGAAACTTTCTGACAGTGAGAACAATCAACAAATGGAACAGCTTGTCCTCAGAAGTTGTGGGAGCGCCATCACTTGAGATCTTCAAGAAGAGATTGGACTGCCATTTGTCAGAAATGGTGTAGGGTCTCCCGCTTGAGCCGGGTTTTTTGACTAGATGACCTATAACAGGGGTCGCCAACCTTTTGGACCTCAGGGATCACCAAACCCATAATTTTAGATCCCAGGGACCAATAACTGGTTCTGTGGGTGTGGCCTAATTTGTGGGTGTGGCTTCGTGGTCATGTGACTGGCTGGGCATAGTTTGTATATAAATATTTCTATAAATATAGATTTATTTTATTAAAAAAGAGCAACTTTTACCCAAAATCAGGCAAAGCAAGCAGGCAGATTGAGTTGCTCACAGAATCACAGATTCATTCAGAGTTCTATCTATCTACCATTGGCTAGCTCAGTCTGTCACATAAAATTTGCTTGCAAGCAAACTCACAAAATTAACTCACAACACACTATGCATGTAAATATTGATTTTTTTTATAAAAAGGAGCAACTTTTACCCAAAATCAGGCAAAGCAGGCAGATTGAGTGGCTCACAGAATCATTCAATGATCTATCTATCTGCCATCGGCTAGCTCAGTTTCTCAAATTTGCTTGCCGTGAGGCTGCACTGAATTTGCTTGTAAGCAAAACTTCAGTCCTAAGGGAGGTTCGGCTGTGCTTAAAAGCAGAGCCAAAGATCTAAAGACTAGCTAGAAAACAAAAAATCCAAGCATTTCCTACTTCCTAGCTAATCTAAATCTCCCGGCACAGCAGAACAGGTGATGGTCGGAAAAAGGAAAAATAGAAATTTAGCAGGCAAGTTTGTCGGGTAAGGAGTGAGTGGGCAGGGAGGGTTCCCATGGGACATGTGGGCTGAGCAGCCTTGTGTTTCTGCGCAGCCTGGATTAATTGCTTTGGGGGAGTGCTCAGGGGGTGAGATTTCTCTGCAGCCCACCAAAATTTTCTCATGGCCCACCAGTTGGTCCCTTCCAACTCTGATCAGCTGTTATCTGTTACATGGAATGGATGGTGATTGGGCCATGTGATGAACTGAGGGGTGCAGGGGATGGGTCTTTGATTTTCAATTTATGTGGGAAAACCTGGAACTCTCAGATTCGGGTTTTTCAAGATGTGCCAGTATGACAACTTTAATAAAATGGAACTTTGAGAAAATGCCTATCTTGGAGTTTTGTGATTTGGAGTTTGTTTCCTGGAACACTGACACCAGCAAGCTCTCCTTGGGGTTCTTTGCTATTTCTTTTATCTCTTCTTTTTTGAAATCCAGGCTGGCTGAGGAATGATCACCAGCTGTGATGGAGGCTTCCCTTTGGGTGACCCTCTTCCTCCCATTCCCTCCTTCTCCTGTCACAACCCCCTGGCCAGCTGTGGTAGGGCCAGGTGGGTGCACATGCATGGAGAGACCCTCCTCAAGCGACCGCCAAAACACAGCAAAGGCGCATGTGGGGTGGCCGGCCACTCGCTTGAGGGTCTCCTCATGCATGCACACCCTCCTGACCCCATCACAGTTGGCTAGGGAATTGTGAGAGAAGGAGGGGGAGGAGGAGGGTCATCCAAAGGGAAGCCTCCGCCATGGTTCCTCAGCCAGCCTGGATTTCCGAAAAGCAGAAATAAAAGTAGCAAAGAGCCCCAAGGAGAGCTTGCTGGCTTGGCCCACGTGCGGCTTTCTGAGAGAGAGAGAGATAAGAGGCCGAGAGAGGGAGAAAGAGAGGGGGGGGAGGGAGGGAGGGAGGGAGGGAGGGAGGGAGAGAGAGAGAGAGAGAGAGAGAGAGAGAGAGAGAGAGAGAGAGAGAGAGAGAGAACTGGCTGATGGGTGAGTGTCTTTGGCTAGGGCTTTCTCCGAGCCTGATCCCCGGGATGGGCGTATGAGGTTTGACCAGGGCCAGCTGCCTTTTCTCACTGCCCTGAACCTCTTTAAAGCCATGGCTTGGCACCAAAATATTTGATTTACAGGAGATGACTTACCCTGTGTTGCTTAAAAACAGAGTTAATCATAAATACCAACTACAGAATTAATTATAAATACCAACTACATGATAAGGAGTGCCTTGGATCAAGAATGAGAGTCTTAGTATTGCAGAAGTAAAGCTATTATGATTTCTTGGTCAAACACTACTACAGTATTCTGAAAGCTTCACTGTTCAGCAGGCTTTCAAGTCCAATTCAAAGTGTCAGCTATAAAACTATTCATGGAATAGGGGTTGAATATTTTCACAGTTATATTTCCTCAATTTTTTTCTGCCCATCCCATAAAATCTGAGAACAGCTGGCATGTTCTAGTACAATTTCACCTTATGAAACAAAAAAATATATGTGCTTTTCTGCTGTAGCACCTATTCCATGGTTTAGTATCCTTCCTAAGATCCATGTCATCCTGAGTCCATTAGCCTTTAGAAAGCAATTAAGGACATTCTTTTCTTCATACTCTTCTGTCTATTTTTCATTTTATCTCTGCCTGCTATACAAGTTTCAGCTCAGAAGACTCATAAAGTACATGCAACCAGCAATTAAATTTAGTAATAGTCCATTCAAGAGCCACTTTGAATAATGCACAAGTTAGCCATAAGTCAGGCTGACTTTGGATTCTTGATCTATTTCCCAAATAACAGTTACAGTATATCTGGGTTAGTTAATTATAACATGTGCATACCTATAACTTGGTAAAGACATGTAATGGATTTAAGAATACATGTTCATTAATCTGATGGACCTGTTTCAAAGCTGTCGTAATTGCTAAGTCAGAGCTAAGTGAGCTGGAACATGAGCTTAAATGCATTTACATCTCTTATATACACATTAGTTAATATTTGTACACACGTTTTAAAATGGGAACAATTTAGTGAGTCAGTTTCATAAAAATAAACAAGTATAGTTTTCAATTTCTCAATAACTAAATATCCAGTTTTTCCCAAATGCATTATCTCATGCTACTTTAATTTGTTTAATTTTATATAATGCTTTGAAAGGAAAGATTTGAAAAACTTTTTTTTTTACTATGAAAAGCTAGAAATTTGGAGAGAAAAATCTTGCGGTATAAAATCATTAAGTTTATCTTTCTCATGAATAGAATCGTGTGTATAGTTTGAGAACAAGGAAAAAAATTGTAAAGCACTTTTGTCTTCTTTGAGCTGACTGTACCTGTTATGTCTGTGGAACTGGTTGGAGTTCCCAACCAGGTCCGCTGTTTGAGCGGGAGCATCAGCAGCTCCCATTGGTTGGCTCCGTTTGACAGCCGGCTATATAAGCCGGCTGTCGAGCAGAGCCAGCCTGTTGTCGCCCACTGGTCTGCGAGTTAGCTAGCAGACGCGACAACCCTTTATTCATAGCAATAAAGCCTGTTACTTGTACGCTCTGGTCTCATGCCTCGTCCTTACCATCGCTCCACAACACTGGCGACGAGGATGGGATGGTCGAAGGCTAGCCAGACGCGTTTTTACAAAGAGCTGTAGTCACAGAGAGAGAAAGCAAGGGCGCTGTAACCGCAGCCGCCCCACGCTCACAAAGAGCGCGTAATTCAAACCTGATACGGTGAGAGCTGATTCGCTGAAATGAGCCACAGGCACAGCAGCCGAGGCCACCCATGCTCACCAAGAGCGCGTTTTTCAAAAAGAGCTAAGCAGCCCAGAGAGACAACCGCCGCGCGTTCTTTTAAGAGCGCGATTTCGAATAACATTTTGAAACAGACGAACCTGTTCCTTCTCCACGATGAGCGCGAATCAAGCATTCCCTCCATTCAAACCTAACGAGGAGACGTGGGACTCCTACAGAAATCGATTCAGCCATTTTCTTGACGCCATCGGTCTAGCCGACGCTGCGGAGCATAGGAAGAAGTCCTATTTTCTGAGTTACTGCAGAGCCACCGTCTTCGACACAGCCACAGTGCTAGTCGCGCCCCGCGCCATCAGAAGCGTCCCATGGGACGAGCTACAGGAAATACTTTCAAATCACTATTCACCCAAACCGTCTCAAATAGCCAGAAGGTACGCCTTCAGGGTCAGGAAGCAAACAGAGGAGGAGTCGATTAATGAATACATGGCCGCCCTGAGAACAGCCGCCTTGCATTGCGGATTCAAAGAATATTTGGAAGACATGCTGCTGGATCAGATCGTCTGTGGGGTAAGAGATCTGAAACTCCAAAGGCGTTTGCTGGCGAAGAAAGACCTGACTCTAGCCATAGCTATGGAGGAGGCCCTGGCTGCTGAGCTCTCGGCTCAGTCAGCAGCTGAAATTCAGGGTAGTCAATCCAAACCCAGCACGCAAACTGTCCATTCCGAAGAGGTAATCAGCGAAGATGACCCCACAGACACGTCTGACGTTAACCGCCTAATTCATCAGAAGCCTTCACAGGTAGGAGCGGGGCAGAGAATCAACTTCACCCCCAAGCAACCTCCCATGTGCCTAACCTGTGGAGGCTCCCACCCTAGGGCATCCTGCAGGTTCAGAAACACCATCTGCCTGAACTGCCAAAAGAAGGGTCACATCGCTAGAGTCTGCCAAGCAGGGCGATCCTTACCTCAAAGACCTCTACCACCTTCTAACTCCCAAAGGCAAGTGGTGGACTGCTATACCTGCTACCACGCTAACCATACTTCCCTAACCCCTGATAAAATTAAAATTTCTGTCTTCCTAGAAGGTAAGCCCTGCAGGATGGAGGTGGACATGGGATCCACACTCTCAATCATCTCCTGGGATACCCTGAAGAGACTCCAGCCCAGGCTGTCAAGGAAACAGCTACAAAAATGCCACCTGACGCTACGAGACTACCAGGGCAAGAACATTCCTGTCCTCGGGAAAGGCAAGTTCCTTGTGCAATTCCAAACCTTTAAAGGCCACCTGCCCCTAGTGGTAGTTAACGGTGCCCTCCCTAGTCTGTTGGGACTTGATTGGTTTCCTTCTCTCGGCCTTAGCGTAACCGGGGTCCATGCTGTCTCAACTTCTGATGTAGATACCCTATTTTCAGAATTTTCCGATGTATTCAGCAATGAGCTGGGTTGCTACTCGGGCACTCCCATATCATTTTCAGTAGACCCCCAGGCAATCCCTCTTCGTTTAAAACCCCGTAGGGTGCCTTTTGCCATCCGTCCAAAATTGGACACAGAACTAGACAAACTACTTAAACAAGGGGTGCTAGAACCCACTGATTTCGCGAAATGGGAGACCCCCATAGTCACCCCGCTTAAAAAAGATGGCAGTTTGAGAATTTGTGCGGATTACAAAACCACGCTCAACCGCTATCTGCAGGTCAGCGCCTACCCCGTGCCCGTTATCCAGCATCTTTTACATACTTTCGAACCCGGCACCATTTTCGCTAAGTTAGATATGTCCCAGGCATACCAACAGTTCCCTGTCGATGAACAGACAGCGGAATTACAAACTATAGTCACACACAGGGGAGCGTTCAAATGTAAGCGCCTCCAATTCGGGGTCAGCGTAGCCCCAGGCATTTTTCAGTCACTCATGGAGAGGATTCTCCAGGGTCTCCCAGGAGTGGTCCCCTACTTCGATGACATTTTAGTTTCAGCCACAAACCGGCCCCAGCTCATTCAGAGAGTCAGGACAGTGCTAGAGAGGTTCAGGCAGCATGGCCTCAAACTCAAAAGGGAGAAGTGTGCCATTGCCACTAGGCAGGTGGACTTTCTGGGTTATAGGATTGACGCCTCGGGCATCCATCCCATTGAATCCAAGGTGAAGGCCATCCATGACGCACCCACACCTACCAACAAGACTGAACTACAAGCTTTTCTGGGACTTTTGAATTTCTACGCCTCATTCCTCCCACACAAGGCATCTGTCGCTGAACCATTACATAGGCTACTAGATAAAGACTCACCCTGGCACTGGGGACCCAAGGAGGCCCATGCATTCAAATCAGTTAAAGCCTTGCTCACTTCAGAAGCGGTCCTGGTTCAGTTCGATCAACGTCTCCCCCTAGTCCTGGCCGCTGACGCATCCCCTTTTGGCATCGGGGCTGTCCTGAGCCACAGGCTCCCCAACGGTTCCGAGGCACCAATTGCTTTCTTTTCTAGGACTCTTTCTCCTACCGAGAGGAACTATAGCCAGATCGATAAAGAGGCCCTGGCCGCAGTGGCTGCAGTTAAGAAGTTCCACGAATTCATGTTTGGCCACCACTTTGAGTTAGTGACTGATCACAAACCCCTTTTAGGACTTCTGTCTGGTGACAAGCAAACTCCGCAGGTACTTTCGCCCAGAATGACCAGATGGATCTTGTTTCTGGCTGCTTACTCATTTAAGCTAGTGCATCATCCAGGCAAGACTCTGAGCCACGCCGATGCCCTTAGCCGCTGCCCCCTGCCAGTCCCAGTCGAAGACCCAGCACCTATCCATGCCATTTTCGAGGTCAATGAACTCAAGCTTCCAGTGACAGCCGAAGACATCACGGCGCACTCGAAAAAGGACAAAATCATCGCCCAGGTTCTGGACTGGGTGGGGAGGGGGTGGCCGGAAACGCAATATACAACTGATTTTGTCCCCTTTAAAACCCGCCAGCAGGAACTGTCAAAATTACAAGGTTGTCTTCTGTGGGGAACAAGAGTGGTCATCCCTACATCTCTGCGAGTGCCCATCCTGAAGGTGCTTCACAAGGGACATCCGGGCATCGTAAGAATGAAGGCCCTGGCCCGCAGCTACGTCTGGTGGCCCGGTATGGACTCTCAAATCGCCAGCTGGGTAAGCTCTTGCCAACCTTGCCAACAAACCCGGGCCGCCCCTCCAGCAGCTACGCCCACCAGATGGGAGAGCGCAAATGCCCCCTGGTCCCGCCTGCACATTGACCTAGTGGGGCCTGTGCATGGCAAGACCTTCTTGGTGGTCGTGGATTCATACTCCAAGTGGATTGATGTAGCCTTACTTCCCACGACCACTACCCAGTCAATAGTGAAAGCCCTAACCCGACTGTTTGTCACCCATGGGCTCCCGGACACCCTGGTTTCAGACAATGGCCCACAGTTCACATCATGTGAGTTCAGCATGTATACTGCCAACTTGGGCATCAGGCACGTCCTTACAGCACCATTCCATCCCGCTAGCAACGGGATGGCAGAGAGAGCAGTTAGATCAGCTAAAGAAGCACTTGCCAGGTTTGGTCAGGAGGACTGGCACTCTAAATTGTCTTGTTTCCTACTCAGCCAGCACACAACCCCCTGCATCACCACCAACAAGTCTCCGGCTGAACTTTTAATGGGGAGACGCCTTAGAACCACTCTAGACAGGCTACACCCCCACTATTGCCCAGACACCCCTTTAGGGTCCGATAGCCTGGTCAGAGACTTCAACCCACAAGACCTGGTATACGCCAGGAACTACGCAGGGGAACCGTTGTGGGTGCCAGGACAGATCGTATCGGTTACCGGCCCCAGATCCTATCGGGTCCTTCTTGAGGATGGACGTCTGTGGCGGAGACACGTGGATCAACTCAGAAGGTGACGGATGGGTGCGACAGATACCAACCCGTGCCAACCTGCCAGCTCCAACAACGCCTCACCCGCGCCTGATGGAGATCCCCTGCGGAACCAGGTTTTCCCAGACGAGCGAGAGGGCTGGATGGAGAACCCGAGTCTCCAACCAGAGTCACCGATCCAGCCGCCGAGCGACCCAACCGACCAGCCGGACCTCGAGACTCGATCGGACCAACCTGAGCAGGGGGTTTCACCAGCATCGTCAGGCACCACACCGGGGCAAGCCCCAGTACCAACAACCGCTGACGCGCGCTCCGAGAGCCAGGACTTGTCACAGACTGGCAGTTCACCCAAACTGCGACGCTCTGGGCGCCAGCGAAGACAGCCCATGTACCTACAAGACTATGCATGTTCGCAGCTGGGGGGAAGGGGTGTTATGTCTGTGGAACTGGTTGGAGTTCCCAACCAGGTCCGCTGTTTGAGCGGGAGCATCAGCAGCTCCCATTGTTGTCGCCCGCTGGTCTGCGAGTTAGCTAGCAGACGCGACAACCCTTTATTCATAGCAATAAAGCCTGTTACTTGTACGCTCTGGTCTCATGCCTCGTCCTTACCATCGCTCCACAACAGTACCTATCTCAGAATTAACTGCAACCAAACAAACAACTATGCACTCTCTAAAGATGAAAAAACTAAAACCTAGTTAGAGAAGAAACTGGTTTATTTTTGTAATTGTAGTTTCTGAAACTATAGTTATAAGAAAGAAAGCTATTGTAATAAATTATTGGGCTTAGGGCCATATCTCGCAACCAACCATGATAAAATATTTGTTCAGCCTCCATATTTCCTTTTCTCACACTATGTTTTTCTTTATTTATAACAAAAGTGGGAGATGTGTTGAATCTTCCACTTTTTATTTTAGGAATCCAACTCAAGAATTCTTTAATACTTTCCCAAGATAACCTACATGTTTCCTCTGACGCTTGCCAGAGGAAAACTTAGATTCTTAATGAAATTACTTCCTTCTTCCCTGAACTTGATACATTACTAAGCCACAAACTGTAATCAGTTCTTGCATTATTCTCTAGAATTATTTCTGGTTAAAAAGAAATTTGAAACAGCAAAAGTAATAAACATGTCATGAAATGTTAACAGTGCAATAATAACAATAAAATAGTGAATTTTGGAGCACTTGTGAATTGCTATGACCAAACAATTAACTTTATAGAAATACATAGCTTAAAATAATTTAAACATTTTATAGTTGGATGGCATGAAAATGTCATTTGTTTCTCCTGCAATGTTATGAGGCTTGATGAAGCATAAGATTTTGTTTAATGTTACATAAGTAAGATACCGAAGTGAATGAAATAATATTTTTTCATTCATGCTAGTAAAAAATCTGTGATGAATATATGAATGAACACTAGGAGTTTCTATGAGCAGAGATGCTGGATAAAATACTACTTTACCTGTATTTGAGTAAAGCGTAAAGTTTCCTGTGAAAACACAAGATATAACAGTATATTTTGCAGTGTAACTATATTGTAGCAAGTTTCCATAATGGTTGTTGATTGTTCAAATCTTGATATACACTGATATTTTCCTCATAGATTGGCATGATCCCAACACACATCAGTTACTTGTAATTTATTAAGTAAGCAGGAAATATGAATGAGGTGCTGTCTGTTTTGACAGTATTGGTAAACTAACATTTTAATTGCCTTGATTTTTTGCAACAGCCTGTCATAGAGATACATGACTTGTTGAAAACTCATATAAAATTCCTGAGCATTAAACAAGAATATTTAATGAATTTATGCACACCAGATCTATTTTTTAAATTTGGTTGGAATAATTTTATTTCATCTGTCTGTAAACAAGGTGTTTAATAGTTATGGCATTTTTTGAAATGCATCTTTAAATCAGATGAGTTAGACTGTCTCCCAGATGAAATAAAGTGCAGGGGAAAAAATGAACAAATCAGCAACAAGAATTTGTTTAAGTCTGTACATTATCCACAAGGCTCAAACAATAGAAGCAAATACTAGAATGTCCCTAATCTTTTTGATTAGTTACAGAAATAGTCTTTTACAACAGGATTAGATGCTTTCATATTAAGAAGGTTTTAGCAAGAGCATCAATGACAGCAAAAAGAAAAAAACCAGTGCAAACATTTTTATTTATCAATAATCCTAAGCGTTTGCATAGAAACTTTTAAGGTAAGGAATGAGGCAAGATGCACGATCATATAGCAAATGATTTCATTGTATTGACCTACAGGACTTGTTACCACAAATGATTACTGCAAAAGCTGAAAGCACCAGTCTGAAGATGGCGAGTGGGACTTCATCAAAATGTCGCCAAGATACCCTCAATCTTACACAGGAAAAGACCCGAACAAGCCAAGACCTGCATGTATGTATGTATGTATGTATGTGTATGTGTATGTGTATGTGTATGTGTATGTGTATGTGTATGTATATGTATATATATGTTTTCTTAAGTTTTTGCGGGTACTTACATGTATGGTATTCAGCTTTGTTCGGGTATTTTCCCACGTCATTATAGTTGTGCTTTTAAAGTTGTAGCAATGTTTCGGCAGAATCTGCCATCATCAGGCTTTTGTATTGTGTTCGTCTGTGAGTCAGACTTTCACAGCTGTTTCTGTTTTAAATTTGGGGCTAGCCTACTGCTGTGCCAGAATGGTTTTTTCTTCACCCTGATTGGTTGGGAGTCTTGATCTATGTTTATTGGTCTTGGAGTTTGCTGTGTTCTGCTTGGTTGTTGTTTCTAATATCTTCTGTCTGTTTTGTGGCTTTTTTTGTATTGATTGGCTGGCAACATTGTGTTTCCTGTATTGGAGGCTTTTAGTGCAGCTTGGCTCCAAGTAAATGGATGGCTATCATTTGTTAGGAGGCTAGGTTTCATCTGGGTGCCTGGTTGGGGTGTGTTTGAGCTGGAGGTATCAGGGGGGATCTGTTTGTGCCCAGGTGTTTGCCTGGCTTGTGGAGTGGAGATTTTTTTGTTTGAGAGTGCAGGCTTCCAAATAATTGATAGTCTGGTGGAATCATCTCTTTTATTCATGCTTTCTGGTCTTTTTTCAATCTCTATGGCTTCTCTGATAATTCTGTGGCTGGGGTTTTCTATAGTGCCTAGGGTTTTGGTGCCATTCAAGTTGATGCTATGACCTGTGGCTTTCATGTGTTGGACTAGTGAGGAAGTGTGTTCCAGTTTTTTTACTGCATTTTTGTGTTCATCCAGGTGGGTCCTTATTCTTCTATTGGTCAGTCCAATGTATGTGGCAGGGCATGATGCACAGGGGACTTCATATATGCCTTGGTTTTCCAGGTCAATTTTATCTTTAGGGTTTCTTAGGATGGCTGCTATTTTTCTGTCTGATTTGAAGGCAGTCTTGATGTGATGGCTCCAAGCGTTTGGTAGTGGACTATAGAAACCTGAATGCAATTTCCGTGGAAAACGTGTACCCCCCTACTTCTGATGAAGGACATGCTAGCCCACCTGGCTAAAGGGAAAATTTTCATGAAATTGGACTTGAGAGAAGCGTATTACTGAATCCGAATTAAAGAAGGAGATGAGTGGAAAACCTCTTTCAACTGCCCGATGTGTTGTTTCCAGTTCAATGTTCTCCCATTTGGCCTACAAGGGGCTCCAGCCGTATTCATGCAGATGATCAATCAGGTGCTACACGAACATTTATATAAGGGAGTTTCGGTTTACCTTGATGACATCCTTATTTACACAGAAACTTGGGATGAACATGTGAAACTGGTGCGTTCAGTGCTACAGAAACTGTGAGCCGCTAAATTGTATGCTAAACTGTCCAAATGTGAGTTCCATCAAGAGAAAATTAACTATTTGGTGTATCACATTTCACACGAGGGCATTGAAATGGATCCAGGGAAGGTGCAGGCTGTGTTGGAGTGGGCCCCACCGCGCACCCAAAAACAACTTCAAAGCTTCTTGGGATTTGCCAACTTTTACCGGCAATTCATCTCGTCTTTTACTAAGATAGCAATGCCTATCACCACCCTCTTAAAAACTAAGGGGGAGGCAAAACCAAAGCCTAGCAAGCCGCTGGAGTGGTCCATGGAATGCCAAGCTGCCTTTGAAAAGCTGAAGTGACTGTTCGCTGCAGAACCAGTGCTAAAGCACCCAGACATGGATGCCCCTTTCATGATCCAAGCCGATGTGAGTGATGTGGCCGTTGGAACGGTATTACTTCAAATCAATGAGAAGGGAATGTCACAACCCTGCGCTTACACCTCCCGTAAACTAACTGAAACCAAAAGAAGGTGGGCCATCTGGGAAAAGGAAGCTTTTGCAGTTCGCTGGGCTCTATTGACATGGAGACATTTCTTGGAAGGAGCGAAACACCCGTTTGAGGTATGGACTGTCCATAAGAATTTGGAGCCTTAAAAACGCCTCAAAAACTGTCTCCTAAACAAGTTCGGTGGGCCCAGTATTTTTTTTTTTTAAGAACAAGTTTTATTGATTTTTGAAGACAAACAAAACATAACACATAAACGTATAAAACCTCCTTTCTAAGAATTACTTATAAATTTTAACAAGACAAATAAAGCATTATTTTTTTAAAACATAGTTCCACATTATTACATTTCCATTTACACATATATATCTTTTCCAAACTTCTCATTATTTCTCCCTTCACTTTTGTTCAATTATATTTCTTTCTATCAAAGTTTTAGTAATTCTCAATCAGTCATAAGCACACAAAATACAAACCTGAAACAAAGCATTAAAAAAAAAAAGAAACCTCCTTAGTTGTCATTTATACATGTCTTTTCCCAATTTCTCTCCCTTTGGTTTCATTCCTCCAAGATTTTATTAGTTTACAATCAAACATAACTAATCAACACACAAAACATAAAACATAGAACTTCTTTTGAAAAGTGGCTTAGTCCCGGGTTATTATATACCCTTCATATCTTATTAACCATTTTATATTTTCTATATAACTTCTCCCATCTTTTCACTCTCTTAATTATGTTTTATTTATTTCATCTTATTTCAAAATCATTATGCTTATATCTTTTGTCCGTTCTTTACCAGTCATCTATTTATCTCTTCTCTTTAACAAAAAATTTCCCCTGTAATCACTTTTAAAGTATGACGCCTTCCCCTAAAATAAAACTTAAAATAATACATAATTTCCATCCTGATTCTGCTTAGTACATTCTACATATTAAATCTTAAAATAAAAGAATAGTAAACTTATAGTATAGCTAAATGTATAATTTCCATTCTAATTCTAATTCTGAAAAGTACATTGTTTTAGAATAAGAAAATAAGATACTAAGGTTATAATAACATTAAAACAATAACAAATTAAACTATAACTAAGCATTAATCATTTTACACATTCTCCTTAATATTTTATTAAATATTAACATCTATCATTATTAAACATTAATATTTTATTAATTATTCCAATAAACTATTTCAAATGCAAATACTACAATACTATCTTATGCACTCTTGCAGAATCTTCTTTAATTATGCCCTATCCATTATCCTTCATCTCTAAAAAAAAATTTCTTTTTAAAATCTTGTTCTAGCCCATGGCTTTTTTTTTCTTTTTTCCTCCCTTTCTTCTCCAATCTGGTCTTTTTGCCCCCCCCCCCCCCCCGCCTCCCCCTTTTTGATTTCCCCTCTCTGTTGTAATTCTCTTTTCAATTGCTTTCTAACATTGTACCTTCTTTTTCTTTTTCTTGGTTGTTTTATTAAATTTTAAATTCTCATTTTTCCTTCCTCTCTTCCCATTTTCTTTCTTAATCGAACTTTTTAGTCCATTAAAGATGGCTTCTTCCTTTTCTTCTTCTTCTCCTTCTCCTTCCTCAAGTATTTGCTGGTACGTAGAAACCGCCATTTCTAAAAAATGAAAGACAGCTTCCAAGGAATCCTTGCCATTTTGCTGTCTTTCTTTTAATTTTTCATACTCCATTTTTAGTTCATCAACAGATGGTACCATTATAGGTTTTTTTAAAAAACAACCCAGATGCTTTCAATCTTAAAGTAATTTCCAAATGTCAAAGTTATCAAACAATCCAAACAAACAAAAATTATTTCCTCTTCTTCTCTTTACAGTTTTTCCTCCAGGGGCAAAATCCCAAATGTATTTTAAAAGCCGTGTTACAATTAATTGATGGTCTTGTAATCTTCAAAGTGTCTCCTCCAACAAAGTTTTAAAAATTTTTTTTTAGTCCTCTCCTTCCCACTTGTAACAAAGAGCTTATTTTTACCTTTAAAAAGCAGTTTTTTCTGTGCTCCTTTGCTTTCTCCGTAAGGAAGGGGAGTGAGCTTTCCTTCAGCACTTTCGCTGATGTAACAAATTCTTTTGGAAACAAATGTATCAATCCAAAGTCAGGTTTCCAGGGTGTTTTAAAAGTAACTTAATGTCCCGGTTCAGCCAAGAAAACTTCTCCTTCTGGCTCTTCCTCCTGTACAATCTTATCCGGTTGAAGATTTCTTTGTGGCTGCCATTACTGACAGCCGCTCCACCGCCTCAGGAAAAAGCAGTCTAGCTGGCTGGGGAAAGGGGGTGTGATATCCCCAGACCCCTGCCCGGATCTCCTCTGTCTTCCACTGCCCCTTCAGGGCAGCGACAACCCCCAAATCCAGTTGGATCGGGGGTACCTCGACGGCGAGCACAGCAGGGACCTGCAGAGAAGCGGATTCCTGCCGCCGCCGAAGCCTTGCAACCGGAAGTTGGTGGGCCCAGTATTTTAATCGGTTTAACTTTTCACTGAAGTACATCCCGGGGGGAGGAATTTTATGGCAGATGCTTTATCTAGACTGCCTCAATATAACAGTGTTCGTCAGGAAGTGATACGGCCGATTATCTCAACCAAACAGTTAGCCGCCCTGGTGGTCACTAGAGCGCAAAAGAAGAAACAAGAAGTGGATCTATCGAATGATTTGATGGCGCAATTAAAGGAGACCCTAAAACTGGATGAGTGGTTCCTGGCGCATTTGAATAACTGTACAATTAGAGATGGTTTGGCCTGGATGGGAGCAAAGTTATATGTACCAGAGACATTGAGAAGCCAAATACTGCAACAAGCCCATGACTGTAAAGCGGCTGGTCACTTTGGATTTGTGAAAACCTTACACCTCGTTAAGCGACAATTCTGGTGGCCTACATTGAAGAAGGACATTGAGACTTATTTGGCTAGCTGCTCAGTTTGCGCCTCAGCAAAAAGGCCTCCTGGTAAGCCAGCAGGGCTGTTACAAAATGTGGCTAGGCCAACAGCTTCGTGGAAGGAAATCTCTATGGACTTTATAGTAGAGTTACCCGAGAGCACTGGACACACGGTTATTTGGGTAGTAACTGATTTGTTTTCCAAACAAGCGCATTTCAAACCTTGCTCTAAGATTCCTTTGGCAAAATCATTGGCTAAACTATTTATACTACATATCTATAGACTGCATGGCGTTCCTGAACGTATAATTTCTGACCGAGGAGTTCAATTCACCTCGAACTTTTGGAGGGAGTTCCTGAAGTTAATAGGCTCCACCCAGGGCTTAAGCTCTACCCACCATCCCCAAACCAATGGGGCCTGTGAGAGAACTAATGCAGTGTTAGAACAATACCTCAGATGTTACATAAATTATCAACAGGATAATTGGGCTGACTTATTGCCATTTGCCGAGGTGGCATACAACAATTCTGTTCATAGTATTACTGGGTTCACCCCCTTTAAAGTGGCATCGGGGCAAGACTTTGTACCCATACCTGAGCTTCCTCATGAAAGACCTAACATCCAGTCGCTAGACGAATGGATATCTCAACTCCAACTTAACTGGCCAGTCGCCCGTAAAGCATTAGATGATGCATATCAATCTCATAAGAAGTTTGCAGATAAAAAAAGAACTCCACAGAAGACCTATCATGTGGGTGACAAAGTTTTCCTGTCCACCAAATACTTACAAACCACTCAAAATCAAAGAAACGTGGCCCTAAATATGTAGGCCCTTTCACAATTGAACGGATCGTAAATCCTGTGACAGTCCAATTGACACGACCAAAAACTCTTCAACGAATTCATCCAGTTTTCTATGTTAGTTTGTTGAAACCTGAACACACTTCTGGTCTGAGACCAACCCAGACTGATCCTCCTATACTATTGCTGATTGAAGGTGAACAACATTTTGAAGTTAAAGAAATTTTGGACTCTCGAAAATGGAGGGGCTGCCTCCAATACCTCGTACCTTGGAAATATTTCCCTTCTTCCCACGTTGAATGGGTAAATGAGAAGGATGTTAGAGCCCCTAAGCCGATCAAAGACTTTCGTACAAAATATCCTGACAAACCCTAGAAATGTATTTGATTGGTAATCAGTATCTTTTATGTTTTCTTTCCTCTTTTGCAGGACTAACGTCTTTTTTTTAGGAGGGCCGAATGTCAGCCTTCAAGATCTTTTACTACTGCTTAGCATCTTTTGGCTGCCATAAGTAATGGGGGGGAGGGGGGATATTGTCTGGGAAGAGAGCTGGAGGTGTTACATTCTTGTGTTGTGTAAATGAGGAGTGGGGGGTGTATAAATTCCTGCTTTTAGGTTTCTATTTCTCGCTTGGCTTTCCTTTTTTTCTGCACAGCTGCAAACCTTTATCAAAATATGCCAAGGTCAATGGACAGAGGCCTCATCACCACCTGAAGATGTCCACATGATCATATTCAGAACTTTTAATTGGAAGAATCTTTTGAACTTTGGGGGGTGGGAACAATTCCATCACTTTGTATATGTGATCTGCGTGCCTAATTTCTCAGATTCAGAATCCTACTGGTGTTACCACTTCATTTTTAAGTAAAAGAATTCTTTCCTCTAATTTATGGAGTCTAAGTATTTCTTTCTTGGATTTTGAATGGAGCACCGACTGACAGTCTGAGAGGTATGCCTTCTTTGTGTATTTTTGGGAGGCCATATAGTTTGTGGCATCAGGAAGATTTTTCTCTTGGGATGATCGTCTGTTGGATCTCTTTGCTCATGTGGCTGGTTATAATTTTCCTCTTGGTTATTTTTTCCAGATATGTGTTTGGGTCCATGTTTATGGGTTTGTATGTGGAGTCTTGGAGTAGGTCTGTCAATTTTGTTTCGTAGTCTTTTCTATCCATTACTACTGTGGCATTACCTTTATCTGCTGGAAGTATGATTATGCTGCTGTTGTTCCTTAGGGCTTGCAGGGCTTTTAGTTCCTCTTTGTGCAAGTTGCTTTTGGGTGGTTTGCTTGTGCATAAGATGTTAGTAACTTGGTGTCTTATTCTATCAGCTTCATCTGTATTTAGTTTCATTAGGCTGGATTCTACTCCACATATGATGGATTCTGTGGGGATTTTTTTGGGTGCTATAGCATAATTGAATCCTTTGGTTAGGACATCTGTTTCTGTTTTGGTGAGTTCTCTGTTGGAAACGTTATATACTAATTGTTTCAGGTGTTGTTGTGGGTTGTTGGGGGCTTTCTTGTCATGTTCTAATTTCTTTAGTTTCTTCAAGAGTCTGTCATTTTTGTAAGTGGTTTCAGTTTCAGCTCTCTAAGTTTCTAAGTTGTTTTATCTTGTCCCAAAGTAGAGGGTGGATTTTGCTGCTCAGTTCCAGGTGTAGTGTTAGCAAATCTTTGTTTAACTGATCCAATTGGAATCTCTTTCTGTGGAGCTCGTTCCCGAGTAGAGCCATTTCAGTTCTTTTCAGGATACGTTTCATAGCTGCTGTGCTGTGCTGAAATGTTAATTTGAAGCAGGTTGGTGTTGCATTGTTGTCTCTGCAGCTGCGTAGGAATTTGAGGTCACATAGTATTCCTGCTCTTTTAACTTCCAGCTTCTCATAGGTTTTGGTCTGGCTGTTTATTTCCTCCCTGTAGAGGTCTGATATTTGTTTTCGTAAGTTTTCACGGGTACTTACATGTATGGTATTCAGCTTTGTGGAACAAGAACAAGAAGATCTGCTTGTAAGTTTCAATGTGGTTTCACTATTCACTCAAGTCCCGATAAAAGAAACCCTTGAAGTCATCAAAAATAAATACCAACCAGCTAAACACCTCATGGAACTAGCAGAACACTGCTTAACCAATACATATTTCATATACAAAGGACAAAGATACAAGCAAATTGAAGGAGCCCCTATGGGATCACCACTGTCACCCGTCATTGCAAACCTGTTCATGGAAGAATTCGAATCCAGAGCCCTGGCTAATGCCACCCACAAACCCAAACTATGGTTAAGATACATTGATGATACATTTGTGATTTGGCCCCATGGAAAAAAAAACCTAAACAATTTCCTAGCACACCTAAACAGCACACACCCCAAAATCAAGTTCACCATGGAAATGGCCCAGCCATTTTTGGGGGGTTCAAAAAATAAGGCCCAGCTTTATTTTGTGAGAAACACGGTATTAAATTTGTTTACCTGAGTTAGAAGCAGGGGTGCTTCAGACCAGTTTGGTAGAACCCGTTATGATTCTCATTAGTTCAGAGAACTGGTAAACAGGCCCCTACTGGCCCCACCCCTCTCTGCCCACTTCTCCTCTCCCTGTCCAGTTAGTTCTTACCATGCATGTGACATTATGTGCATTTGCGACAATCGCTTACTGCATTCTTTCACCTCCTGGCCCGCCCCACCCCTCCTTATCTCAGCCATGTGCCCGCAGTCTGTCTTCACCCACCCGCCTTGCCTGCCAGCCATCGCTGTCTGCCTTCTGCCATGATCTCCCTAGGTGAGTGAGGCTCTGCAAGCCCCAGTCGCCTACATGCCACTGCTGATGCCAGTCCCAGTGTCAAGCCTGAAATTGACATATGTGTAGCCATTTTAGTTAGGCTTAGTGTATATTCTTTTTCTTTCTTTCTCCTTAGTAGTTATGGGGGAAGGGTTTCAGGCTTGCCACATACCTAAGGAGGGAGGAGTGGAGATAGAGAGAGTTGTTTAGGCTAGGTGATTCTTCTTCCCATGGGAACACGAATTGACCATCCTGAGGTCCCTTTAGGCAGAGATATATGACATCAGGCAATGCTGAATTACTTCTATTGGAGAATGTGACTTTTGGGGGTTGTTTCTTACTTCTAATATTGTGGGCTAATTCCGGGCTGTGTCAGATCCAGAATTACAACAGACTTTGCCAATTTGATACTTTTCTAAATAAAATAAATTGTTTTGGAAGATGGATTTTGCTCTTTTCTTTTTAAATGGATTTCATCACTTGGAAACCTGACAGCCAGTTGAGTCCCAACTCCTGGGCCAGCCTGGGCTGCCACCACTGCACTACCACTGCCACCCTCGCCCTTGCTGCCAATGCCACCACAAGCCCCAGTTGAGTCCTGACTCCCAGGCCGGCCTAGGCCACCCCCGCCATACTGCTCCCGCCCTCAGTGCTCGTGGCCTAGCTAGCTTCCCCCCAACTCTCCTGGCTGTCTAGCTTGCTTAGGCACCAGCTCTGTGGCATGCAGCCCTCATGGCCTAGCAAGCTTTCCCTCTCACTGTCCCCAGGCTCCAACTTACTGGCTTGCTGGTGGCAGAGAGGAAGGTGAGTCAGGGCTGACCCATTGCTGCTTGGTGGCAGAGAGGAAGGTGAGCCAGGGCTGACCCATTGCTGCTCGGGTCCCCACCACCCTGCATCTTGCTCCCCCACCTGGATTCTCCACAGCTGCTGGGCCTTGCCTGCTATGGGCAAGGGTGGGGGTGGGGTGACCAGGGAGCATGGCACTATGCTGCCTGGCCTGCATTGCCCCTTTGCCTGCCACCCCTTCCCTCTGCCAGGGCTGATGTGGGTGGTGTAGCCTTGTGCTTCCTGGTTGCCTCCCACCATCAGCTAAATTGCTCAGCCCAGTGAGGGAGGGGTAGCTGGCAGAGGGACAATGCAGGCAGCATAGACTCATGCTTCCTGGTCTCCTCCCGCACCCCTCAGCAGCCACGAGCCCCAGCAACTGTGGAGAATCCGAGCAGGGATGAGAAGCAGGCTGGTGGGGAGCTGAGTGGAGATGGGTTTGCCCTGGCTGGCTCACCTTTCCCTCTGCTACCACTTGTGGGAGGAAGGTAAGTTTGCAGGCAGTCGGGAAAGGCCAACCTGTTGCCTAGCCCAGAGCTGCTGGCGGGGTGGGTGAGGCTGCAGCGCATGCCTCACTTGCTGTTCCCATTCGGGCCCTTTCCTTTCCCCAAAAGAGGGAGGGGAGGAAGTCCCGCCTGTGGCCCCTTTGTTGGACCTGGAAGCCTTGCTTGCCAGCTTTTCCAGGCAACTCGGGATCGGGTGTGAACAGACAATCGTGCCGAGTCCCTGCGACTCTGGGAGACTGGCCAGGAAGAACCCTTGTCATGAGCAATGTTGCTGGGCAAATACTTTATTGGAAGTCTCTCTCTCTCTCTCTCTCTCTCTCTCTCTCTCTGTGTGTGTGTGTGTGTGTGTGTGTGTGTACTTGTGTGTTTGTTTGTTTCAGATGGGTCTCCTAGCTTTAGGAGAAGAGAGGGAAGGAGGAAGGGAAGGGATAGAGAGAGAGAAAGAGAGAGAAGGAAAGAGAGAGGGAAAGAAAGAAAAAAGAGAGAAAGAAAGAGAAAGAGAGGAAGAGAGAGAGAGGAAGAGAGAGAAGAGAAAGGGAAAGAGAGAGAGAAAGAGAGAGAGACAAGAAAGGAAAGAAAGAAAAGGGAAAGAAAGAAAAAGGGAGAGAGAAAGGAAGATAAAGGGAGAAAAGGGATAGACAAAGGGGGATGGTAAGAAGGGACAGAAAGAAAGAGAGAAAGAAATAAAGGGAGGGAGGAGAAAGTGAATGAGATATATGGATGGATAGAAAGATACATGGAAGGAGGGAGGGAGGGAGAGAGAAAAAAAGGAGAGGAAGGAAGGACACAAGCTCTGGCTTCAGAAGACTCATTGAAACAGCACAGCAATCTAGGACTCGCCTGAAAGGGATATTGGAGGTCATCTTCTAATCCAACCCCCTGTTCCAGCAGGAGATCCTTACAGAATCATAGAAACCAGGTTTAGAAGGGAGTTCGTGTGTGTGTGTGTGAATGTGTGTGTGCATGGCTGTCAAAACTCCAAAAACAGGTCAAGTAGCTCTGGGGAGGTCAGTCATAAATTAGAACACTTGCTAAGCAACTGGCCATTAAGCAAGGACCACTTGTATTTGATTTGCCAGTCCCATGGCCACCTGGCCACGCCCACCCAGTCACATGACCACCAAACCACACCCATCCGGTCACATGATCACCAAACCATGCCCAGTCAGCAAGCCACGCCCATCCAGTCACATGACCACCAAGCCACACCCACAAATTAAGCCAAGCCCACAGAACTAGTTGTTAAAAAATTGGAATCCCACCCCTGATTAGAAGGATAATTGACAACAAAAACAGTAAGCAAAGTTGTTGAGATAAACATCAAGATACTTTGGGGATTTGCTTCGCAGAAAAACTACAACCAAATGTGGAAACTGTTTAACATAAAAAATCCCCCAGTTTTAAGCCTTGGGTGTTCTTAGGCAGGTAGCCTGCTCAATCAGTAACACCCCCATGGCCTTCACCACCTTGAAATACTTCATGTGCACTTAACGAGCCTCTCATTTGATTAGCGAATGTGTGGGCAAAAGGAGGGAATGATCCCATTCAAGGTACGAGATTCACTCCCACATATCTTTGGGTTAGGAATGGAATGGGCAGACTCCATTACATGCATAACTTGTGGACTACCTGTACTTTCAAACAAGTATTGTGACACATCTACCATAATATATTATTGTCTGGGTGTTGATGGAAGGATAATGTTAGGTGTTTCACTTTGCAGCATGTATTCTTTACTTTTTGAATTACAATAAATGTTTTAAAAAATCAGAGACAAAAAGAAGGAGCAGTGCTCAGGCATTTGTATCTCTTTTCTAGAGAGTAACCCAACATATATCAGAAAACATTTTCACTGAAATGTAAACAAAAAAAGATGTATTAATTTTGAGAAATGAGGTGCTTGATAAAGCGCACATAATCAGAAGCAAAGTGAAATAAATGATCAAGCCACTGACTTGCATGTTCCTATTTATTTATAAACTAACCTTTAGACGTAAATAATAGTTTATTGCTTGGTTTCATGACAAATACTTTCCTATCAAAAGGCTTCACAAGTACTATATTATTCTTAGACATAGAGAAAAAAATGATCACAGAATCTGACAAACCTGATATCAAGCACACAAAAAAATGTATGATGACATTAAGTCTTATACTTGGGTTGCAAGAAAAAGTGGAAGCTCTTGCAATTCAGCTTTTAACAGAGCAATGCTGGTCAAATTCACAATCCCTGTGATTTAGCATTTTCCTGGAAATGAAAGGGAACAAGAAACTAAATTTAACTATCAGAGGAATAAGAAGTTGGGACAGTATATTTATTCCTCCTGAAATCTTGATAGTATAAATCAGGTAATCATAAAAGAAAAATTCTGCAATAAGATAGAATTGTGACTATGGAAAGAATAAGAAAAAATATTGGTAAATTGCATGACTCAGAGTTAGGGCTAAGTTAATCATAATTATCATTAGGTCCTTCATCCAGTGATATTTTTCACTCTATATTTTGGGAAGAATCCAGTGTAATCTCTTTTGTATGAAAAAGCATTATATTAGGGAATTACCTTGCAGAGTTAACATTTGTGAAGGTCCTGCCTTGCCAGTCTTCTCAAGAAAGCAAAACTCTTGAAACCAAAGCTATTTCAAAAGTTTATTGGAAGATTGTGATAGCAAGAAGATGTAGGCAAGAACTAAGGTTTCCCACTCAAAATGTTAGGTTAAACCATTGCAAATAGAGCCTCTCACAAACTCCAGGCCATCATTATTGAGCCAGTCCTGAGGTGTAAAGATGTTATGAGAAACTCAGGCCAAGAAGGTGATAAATGCTGGTTCCAGGGGTGGAATTCTACTGGTTTGGGCTGGTTCAGGCCAGTTCGGGCAAACCGGTAGCTCCAAAGATCAGCTGGGAGTGAACCAGTTTGCTCCAATGATCAGCTGTTGGGCCAACCCACCCACCCCAGCTCTAGTCTGTGTTTTATTTTCAGTTTTTCCAGCTCAGTTGCTTCATGCAGCAGAGCAGATTGCCACGCATCAGCGGTTTTACACACAGGGCTTTCAGTGGAAGGTGAGTGGTAAATGCTGTGCGTGCACGCAAAGTGCAACTCACCAAACCAGTTGTTACATGGTTGAATCCACCCCTGGCTGGTTCCCAAAGCAGATGGCTCAAGGTACATTCCTTTCCCTACTCCCAAGGTCCCAAAAGTTACAGAAAGTCAAAGCAAGGAATAGAAACAGAAACCTCATACAGAGATTCTCCCCTCCCACCAGAATGGCAGAATCCCTGTAGTAATCTATGGGACTTGACAATATGTTTTATCATAAATATTTGTGAAAATAAAAATCTATAGATCAAATTGTAGCAGAAAAGTTCCTTTTGATTATACTGTATTTCTTTTCAAAATACAGGTAGTCCTCATTTATCAGCACTAATTGGAACTGGGAACTTCATTACTAAATGATGTGGCCATAAAGCACAATGTCATGTGATCATGCCAGTTTATGATGGCAGTTCTGGCAGTCCCAGTTGCCATTATTAGGCAAATCTGCACAATTGCAGAATCCTGTGGTCATGTCATCATCGTTTGCATCCTCCTGCCAGATTCTCCACTGACTTCCTTACTAGAAGCAGGTAGGGAAGGTTGTAAGTAGCTATCTTGTTACTATGGGACATTGCAAGCAGTGGTGGGATTAAAAAAAATTACTACCAGTTCTGTGGGCATGGCTTGGTGGGTGTCAGATCCGTGTATCTGCCATTCTTCAGTGGAAGAAGGGGGGAAGTTGGTACACGTAATCCTTTTTGATGTAATCTGAACATCTTCAATCTTGTCTGGAATTTGTATAACTTGCACATGATATACAACTGGGGACTGGAGTCCAGATGCCTGGAAACTTGTCACCTCTTGGAGTGATAACAAGAGGAGAAGGGATCATAAAAATTCCAGCGCTGAAAGAAACTTCCTGGGAAACTTTTCTAAGATACATTCCCAGAAAAAAGGGGATTGACATGTTGTTTCTTTGTTTGACTAAATCCACATCAGAATAAGGGGGGGGGGGGGGGTTTCTAACTCCCTTTATCTGTAGTGTATGCCTGGAGGCATCTTTGATTCTGCTTTGGCTAGTACCTGGATCACTTCCTTTCAATAAAGAATTCCTTTTGAAGTACCTAGCTTTCAGAAGTTCATTCTTATCAGTTGAAGAAGAATGAGTCTGGTCCTTACATAAAGCAGGATCTGCAATAGAGAGCAACCCGGAGAGTTTTTTTTTTTTTTAAAGAACTTTACTCGACCGAGAGGACCCTGCAAAAATGTCTAAACATAGCAAGGAGCAAGGGGAAGCCGAATGCTGGGGAGAAACTTCAACAACTACCCAGCCAGACACTGACTTTGTGTACCCTGTTGAAGATATTTAACCTGCCTGCGAAAATTCCATGAAGCCCTGATGGTCTATAGGCGTAGGAAAGAGAGACAGCTGGGATGGAAGAATCAAGTGAGTAACCCTCACCCGTGGTAACCGTAAACCCAAGTGGAAAATGGATCTGGAGGCCCTTTCTGATCAGGAAGAATGGATTGAGGAGCCACTGGCAGATGACTGACTGAAACGGTATATAAATCGACTCATGAGGGAAGCCCTGGAGGGCCTCAAAGTGCAGGGTGAACCAGGTCTCCAATGAAGGAGAGGAAGTGAACCAGAAATTGAGAGAATCCGAGCTGTCACCCCTGATCCAGCAAAGAATGATCCAGCAATAGAACAAGCCAGAGGACAAGCAGTCATGCCAGATACCTGACCCCTTACTGCTCTAGAGCAGGGGATTAACCCTGGCCAACCAGAGACACACAACTGCAGAGAAAGGTCCCGCCCTTGGGGGCAAAATTCGATGGGGACTCCCAGAAATTGGGATTCTTCTTGGTGCAAGTCCTCACCTACATGCAAGAATACGGGTGGAATTTTCTAAACCAGGGGGCCCAAGTGTGAGTCGTCACCCTTCCCTAGAAGGGGCAGCCGCCAGATGGATGGTAACCCTCCACAATGTTAATGGCCCAGAGCTGAGGAATCTCAATCAATTCATGACAGCTCTATGTCACTGCTTCGAAGATGCCCTCACTGATCAAAAAGCCTGTGATCGCATTAGAGTCATAAAGCAAGGCTGTCGCCCAGTAGCTGAGTACACCAAGGAATTTCGTGACCTGGCCAGCCGAGTTGACTGGCCAGAAGATATCCTAGTCTGTTGGTTCAAAGATGGACACAACGACAACCTGTACACTGCCTGCCTGGCCTGTGGAGCCCCAAACCTCCTGCACGAATGGTACCTGATGGCAGAGGAGGCAGAGATAGACATGGCCCATAACCAGTACTGCAATGGCAGAATTTGGAGAAGATCCCCACCCCAGGGAAAGTAGGAGTTTTTCAAACCCTAAACCACCATGACTCCAAGACCATCTGTCTGTTTTAAGTGTGGAAAAGAAGGGCATCACGCAGCAGAATGCCATTCAAAAACCCCTGCCAGAAAACCAGACCATCCATCAGGGGGAATACCTGGAATATCCAACCCTTGAGGAAAAGAAACTGGCCTGAGAAGCCGAGAAGCTGTGAGCTTCCGGTCTCCCCCCAAACCCAGAGGAAGAACCGCCAATGCCCCGAGGAGACCTGAGCCAATCTGAAAATGATCTAGAAGATGACCCACTGATAAGAGGCCCAATTGAACCACTCACCCTACCCCTAAGACTGTTTACCCCCAGCTGAGGGAAGGAGGAGAAAGTAGCAGTGTTACTGGATTCGGGATGCACCCGGTGCCTAATCAACCCCACCCAAGCAGGAAAATTGGGAATCCAACTAAGGAAAATGGAAAACCCCATTGCTTTCTGCCAATTAGATGGAACTATAGTGGGGGGGGGGAGCTAGCCAGTTTTTCCACAGAACCATTGAAAATAGGACTAGGGAACCATAGCGAGATGCTCACATTCATTGTAACCCCAGGAATAGAAGGGCCACTAGCCCTAGCACTCACATGGCTACAGAAATGGAATCCAGAAATAAACTGGAAGAGAGTAACCATACATTTCCAGAAACATGTAGCATTTGCAAACATCCCAGAGGAAAGAAAAAAAGAGAGAACAGAAACAGAGAACCAGCCACGGCTGGCTGGCCGGATGGCTGAACCCATTAGCATCCCCAAAGAATGCCAGGATTTAGCCCAAGTATTTAGAGAGGAGGCTTCTGATGAACTCCCACCTCACTGCGCCACAGACTGCACCATTGAAATCTTACCAGGAGCTAAACTTCCAAAACTGAAAATGTACTGCATGACCCCCAGAGAACTAAATGAAGTCAGAGCATTTATTGATAGAAATCTAAAAAGGGATTTCATCGAACCTACCCAACCAAAAATAGCACCCCACTATTATTCCGCAGAAAGAGATGGCTCTTTACGTCTATGTGTTGATTTTAGAAATCTTAATACAATATCAGTGGAAAATATGTATCCACTCCCCCTCATGAAGGATAAGCTAGCTCATCTCTCTAAAGGAAATTTTTTTTTCAAAGTTAGATCTATGAGAGGCATACTACTGCATCAGAATAAGAGAGGGGAGTGAGTGGAAGATGGCTTTTAACACCGCACTGGGATGCTATCAATTTAAAGTGTTCCCTTTCAGACTACAAGGAGCACCTGCCTGTTTATGCAACTAATTAATGAGATTCTCCATGATTTTTTGTACAAAGGGGTTCTCATTTACCTCGATGATATTTTAATCTACACTGAAATGACAGAAGAGCACATAAAGTTACTCCGAGCAGTTCATACAAAACTCCAAAATGCCAAACTATATGCAAAACTCTCTAAATGTGAGTTCCATCAAGAAAAAATTGACTACCTGGGATATAGAATATTACACGAGAGAATAGAGATGGACCCACAAAAAATAAAAGCTGTCATCGATTGGGAGCCACCCCATACTTGCAAACAACTACAAAGCTTCCTGGGTTTTGCAAACTTTTACCACCAGTTTGCAAATATTGCCCTCCCTATCACGAACTTGTTAAAAAATGAAAGGTGGGGGGGGAGAAGCCAAAGCCAAGGCAACCCCTTACCTGGACGATGGAATGCCAAGTGGCATTTGAAAAACTTAAACAACTGTTCTCTGCAGAACCAATCCTGATACACCCAGACCTTGAACAACCATTTGTCATCCAAGTAGATGCTAGCGATGTAGCAGTTGGAGCAGTTCTACTCCAAAAGAATGAATGTGGACAGTTGCAACCATGTGCTTATACTTCCAAGAAACTGACAGGAACTGAGCAAAGATGGGCCATATGGGAGAAAGAGGCATATGCTGTGCAATGGGCACTCCTCACATGGAGACATTTCCTAGAAGGGAATCAAATCCCCTTTGAAGTCTGGACTGATCATAAAAATCTAGAAGCCCTGAAAACAACTGGGGACTGGAGTCCAGATACCTGGAAACTTGTCACCTCTTGGAGAAATAGCAAGAGGAGAAGGGACCATAAAAATTCCACCTCTGAAATAAACTTCCTGGGAAACTTTTCTAAGATACATTCCCAGAAAAAAAGGGGGGGATTAACATGTTGTTTCTTTATTTGACTAAATCCACATCAGAATAAAGGGGCGTTCTAACTCCCTTTATCTGTACTGTATGCCTGGAGGCATCCTAGATCCTGCTTTGGCTAGTACCTGAATCACTTCCTTTCAATAAAGAATTCCTTTTGAAGTACCTAGCTTTCAGAAGTTCATTCTTATCAGATGAAGAGGAAAGAGTCTGGTCCTTACAGTGGGTGTGGTAGGGGGAGGATACTGCAAAATCTCCATTCCCACTCCACTCCAGGGGAAGGATACTGTAAAATCTCAATTTGTTCCCCTCTCCTGGGGGAATGTTACCACTGGTTCTCCGAACTACTCAAAATTTCTGTTACCGGTTCTCCAGAACTGATCAGAACCTGTTGAATACCACCTCTGATTGCAAGTTTATATATGTGAGTCAGTCATCAAGTGCCCATATTGCAATTATAACAGATAAAAGATAATCAGAGTTGGAAGGGACCTTGTAGGTCATCAAGTCCAACTCCCCACCCAAGTGGGAGACCTTACACCATTTCTGACAAATGGCAGTCCAATCTCTTCTTGAAAGTCTGAAGTGATGGTGCTCCCACAACTTCCGAGGGTAAGTTGTTCCATTGGTTGATTGTTCTCACTGTCAGAAAATGTCTCCTTATTTCCAGGTTAAATCTTTCCTTGTTCAGTTTCCATCCATTATTCCTTGTCCGGCCTATAGGTGCTTTAGAAAATAGCTTGACCCCTTCCTCCCTGTGGCAGCCCCTCAGAGGGCAGCCCAATCCCACATGGGGAGGCGAATCTCCTGGGGCCACAGCACAGGATCGGCCCACCCCGGGAGAAGTGCCCAGCCGCCGAGCAGAGAGCAAAGAGCTTCACCTGGGGCACCCAGCGCAGCTGACAGGTGGGTCCTCCTGTCCGGTGGTGGAGCTCTCACCAAGGCAGTGAGTGCCTCCCTGCTGGACCCCCTGCTCATCCCGCCAGAGCCATGTGGGCTGGGCAGAGCTGTGAAGGTGAGCCGTGGGTGCGCGCCTGCCTGCCAAGCAAAAGAGCTGGGACGACCTGAGCTTGGCTTCCTTCCCAAGTCCCTCTGGTCCAAACCTGAAGGGGCCACTGGGAGAGGTCACCCGAGGCAGTAATAGTGCCCACCCATCCATGGACAGGGAGGCAAGGCGACGGCCTGCATCACATCCTCCTCCGAGCTGAGCCCCGCCGAGTGAGAGCCTCTGCCCCAATGCCCATGCCGCTGCAGTGTTTGGAGCTGCTGGTGCATTTGGAGATGTGTGGGGATGGGGACAGGCTGGGTGAGGGGTGGAAAGGATGGGTGGCTTTGGGCTCTCTCCGCCGGACCCACTAACCAGGGAAGCAGTGCTGCTGTCACCTCGCCTCCCTGTCTGTGAATGGGTGGGCACTATCACTGCCTCGGGCAGCCTCTCCCAGTGGCCCCTTCGGGTTTGGACTTTGAGGGACTTGGGAAGGAAGCCAAGCTCAGGTCGGCCTGGCTCTTTTGGTTGGCAGGCGGGCATGCACCCGGGGCTTGCTTTCCTGGCTCTGCCCAGCCCGTACGGCTCTGGCATGGCCCTGGTGGGATGAGCAGAGGGGAGGCACTCGCTGCCTTGGCAAGAGCTTTGCCACCAGGCAGGAGGATCCGTGTGTCAGCTGTGCTGGGCACCCCAGGCCAAGCTCTTCGTGCTCTGCCCGGTGCCAGACAGGGATGGCGGCTGGGCACTTCTCCCGGGGTGGGCCGATCCTGCGCTGCGGCCCGGGAGATTCACCTCCCATGTGGGGTTGGGTTGGGGAGTTTTTGTCATACCAGTAGTAGGGCGTTGTTTTTAAAAGAATTGGCTTTGCCTTCGAAGGCGAAGGGAAGGCAGTGACAGGAGCACCTGAAGTCGAGTGTCTCCGCCGGGCTCTGGTTGCAGGGAGGAGCTCTGGCTGGCTGTGCGTGGCTTCACCAAACGCCACGGTGTTGCTTTCAATGCCGCGGCAGCATGGGGAGAAGGGAAAGCAACGGTGGTGGAAGGTCTCCCAATATGATGCGCCCCACCAATGCCGAGGTCAACACAGGCAGCACCATATCCAGGTATGCTGGCTGCGCGTGGCTTCACCAAACGCCACGGTGTTGCTTTCAATGCCGCGGCAGCATGGGGAGAAGGGAAAGCAACGGTGGTGGAAGGTCTCCCAATACGATGCGCCCCACCAATGCCGAGGTCAACACAGGCAGCACCATATCCGGGTATGCAACAAAAGTACTTCCTAATGGCCACCCCCCCATTCCCCCCCATTTCACATGTTTAATATAGGCCTTAATTTGGGGGGAGGGGCTTAATTTGATTTTATGCCTATAAAGCATGCTGGGACTTTCTATTGGGGGAGGCTGTATTGTTGGAGAAACACAGTAACAATGATTCATGTATATGAGAATTCATCACTATCTATTTTAACTATGACAGTAATGTATCATCTGTCCTTTTCCTACACTCCAATCCAGAAGTGGGTAAGGTTAAGACTGACAGAGAATACAGGTAGTCCTCGACTTACAATTCACTCAATGACTGTTCGAAGTTACAATGGCATTGAAAAAAGTGACTTATAACAATTTTTCACATTTATGACCATCACAGCATCCCCATGGTCATGTAATTTACATTCAGATGCTTGGTAAATGGTTCATAGTTACAATGGTTACAGTGTCCTGGAGTCATGTGATCACCTTTTGTGATCTTTTGACAACCAAAGTCAATGGGGAAGCCACATTCATTTAACAACTAATTTGCTAATTAGTTACTAATTTAACAACTGCAGTGACTCACTTAACAACTGTGGCAAGAAAAGTGGTAAAATGGGGCAAAACTCACTTAACAAATTTCTCACTTAGGAACATAATTTTTGGGGTCAATCGTGGTTGTAAGTTGAGGATTATCTATATATATTTGTAAATATATTACCTCTTAATTTAATTTTTTAAATAATGAAATAGCTTCCATTCGGTAAGATGAATCACATGCATGAACAAGGCGAATTCACCTTTTCCTGCTAATAATGTGCCCTGATGCGTAGCATAACCGAAAAATACTAAATGAATGTGAAGAGGTATGTTTTTCTGAGGATACAATTATCAGTGTACTTCCCAGTCACGCTAAGTCCAGATGTGACATATCTAGGTCATTTATGAATCTTAACAAATATTTAAGGAGGCAAGAGGCATATAAAATTCACTCAGAGGGAAGAAACAATCATTGCAAAACTCCCATGTCTTTCAAAAATGTTTAGAATTTACTGGTAATATAGAATGACCAGTTTGATCTAGTGGTACAGCGAAATACCCCAGCCACCAGTATTAAACTGTTAGTTTCACACACACATAGACACACATACACACAGATGTATTTAATGTTATGCTACATATATTTTACCCCATGAATACAGGTAGTCCTCGACATATAACAGTTTATTTAGTGACCGTTCAAAGTTACAACATCACTGAAAAAAGTGATTTATAACTGTTTTTCATAGTTATGACCTTTGTAGCATCCCCATGATCACATGACCAAAATTCAGATACTTGGCAACTGCTTCATGCTTATGACCATTGCTGTGTCCCAAGGTCATGTGATCACCTTTTGTCAATGGTGAAGCCAGATTCACTTAACAACTATGTTACTAACTTATCAACTCCAATGATTCACTTAACAACTATGGCAAGAAAGCTTGTAAAATAGGGCAAAACTCACTTAACAAATGTCTCACTTAACAACAGAAATTTTGGATTCAATTGTGGTTGTAAGTCAAGGACTACCTGTAGTTATATATATTTTTTAAACATGAATGTTTCACAGTCTTCTAGAAATTAGCTCCCAAATTAAGAAGGAACAAGTATAATACACTGAAAGGAGTGAAAGATAGTGGACAGTTAAAGTGGCATATCTTATTAGTAACTTTAGATGTTTGGAGTTTATTTTAGAGGGATATGGGAGTTTACTGATGAACCATGAGTATTTTAAATGTCAGATAGTTGTTTAACTGTTGATAAAATATTTAGTAGCCTGTTTGTGGGACTACTCAGCTGTACAAATATTTTGTGTCTAGAGATTCTAACCTATGCTAGGTAGGAGGGATGACTTGGTTTGTATTTCAATGAGAGTAAAAGAAAATAAAAGAACTCAAATTTTGTATCTAACATGTAAATGTTTCCTAATACATTGGGCCGCTATGTAATTGGAATCTAAGATTTTCTTTACCTCATAATGTGTTCCTCCTTGTATCGCTATTGGTTTCGCGGCTGCCCCATCTACTGGCCTGATCTGGGAGCCTACCACCAGCTTTAACAAGCTGCTATGAAAGACCAAATGCACTTTCCCTAGTGAGGGAGTCTAAGCTGTACCATAACAGTATTGAACATTTTCACTATGGGGAAAGGCCCTATAAATTTTGGCCCTAGCTTCTTGTAAAAGAGTTTTAACTTCAGGTACTTCATAAACAGGTAAACCTTGTCCCCTACTTGAAATGGCACTTGGGGGCTGCAGCATTTGTTGTGTTTTATCAGTTTTTGCCTCCTCTCCTAAAGGTGGCTTGGTGTTTTCCCATGCTTCCTTCAGTGACTCCATCCATTCGCTTAGTACCATGGATGAGGGAGGCTCTCTGGGGAGTTCAGGCATCGCAACGAATTCCATGCCACTGGTGACCTGAAAAGGAGTCAGTCTGGTGCTCTGTGCATTGCATTATTGTGTACCACCTCAGCAAATGGCAGTAGCTCTGCCCAGTTAGACTGCTGGTAGTTGACATAGCACCTCAAGTATTGTTCTGTTAGAATTTTATGACAACCATTTCAGTGCAAATGAGGGAAGGGAAATGACAGGAGAAACAGAATACAAGAGACAAAAGGAACCAATAAGAGAAGAAATGAGTATACAACAAGAAGAAAGTGAAGCCAAGAAAATAGAGCGAGCAGAATGAGAAAGAGCAAAAGACAAGAGAGAAATAAGAATAATTAGGGGAGTGAGACTTATATACAAGTGAATGGGATGGAAGGTGAAACTAAGGTGTTATCAATCAACATAAATTGACTGAATTCTCCTATGAAAAATTTTTTTTTACATGACTACAAAAATCAAAATTAGATATACTTTGTTTCCAAGAAGTCCATATTAAAAATCAACATTGTAAATTATTGGAATACCCCAAAATTGGGAAATTATATTTTTCATTAGCAAAACAAAAGAAAAGAAGAGTGGTTTTATATATTAAGGAAACAATAAATGCTAAACAAGTTTATACAGATGAAGAAGGGAGAATTTTGATGGTGAAGTTAGTAATAAACCAAAACCAGATACTTTTGATAGTAATATATGCACCAAATAATAAGCAAGAAGAATTTTACAAAAAATTACACAAGAAGATAACTGAAATGGACTATGAGAATATATGTTTGGTAGGAGATTTTAATGAAATTGTAGATACAAAACTTGACTACAAAGGTAGTAAAGTAGGTAAAAAAAATAAGGAGGGCTCTTCCTGAGACTTTTTTCAAAATGGCAGAAGAAACAAGCAGGATACATGGAGAGAAACAAATCCAGAGAAAAATCAATATATATTTTATTCAAGTAGAAACTAATCATGGTCCAGAATTGATATGATATGGATGTCCCCAGAATTGAGCACAAATGTGCAAAAGATAGACATAGAAAGGAATATATGGGCTGATCATAATCCAATAAAAGTGAGTTGGAAGGGACAAAAGAAAAAGTTGAGATGGACATTGAATCAATGGATATTAAAAGATAAACAATGCATTAAAACAATAGAAAAAGAAATTGATTTTTTCTTCAAACTGAACAGAAAAGAAGAGACTTCATTACAAAATGTATGGGACACAGCAAAACCATATGTCAGGGGGTTAGCTATATCTTGTACAGCGAGAAAAAAATAAGAAAAAGAAACTGTCAAAATACACTAGAACAAGAGTATAAAACCATGAAACCAACAATTAAATCAGTGAAGACTTGGACTGAGGAGGCAAAGCTAAAGCTACAGGCTTGCCTTGACTGCACTGATTGGAATGTGTTCGAAGATATCTCTGTAGACTTGGATAAACTCACAGATACTGTAACATCATATGTCAGTTTTTGTGAAGACCTATGGGTACTGACCAGAAACCTGAGTATATACAGTAACAATAAACCTTGGCTCACAGCTAAACATAAGCAGCTACATCGTAGCAAAGAGGAAGCCTACAGAAAAGGTGATAGAATGCTGTACAATCAGGTCAGAAACATAATAACAAGGGAGATCAGAGCAGCAAAAAGAAACTACTCTGAAAAGTTAAGTAAGCAGTACTCAAGAAATGAACCAGCAAACATGTAGAAAACTCTTTAAAATATCACCTGTTACAGTAAACCTCCTTCCCATGCTGAAGGAAATCAATAACTGGCAGATGACCTGAATGTGTCTTACTGTAGGATTGAGAGAAAACTACTGCCACCCATCTCCACAATCTCCATCTCAGACACACCAATAACAGCCAAGCATCCTACAACCTACCCCATCTCATTGGGCCCACCATCTCTGGTGATTATATAGAATGAGGTGCAAGGTCTATTTCTTAGACAAAAGCCAGGAAAAGCACCAGGCCCAAACAAGATAACTCTTTTTTGCTTAAAAGCTTGTGCTGAACAACTGGCCCCCATCTTCACCCTCATCTTTAATAAATCACTAGAGATGCGCTATGTTCTTCTTGCTTCAAATGCTCCACTATCATCCCAGTGCTGAAGTAACTATTCATCAAGACAGTTATGAAGATCTTTGAAAGGCTAGTGTTGGCCCAACTGAAAACCATCACAGATCCCTTGCAATTTGCCTACTGAGCAAATAGATCGACAGATGTTGTTGTTAATATGACTCTGCACTACATCCTAAAACATCTTGAATCTCCAAAGACCTATGCAAAGTTCCTCTTTGTAGACTTTAGCTCACCATTTAATACCATCATTCCAGATATTCTTCTAACTAAACTAAATCAGCTAGCTGTACCTGACCACACTTGTAAATGGATCATAAGCTTCCTAATAGATAGGAAACAGCAGGTGAAGCTAGGCAAAATTACATCAGATACCTATACAATAAGCACAGGAGCCCCCCCCCCCCCCCCCCCCAGGGCTATGTGCTCTCTCCACTTCTCTTATACCAATGACTGCATCTCAAAAGATCCCTCTGTTAAAGTACTGAAGTTTGCAGATGATACCTCTGTTGATTGGTCTCATTTGAGACAATGACGAATCCGCATACAGACAGGAGGTTGAACAACTAGCCTTATAGTGCAACCCAAACAACCTTGAACTAAATATACTCAAAATTGTAGAAATTGTAGTAGATTTTAGGAGAAACCCTCCTATACTACACCTCTTCCAATACTAGACAACACAGTATCAACAGAAGAGACCTTCAAATTTCTAGGTTCTATCATATCTCAAGATTTAAAATGAATATCTAACATCAAAAAGTCATCAAAAAAGCACAACAAAGAATGTTCTTTCTGCACCAACCCAGAAAGCTCAAACTGCCCAAAGGAATTATTGAGTCTGTCATCTGCACCTCTATAACTGTCTGGTTTGGCTCTGCAACCAAACAAGACAGACACAGACTTCAATGGATAATTAAAACGCAAAAAAAAAATAATTGCTACCAACCTGCTTTCCATTGAGGACCTGTATACTTCATGAGTCAAAAAGAGAGCTATGAAAATATCTACAGACCCCTCACATCCTGGACATAAATTGTTTCAACTTCTTCCCTCAAAACGATGCTATAGGGCACTGCACACCAGAACAACTAGACACAAGGACAGTTTGCTAAACAACTAATTCCCACAACACTATCAAATTATTTACTAAGACTGTATTACTATTATTCTTCTCATCCTTCCTAGAACCTATCTCTTCCCACTTATGACTATAACCGTGTTGCTTGTATCTTTATGATTTATATTGTTTTATTTGTTTCCTATTATGATTTGATGGCTTATTAGTAACCTGTGATTATCACTAAATGTCGTATCTTATGATTCTTGAAGAATGTATTTTATTTTTTCTTTATGTACACTGAGCGCATATGTACCAAAGACAAATTCATTGTGTGTCCAATTACACTTGACCAATAAAGAATTCTATTCTATTCTATTCTATTCTATTCTATTCTATTCTATTCTATGTTACTCTACTCTACTCTACTCTACTCTACTCTACAAGACTTGAATCTGACCTACAAAAAGAACTTCAGAAAGGAAATTTTAAAACTCAAATGGAAATAATAAAACATCAATTAAATTTAATGGAAAAATAAGAATTGGCACAGCAAATTAAAAGAGCAAAACAAAACTTGTTTGAAAATGCCAATAAACCAGGAAGATGGTTAGCTTTTAAGCTGAAAAAGGAAAAAGAGAAGAAACTGATAAGTAAATTGCAAGATGAGAAGGGAGTTTTACAGTACCAAAATGAGAGTAAAAAGAAAATAATTCAGGAGCTTTATAGAAAATTGTATGATCAAGAAAAAGTGTCAGGAAAAAATAATGCAATATTTGGAAAAGCAGAATTACCAAAGGTACCTGAAACAGTGAAAATTATGTTAAATGAAAAAATAACTATGATGGAATTGACAGAGGTGATTAAAAGACAAAAAAAATGACAAAACACCAGGGTCAGATAGATTGCTGGCAGAACTTTATAAATATTTACAAGATGTATTAAGTTTACCAATGCTAGAGGTCAACAATGAAGCACTGTCAGAAACTAAGATACCAAACACTTGGATGAAAGCAAATATTACTTTAATTCCAAAAGAAGATTTGGATTTAACACAAATAAAGAACTATAAGCCAATATCACTACTAAATCTAGACTATAAAATATTTGCTTCAATAATAGCGGAAAGACTTAAAAGATTTCTGAACGAATTTGTAAATCCAGATCAAAATGGATTTTTACTTAAAAGACAAATTAAAAATAATGTGAGAATTATTTTAGATATATTGGAGTATTATGAAATGTACTCTGAAAAACAAATGGTGTTGATCTTTTTAGATACACAAAAAGCATTTGATAATTTAATTTGGCAATTTACAACTAAAATGCATGAATTTTGGCAAAAAATATATAAATATGATTCAGACAATATATTCCAAACAAGCAGCAAAAGTGATTGTGAATGGACCTGGCATTTATATTAGAGGATCCATTGCATTCTGCACCTAAACTGATAGAAAAGATAGAAGAGTATGGGAAAGTAGCAGGCTTGAAAATAAATAAACATAAAACAAAGATTTTAGCAAAGAACATGTTAGTAAGACGAAAGAAAGAATTGGAGGAAGTTTTAGGGATCCAGGTCACAAACAAGGTTAAGTATTTAGGGATACATATAACACCAAGATGTAGCACACTTAAGGAGGACAATTATCTCAAACTTAAACAACAGATTGCAACAGATTTGATAAAATGGGAAAATTTACAATTATCATTGATTGAGATAATATCTACAATTAAGATGTATTGCCTAGAAACTTATACTTATTCCAGACAATTCCAATCAGATTAGGAAAGAATTTTTTGAAGATTTAAACAAAATAGTGCTAAAATCCATTTGGCAGGGGAAGAAAGCAAGAATAAAACTTAAATTGCTACAAGATGCAAGAATAAGAGGAGGATTTGCTTTGCTCAATCGGGAATTATACTACCAAGCGACAAGACTGATGTGGGATAACACTAAGGAATACTAGACTTTTGAATTTAGAAGGACATGACCTGCTGTTAGGGTGGCATGCCCTCCTCTGGTATAAGGGCACTAAAACACAGGGGTATTTTAGAAGACATTATATTTGAGAAGGATTGTTTCTAAACTGGGAGAAGATAAAAAAGCAATATTATTTAAAAATTCCGCTATGTTTATCTACTATTGAAGCTTTTTCCTATCCAATAATATATAAAAAGGAACAAACAGTTAGATATGGTGAGATATTGAATGAAAAGGGTGAACTTAAATCTATGCAAGTGTTGGAAGAACAAGGTGTAAAAATGAATTGGTTTTCATATTTGCAAATACAATCTAAATTTGATAAAGATGTTAAAACAGAAGGTATCTATGATAAGTTGACTGATTTAGATAAAATTTTGACAGGTACTGATGAAAAAGTAATCAAAAAACTTTATGGACATTTGCTATTGTTTAAATTAGAGGAAGAACAAGTAAAAGAAACAATGATTGCGTGGGGGAAAAATTTCGGATATGGCATTGATTTAGATAAATGGAAAAAATTGTGGTCTCAAAATTATAAAATGACAATGTCAACTGCGTATAAAGAAAATTTGTATAAGATGTTTTACAGGTGGCACTTACCCCCAATGAGAATTGAGAGGATGTTCAAGAATAAATCGGATAAATGTTGGAAATGTCATCAGATACCTGGTTCATATTACCATATGTGGTGGACATGCTCGGATGCAAAAAGATATTGGACTATAATCCACACATGGTTGGAAAAAATGACAAAACAACACATAGACTTTAAGCCTGAGATATTTTTATTGGGAATTATACCAGAAATATATTGTAAAGAATTGAAATATTTGATTGTAAATGTTTTAACAGTGGATAGAATTGTATTTGCTAAGAATTGGAAAAATGACAAAATACCTATGCAGGAGGAAATTATTAAGAAAATCATGGACTGTGCCAAAATGAGTAAATTGACATTTGAAATTAGAGAATAAGATGATAAACAATTTTATATGATATGGGATTTATTTTATCAATATAAAAAGACATGGTAAAGAAATAGATTAGTAAGCCTTACAATAAAAGTTAATAGACTGATAAAGAATACAATATAAAATATATTACCATTGTATGAAAGTGTAAGATTAAATCATAATGAAAATTAGAATATCTCGTATAAAATGATGGAAAAATAGTCAAATGAATGTTTAATAATTGATATTATATAAGCACAAGCTAGACTGATAAGGTGAGAATTTATATAACTTGTGAGTAATGGTAAAAAAAGGATAGCACAAAAGATTGTAACCAACTGACACACTGTATGTATATAATTGAAAGAGGGTTTATGTTTTTATGTTGTGTTTGTATGTTTGTTGTAAAAAATAAAAAAATTGTTTTTTAAAAAAGTGATTGTGAATGGGAACTTGATGGAGAATTTCAATATAAGAAAGGGTACATGACAAGGTTGTCCATTATCCCCATTACTATTCATATTAATATTGGAAGTGCTAAACAGACATATTAGAGAAGACTTAGAAATAAAAGGGATGGAAATCAAAAAATAAAAATAAAAACTACATTTGCAGATGACCTGGTATTTATCTTAGAAGAACCACTAGGAAAAATAGGATAGGAAAAATAGAAGAATGCAGAAGAAGTTGCAGGATTGAAAATAAATAAAGAAAAAACCAAAATATTAGTTAAAAATCTCACAGATAAACAGAAAAATGAATTGACTAAGAAGATAAACCTTCAAGTGGTTAAGAAAGTAAAATACTTAGGAATCTATTCAACAGCATGATATGCAAGAGATAATTATATAAAATTAATGCAACAAATTAAGCAAGATTTGTAGAAATGGAAGAACCTGCAACTATCGATGGTAGGAAGAATAGCTACTATAAAAATGAATATCTTGCCAAAATTACTTTTTTTGTTTCAAACAATTCCTATAAAATTAGGCAAAATTTTAGTATGGGAAAAAGTCAAATAAAAAAACTATATGAAAATGCCAGTCTGGCTTTTTACAATGGAAGCACTGATACATCCAAATGTTGTTAACTTGGAAAAAAATTGTAACATATAAAGACATTTGAAATGAAGAAGAAGAACTTAAAACTACAAAGGAATTGCAGAATCAAAGAGTGGACTTAGCATGATGGCTATATTTGCAAATACAATCAAGACATGTGAAAGATGCAAAGACATATGGTTTGTATAAAGAGCCAACAGCACTTGATCAGATACTTTTAGGGACAGATGAAAAATTAATAACGAAAATGTATAGTTATCTGTTAAGTATCAAAATGGAAGATGAACAGGTAAAATAAAAGGATGATAGTCTGGGCAAGAAACTTTGGATATACCATAGAGCTAGATAAATGGCAAAAATTCTGGTACAGAAATTATAAATTGACAAAGGCAACTACTTATAAAGAAAACCTGCATAAAATGTTCTATAGGTGGCATTTGCCATCAGCAAGATTAACAAAGATGTTTAAAAATATGTCTGCTAAATGTTGGAAATGTAATCAGATACCGGGTTCTTATTATCACATATGGTGGACATGTGCAAAGGCAAAAAAAAAAAAAAATGGACAAAAATACATACATGGTTCGAGAGAATGATAAAGCAACACATAGATTAAAACCAGAAATACATATTTAATAATACATGTGCTGACAGCAGGAAGAATTGTATTTGCACAATATTGGAAAAATGAAGATACATCTACAGATGAAAATATAATTAGAAGAATATTAGACTGTGTGGAGATGGGTAGATTGACAATAATAAAAGATAAGGAAGAAACAGAATATTTTTCAACATAGAATTTGTTTTATCAATGGTTAGATAAAAGAGGTAGAAATTAGAAGATGAAAAATTACTGATATGTGTAAGTAAAGGATGCAAGAATTGGATTATACATAAGTAAACATTAGTATTATTATTACGGTTATCATTATTATTATTATAACCATTATTACCAGGGGTGGGATGTAATGTAATGTTACATCTGATTCGCCAAACCGGTATTTCAACCAACTGGCTAGCCCCGCCCACCCTGCGCCTCCTGTCCCAGGAGTCTCCATGCAATGCAAGTAAGTGTAGGGTCCACATGAAGGCTCTGGGAAGGGGAAAAAACAGGCCTTCTGGAAGTCGGGAAATGGGCCTGTTTCCGGCTTCCGGAGGGCCTCCAGAGCCCAGGTGAGGCTGTTTTCACCCTCCCAGAGGCCCAGGGGAAGCCTCTGGGCCCTCCCTGGGCTCTGGAGGCCCACTGGAAGCTGGAAACAGGAAGTTCCAGTAGGCCACACCCACCATGGCTACACCCACCCAGCAACCGGGCAGCAAACTGGTTGCTGGGATTTTGAATCCCACCCCTGATTATTACCATTATTATTATTCATCGCACAGTCAGCCAGATGTTCAGACTGGGTTTGGCATTTTTGTCTAATATTGAGTCCTTCCCAAGATATCGCTGCAGGATGGAAGCTGTTCCAAGTAAAGCCACCTCCTGCAACTGACTGATTTGCCAAATTTGTCAATGCCTATGGTGTTCAAGTGGTGCTTAATTAATTAATTAATTAATTAATAATGGAACCATTATTATTACTACTACATTTTATAAGTAAATTGATCCAGACAATACACTGTTTATTAAGCACATGTACTTTAAAGAAAAATGTATAAATAAAATTTAAAAAAGAAGTATTGATCCATCATGGCCCCATTGATACTCAGATGAAAGCCTGAGCTAAGTCCCTGTGAAGACTCAATAGACCTAATCAATTTCCTCCAGAACTTGGCAGTGAATTAGACTCCCCTGTCCAAGATTATTCTGCAGGGGACACCATGCAACCTATAAATCTGCCTTATAAATAGCTTAGCCAGCTTTTTTGCTGATGGGAGCCCTGGACAAGCTACAAAATGGGCTTGCTTTGATTACGGTTTAAATAACCGTATTCCCACCATGCTCAGGGAGTTCAACAATGAAGTCCATGGCAATCTCTTCCCAGGGTCTGAATGGATCTGCCAGTTGCTGAAGTAACCTGAGGGTTTTTCCTGGCCTCTTCTTCAAGGCTGCATAAGTGGCACAGCTTTCAACATAGTCCTCAATGTCTTTTTTCATTTTTGGCCACCAAAATTGCCTTCTGGCTAAGTTCAGGGTTTTCAAGACTGTCTGCTTGAAATCATGATTTATTGGGGTATTTGGAGCCATAGGATGTTGGGCACAATTTAGAGCCTTTCCAGGCTAGTCCATCTCTTAACATTGGTGTCTCTTTGTTATCTCTGTACCAGGGGTCATCTGGCAGTTTGTTCCTTAGCTTTCTGGTCATCCCACCCACACCCCATCTGTGGTTCCTCATTGTCAAGCCTGTCCTCTGGTCATGGCTTGTGAGGCAGGTTGAGAAGAAGGAATCACAGCATGGATTTGTTTCACATTTGCTGTCGTATTGTGGCTTGCATGATAGGGCATCTGCCTGGAGGTTCTTCCCCACAGAGATATATACTGCTCAAAAAAATAAAGGGAACACTTAAACAACACAATGTAACTCCAAGTCAATCACACTTCTGTGAAATCAAACTGTCCACTTAGGTAGCAACACTGATTGACAATCAATTTCACGTGCTGTTGTGCAAATAGAATAGACAACAGGTGGAAAGCAGAGGCAGTTAGCAAGACATCCCCAATAAAGGAGTGGTTCTGCAGGTGGTGACCACAGACCACTTCTTGGTTCCTATGCTTTCTGGCTGATGGTTTGGTCACTTTTGAATGCTGGCGGTGCTTTCACTCTAGTGGTAGCATGAGACGGAGTCTACAACCCACACAAATGGCTCAGGTAGTGCAGCTCATCCAGGATGGCACATCAATGTGAACTGTGGCAAGAAGGTTTGCTGGGTCTGTCAGCGTAGTGTCCAGAGCATGGAGGTGCTACCGGGAGACAGGCCAGTACATCAGGAGACGTGGAGGAGGCTGTAGGAGGGCAACAACCCAGCATCAGGACCACTACCTTTGCCTTTGTGCAAGGAGGGACAGGAGGAGCACTGCCAGAGCACTGCAAAATGGCCTCCAGTGGGCCACAAATGTGCATGTGGCTGCTCAAATGGTAAGAAACAGACTCCATGAGGGTGGTATGAGGGCCCAACATCCACAACACCATACAGGACATTTGGCATTTGCCAGAGAACACCAAGATTAGCAAATTCACCACTGGTGCCCTGTGCTTTTCACAGATGAAAGCAGGTCCACACTGAGCACATCTGACAGACATGACAGGGTCTGGAGACGCTGTGGAGAACGTTCTGCTGCCTGCAACATTCTCCAGCATGACTGGTTTGGCAGTGGGTCAGGAATGGTGTGGGGTAGCATTTCTTTAGGGGGCCAAACAGCCCTCCATGCGCTCGCCAGAGGTAGCCTGACTGCCATTAGGTACGAAGATGAGATCCTCAGACCCCTTGTGAGACCCTACGCTGGTGCGGTTGGCCCTGAGTTCCTCCTAATGCAAGACAATGCTAGACCTCATGTGGCTGGAGTGTGTCAGCAGTTCCTGCAAGACGAAGGCATTGATGGACTGGCCCGCCCATTCCCCAGACTTGAATCCAATTGAGCACATCTAGGACATCGTCTCGTTCCATCCACCAACGCCATGTTGTACCACAGACTGTCCAGGAGTTGGGGGATGCTTTAGTCCAAGTGTGGGAGGAGATCCATCAGGAGACTATCCTCCACCTCATCAGGAGCATGCCCAGGCATTGTAGGAAGGTCATATAGGCACGTGGAGGCCTCACACACTACTGAGCCTCATTTTGACTTGTTTTAAGAACATTACATCAAAGTTGGATCAGCCTGTAGTGTTTTTTTCCACTTTAATTTTTAGTGTAACTCCAAATCCAGACCTCCATGGGTTGCTAAATTTGATTTCCATTGCTAATTTTTTGTGTGATTTTGTTGTCAGCACATTCAACTATGTAATGAACAAAGTATTTAATAAGAATATTTCATTCATTCAGATCTAGGATGTCTTATTTTTGTGTTCCCTTTATTTTTTTTGAGCAGTGTATTTTAGCTCAAACTTGAACTGAATGTACACACTTTGAATTTTTTTAAAAAATAAATGATGTATGAATCAAATCAACCAAAACACAGTTTTCATACAGAAACATTTGTTTTGATTTCATTGTACCCAAGCTGGAGAAAAGTTGTGTTTGACAATGCCAAAAGAATAAAAGACTTTCTGTTTTTTGTAGAATTATACATTTTTCTTAGAATTTTTTTTACTTCTAAATCAAAGATTAGAATGGAACTTAGATATAATTTATTGAATGAAAAGCAGGCTTGAAGCATTAAACATAAAACAAGTCAACAAAATGAGAAAAGAAGGATCTACATTTTACCTATCTGCTTTACTTATCATAAATCTACTGTTAAATAAAATTAATCTTCTTTAATTAGATTTTATCAAGCCAACCAAATATGACCTAATAAGAAAAATCATACCTACTTTGGTAGTAGTTTCAAGTAAACTTGAAAAAATATCAGTATTTAAAAAACAACCTGAAAAGCTGAAAATACATTTCTCCTTTGAATTAATACCCCATCTTCCCTTTTTTTAAAAAATATTTTTTTTTATTTTTTAATAACAAAATAAACATAAACATACATAACAAAATAAACATAAACATACCACAAAAAACATAAAAAGATCCTTCTTCATGAATTTACATACAGTGCATCGATTGGTTTACCACTTTTTTTTGTGCATCCATTTCCTAGTCACTAGTATAATTATATTACATAATAGCTCATATTATCAATCAATAATTGTATAACCTAATATCATCACTAAAAAAAAAAATCATTTATAATTTTGTTAATTCATATTTTAACGAGATAACTATAGTTTGCTTCCCATCTTCCCTTTTAAAGACATATAAACAGGGATGGGATTCAACTGGTGTTACTACCGGTTTGGTGACTATGTTTTTACATGCCATCCACATCATATCTATTCTCGACCATGATTGGTGTTTGTTCGAGTAGAGTGTATATTGATTTGTTTTTGTGTTTAGCTTTATATATCCTGTAAGCCTATTTCTTGTGTCATTTCAAAAAAAGTTTTTGGAAATGTTCTTATTTTTTACTTTTACTGGTTCTATAATCTATTTTGTAATAGAGGACTTCAACAACCACAATTGCGTTGAAGTTCCCTATTATACATATATGTTTGTAGTCCATGTCAGTTATTATTTTATACTGTCTTTTAATAGAACTCTTCCTGCTTATTGTTTGGTGCATATATTGTATTCAGAAGGATTTGTTTCTAGTTTATCAACACCCTCACCAGTATTTCCAGTATTTTTCCTTCTTCATCTGCATATATTTGTTTGGTTTTTAATGATTCTCTAACATACAGTGCCTCCCCTCTTTTCTTTTGGTTAGTGATGTTAGTGATGAGTACAATTTCCCAATTTTGGGGTATTCCAGTAGGTTGCTGTGTTGCTTTTTGAAGACAGATTATACCCACTTTTAATCTTTGTAGTTTTGTGAAGGTTTTTCCCCCTTTTTATGAGGGAGTTCAATCCATTTATATCCATTTAACAGATAAAATTTATTTTTTTTAAAAAAACATTCTAAGTAGATGGGATTCTCATACTTTTTTTTTTTGAAAACAATGTTTATTTATCATGTATTCTTGAAACAAATATGAAGAATTTACCATATCTGCATGCATTTTTTTCCTACTGGCATGCAGAAAATGTATTTAAAATTGTTCCTAGAAATGTAAAGGAAAGTGCCATAAACATTCTACAATTGAAATTGACTAGGGGAAGGCTGTCAAACTCCCAGCCAGAAGCCAGATGCATCATGTGCCTGAATTAGCAAAGGGGAATAAAGCCCCAATATATCATGTGACAGTGCTGTGATGACATGAGTTTGATATTCAATCCATTTAACCAATAGTATTTTTATTTCCTCTTCCATCTATTCATTTATATATAGGTCTTACCCTTCTAGTTGTTCTTATCTCTCTGTCCTTTTGTTCTTGCACCTTCTTGTTCTGTCCACTGATTTTCCACCCTCACATTTTCCACCCCTTCTTGAGCTAAGACTTTTTCTTCTATTTGGATTTCTTCTTGGCTTTTGCTTTCTATCTCCTCTCTGTTTTCTAGTTCTTCATTTGCAGTAAAGTCTTGTTCAAAGAATTTGTGTGCTTTTTCTAGGGTATCCACCCTGAATTTTTTATCTTGCCAGGTAACCAGAATTCCTGGTATATTGGCCAGGGCAATCAACTAGGGGCATGCCAGCCAAGGAGAAAAGCTAGAGGTGAATGTACACCTGGCAAAGAAGCAAGTGCGGTGAAGAGTAAGAGCCGAAATGTCCTAGACCTGGTTGCAGAGCTGAACCAGACAGTTATAGAGGTGTAGATGACAGACTCAATAATTCCTCTGTAGAACTGAATCAGTAGCTCCTTGGGCAGTTTGAGCTTTGAGATGGCACAGAAAGAACATTATTTGTTGTGCTTTTTTGATGACATTTCTGGTGTTAGGTGTCCATTTTAAGTCTTGAGATATTATAGAATCTAAAAACTTGATACTGTGTTGTCTAGTGTTGTAAGAAGTGGTAGTATAGGAAGGTTTCTCCTAAAATCTACCACCATTTATACGATTTTAAGTGTATTTAGTTCAAGATTGTTCCAGTTGTACCACAATGCTAGTTGTTCAACCTTCCATCTTTATGCAGATTTGTCGTTGTCTCGACTGAGACCAATCACTGTTGTATCATCTGCAAATTTCAGTACTTTAACAAAGGGATCTTTTGAGATGCAGTCATTGGTATATAGAGAGAAGAGAATTGGAGAGAGCACACAGCCCTGGGGAGGCCCTATGCTAATTGTACAGGTATCTGGTATGATTTTGCCTAGCTTCACTTGCTGCTTGCTGTCTGTTCGGAAGTTTAATATAAACAAAGAATGGAAGAAAATGTAAAGTTCATCTGGTGAATCCAAGATTGATCTGCAGTTTTACAAAAATAATAATGATCAAAAATTGTCTAGATTCCCCCCCCCCCCGCCCAATTTCATATCCTTGGTGAAAAGTACTTTTCCATAACTATCTATGGGTGGGAGAAAGTTTGTCCCATTACTTCGTTTTATCAGATAGCTAAAATTTCTGCCCCTCCCCATTGTTCTTTCTCCTCGGCTGTCAAACTCATGTCATCACGGCACTGTCACATGATATATTGGGGCTTTATTCCCCTTTGCTAATCCAGGCACATGATGCATCTGGCTTCTGGCTGGGAGTTTGACAGCCTTGTCCTAGTCAATTTCAATTGTAGAATGTTTATGGCACTTTCCTTTACATTTCTAGGAACAATTTTAAATACATTTTCTGCATGCCAGTAGGAAAAAAATGCATGCAGATATGGTAAATTCTTCATATTTGTTTCAAGAATACATGATAAATAAACATTGTTTTCAAAAAAAGAATGGGAATCCCATCTACTTAGAATGTTTTTTTTTAAAAAAATTATTAAACATTTTCCAAAAGTTTTAAAACATATTTACATTTTGAACAACATTACAGCATTGTCAACATTCATATTGATATATTAATTACTATATTATTTTTATGTCTATTGTCCAACCAGATATACCCAGCATCCCAGACCAACTTACACTCCATTTCATTTCTATCTTTTAACTCTAAGGTCAGCCTGTCCATCTCCACACAATCCAGAATCTTTCTTATCACTGTCCTCTCAGATGGTATATTTTCCTGTTTCCAGTGCTGTGCATACACAATCCTAGCCACAGTTATTATATGTAAAATGATATATACTGTATGTCTGTCTTAGTATGATCTCCCCTTAATACTCCTAAAAGAAACAGTTCTGGTCTGTATTCAATTTTTTGTTTTGTTATTTCCTCTATCCACTTATAAATTCTACTCCAATAACTTTTGGCTTCTGAAAATATACACCACATATGGAAGAAGGTGCCCTGTTTATTTTTACATTTCCAGTAGTTTGGCCTCCTAGTTGGAAACATCTTTGCCAATCTCATATTAACTGGACCCTAAATGAATGTAAAACTGAACCCATACATGCAAACTTCTACAATTCTATTACAAATCTGGGACTGGAACAACTAGTAACCAACAATACTAGACTTAACAACTACCTTGACCTCATCTTCTGCAATAGTTCGAATTCAATTTACGGAATACAAATTAAAGAACCCTTTTCCAACAGTGACCACAACATGATTGACCTTTGTCTCAACATACGTCCACACAAAAATCATCATAATGACAGGATCCCCAATTATAACTTCAAAAAATGCAACTATGATCTTATCAACAATGATCTCTCATCTCTTGATTGGCAATTTCTGTTCACTGGATGCAATACTGTTGAAGAGCATTACAACATATTTTTACTTGAAGTCAAAAGAGTCATCAAATTATATGTACCAATAACAACTCCCAAAACCAGAAAAAACAAATTACCCATAACAATAAGGAAGCTTCAATCCAAAAAGAAATCACTTTGGTGGAAAAACAAATCTGGTCACTGTTCCAACTTCAAAACCTGTTACAAAAATTTATGCCACCAGATAAAGACTGAATGCACCAATTATCACATTAAACAAGAGGGAAACCTTCTATGCACCAATTCCACCCGTGCTTTCTACAATTTTGTAAACAACAAACTAAAAGACTCAAGGTCCATTCCACCACTGAAAGGACCTAATGGTAAAGACTACAATGATGACACTATTAAAGCCAACCTCTTTGATACATTCTTTGGCTCAGTATTTGTAAACAGCAATAGATCATGACCAGTATTTCCTAGTCAAATCACAGACAACTACAATGATCTAATACATATCGATTTTACAGAAGACAATGTTGAAAAAGCACTGAGCAATCTAAAACCATCTCTATCTATTGGACTGGAAGGAATATGTACCTACTTCTTAAAAAAGCTATCCACTGCCATAACCGAACCTCTAAGCATAATCTTTGAAAAATCTTTCAGGACCAGCTCCTTGCCAAACTTATGGTCACCCCCATCTTCTAAAAGGGAGACCCTAGCCTAGTTGAAAATTACAGACCAATCTCTTTATGCTGCGTCACCTGTAAAGTCATGGAATCAATTATTAACCAATCCATTATCCTCCATTTAGACACAAACAACCTACTCTCTAATAAACAATTTGGTTTCAGGAAAAAAACTATCCTGTAATCTGCAACTCTTACAGTGCAAAAACGCATGGACTACACAACTTGATCAACACAGAATGGTCAAACAAATGGCAACTTCAAATCTCAACAAATAAATGCTCTGTCTTACATATTGGCAAAAAATAATAATCAGAAAATAATATACAAGCTGAATAGTCAAGACCTTGTTGATGATCCAAGCTCTGTAAAGGACCTTGGAATACTCATCTCTAATGATCTTTGTGCTAGAGTCCACTGTAACTACATAGCCAAAAAGGCTTTAACCTAATCCCATGTAGCTTTTTCTCTGGTAATATCACACTATTAACTAGAGCATACAAAACATTTGCTAGACCAATACTTGAATACAGCTCATCAATATGGAACCCGCATTACCTATCTGATGTTAATACAGTTGAGAAAGTCCAGAAATATTTCACAAGAAGAGTTCTCCACTCCTCTAATTGTTGCAGAATACCTTATGCCACCAGACTTGAAATTCTAGACCTAGAAAACCTAGAACTACGCCGCCTTCGGTCCGATCTAAGTATAATATATAAAATTATATATTGCAATGTCCTACCTGTCAATGAATACTTCAGTTTCAACCATAACAGTACAAGAGCACACAATAGATACAAACTCAAGGTAAACTGCACCAAACTTGATTGCAGGAAATACTGCCAGTTTAAATTATCAAATGCCTTTTGTAGGTCAAGAAACACAAATGCTGCCTGTTTTTCCGGATGAGACTCATAATACTCTTAGTACGTTTATTACCATTCTTGTATTATTTTTGATCTATCTGGCAAGAATCCATTTTGATCTTGATGTATGATTTCATTTAGAAGTTTCTTAAGTCTTTCTGCAATTATGGTAGTAAATATTTTGTAATCAATGTTTAATAATGATGTGTCTGTAATTTTGGATCTGTTGATGATCTGTGCCCTCTTTTGGGATTAATGTAATGTATGCTTCCTCCCATGATTTTGGTAGTTTCACTTCCATCATTGCTTTATTTATATATTTCTAGCATTCATGACGCTAATAGTTCTTGTAGAGTTTTATATAGCTCTCCTGATAGTCCATCCGGTCCTGGGGTTTTGTTATTTTTTTGTTTCTTAAACGCCTCTTTTAATTCTGTTGGAGCTATTTCCCTATTTAACATTTCCTTATTCTCTTCCGATATTTTCACTAATATATATTTTCTTCTGTTATATTTTCCCTTCTATATACCATGTAATGACTTTTTTCTTTTCCTTCTGATGGTGAATGCCATTTTCATCTATAAGTGCTGTATTGACCTTCTCTTTTTCTTTTTTTAATTTGCGTGATAACCATCTCCCTGGTTTGTTTGCATGTTCAAAATAGTTTTATCTCGCCACTCTAATGTTTTATGCCTATTCTTCTTGCATCAGTAGGTTTAATTTGTATCTAACCAGGGTTCTTTCTCCTTTTATTTTATTGTTTTGTGGTTCCTTTTGTAATTTTGTTTCCAAATTTTTAAGTTTGTCTTGCCGTATGGTTTGTTGTTTCCTTTTTTCTTTGTTTCTTTGTGCCATGTATGCTATTGTTAACCCTCTTATATATGCTTTTGTGGTGTCCCACAAATTGTCAGTTAATGTTTACTGTTTCATATTTTCTTTAAAAATACCTCCAGTTCTTTTTTCATCATTTGCATATGCTCTTTTTCTATCAGGATCTTACGGTTTAGCATGCATCTTCTTTTTATTTTCTGTCCTTTGACTTATTTTTATAGGATTATAGTCCGCCCATGTGTTTGTTTCAATTTCTATTTCCTCTATGTTTTTTCCTAGTTCCATATCCATTCAGATCATGTCAATTCTTGACCATGAGTTACGTGGAGCTCAATAGAAGGTATATTGCTTCTTTTTTGGACTTATCTCTCTCCATACATCTCACAGACCTAATTCTTGTGTCATTTCATAGAATATCTTTGGTAGAGTTTGCCTTTTCTTCTTATTTAAATTGTTACTTATGTAGTCTTTTTAAGGATCCACTACTGAATTAAAATCACCCATCAGGCATATATTTTCATATTCCACCTCTGTTAATTTTCTATAAAGTTTGCCATAGAATTCTTTCTGTACGTTGTTTGGGACATATATCATTGTAAGTAGTGCTTTTGGGGGGGGGGTGTATTATTATTTCAAGCATTAATATTCTGAATATATGTTTGGGGTTTAATCATTCTTTGATATATACTGCTATTCCTAAAAGAGGAATTGTGTTGTGTGAGAGATAAATAAAGATTTTCAAGTTTTGCTAGTTCTAGACACTTGCCATGATGTTTTTTTAAAGCATAAAATAAAACTTTATATATCATTATATTAACATCAAGACATCTTTTACATTTCCTTATCATCTTTCTATATACACATTTCTTTCATTATACAATTTCAACCTAATATATAAATAAATATAGATTATATAGATATAAGTATTTACATAGTTTCTTATTCTTTATCTAATCACCATTTTGTTTTCTTTTTTTCTTAAACCATTCATACCAGGCATATCAGGCATTATAATATATCGACTCTTCTTTGTCTCTTAATTTCATTATTAGTCTGTCCATCTCTGCACAGTCTAAATGTTTTTTATAATACCCTCTGGTGGTACAATTTCTTGCGTCCAGAATTGTGCTTAGGACATCCTAGCAGCTGTTAAAATATGTAGCATAATGTATTTAACTTTTTAATTATATTTTTCCATTATCATGCCTAATAGGAATAGTTCTGGTTTGGATTCAATTTTCTGTTTTATTATTTCTTCTAACCACAATCGAATTATATTCCAAAATTTCTTGACCTCTGGGCAGGTCCACCACATATGAAAATACGTACCTTGTTCCTTCTTACATTTCCAACAGCTTGGGCTTAAAATGAACATTTTTGCTAGTCTAGCAGGAGGAAGATGCCACCTATAAAACATTTTATATAGATTTTGCCTGTATGGACATCGTTAATTTGTAATTTAGTCTCCACACTTTTTCCCAATATTCCAAATCTATATTGTGGCCAATGTTTTTTGCCTATACCACCATTGTCTTCTTTACCATCTCCTCTTCTTGAAATCTAATAAAAAATTATAGAAGGAGGAACAAATTAAAAAAAAACGATGATTGCTTGGGGGAAAATTTTTGGATATGGGATTGATTTAGAAAAATGGCAAAAATTGTGATCTCAAAATTATAAAATGACAATGTCAACTGCATATAAAGAAAATTTATATAAGATGTTTTACAGGTGGCACCTACCCCCAACAAGACTTGAGAGAATGTTTAAGAATACATCGGATAAATGCTGGAAATGTCATCAGATACCTGGTTCATATTACCATATGTGGTGAACATGTTCAGACGCAAAGAAATATTGGACTAAAACCCACACATGGTTGGAAAAAATGATAAAACAACATGTAGACTTTAAACCAGAGATCTGTTTATTGGGAGTCATACCGGACATATACAAAGAATTGAAATATTTGATTGTAAATGCTTTAACAGTGGCTAGAATTGTATTTGCGAAGAAATGGAAAAATGACAAAATACCTATGCAGGAGGAAATTATTAAGAAAATCATGGACTGTGCCAAAATGAGTAAACTGACATTAAATATTATGGACTGTGCTGAAATGAGTAAACTGACATTTGAAATTAGAGAACAAGAAGACAAGCAATTTTATATGATATGGCATTTGTTTTATCAATGGTTGGATAAAAAGACATGGTAAGGTAACAGAATAGATAATTTTGTTGTAGAAGTTTAATAAACTGATACAAAATATAACGTATACTTATATAACCATTGGATGACAGCATAATATAATATTGATGGAATAAATAGCAGGATAATTAATAATTGATAGTTAAGCATATATTAGTATGACAATGTGAGATTGATATAAATTGTGAACAATGATTATGAAAGGATTGCACAAAAGATTCTAAACCAACTGACACACTGTATGTACAAAATGGAAGATGGTTTTATTTTTTTTAATGTATTTGTATATATATATATATATATATATATATATATATATATATATATATTTGAAATCATTTTTTCAGTTCCTTGTATAATTACGTCTAATTGGTGTTTTCCCATGTGAAATCCATATTGTTTTTTATCTTTTTTATATCTCACCTGAATTTGTATTTATGGCCACCAGTCTGTTTTTATATTTGGTTGTTGTAGTTCTTGTACTGTTTTCAGCCTTCCTTGTTAGTCTAATAAGTCTTTATAATTTCTCATTTTGGCCAGATCCATTGTGTTGGGGTAGATTTGTGCTTCCATAGTTGACAGCCAGCAAGGTACTTTATCATAATGATTCTTTTTCATTTTATTCCATATTTGAATTAATGAGTCTCTGATAAGATGTCTTTGAAAGTATGAACGTTGCTTATTTTTCCCTTCCCATAGAAAGCTATGCCACCCTTTTTTTCAAGTCATGGCCTTCTATCAAGAGTATTCTTTTGTTTTCCAGATTGATCCATTCCTTGAGCCATACCATGGCTGCTGCCTGATAGTACATTTCCTAATTAGGGAGTCCAAAGCCACCCCTTTCTCTTTTGTCCTGTAATAGTTTCATTTTTATCCTAGCTTTTTTTTTTGCCTGAATAAACCTAATTACTATTTTGTTCAATTCTCCAAAAAAATTTACATCTAATTTCACTGGTATAGTTTAAAAAAGATATAGTACTTTTGGTAATGTGGACATTTTAATTGCTGCGATTTTCCCATTAACGATAACTGTAATTTCTCCCATATTTCCAATTCTTTTTTAATTTGTGTCATTAATTTATCATAATTTTCTTTTTAAATTGATGAGCATCTTGATGTTAACCAGATGCCTAAATATTTTATCTTTTTGACAATTTGCATTCCTAATATTTCTTCCAATTCTTTTTTTTTTTTTTTCATCTTGTAGATTCTTGGTCAATATCTTTGTTTTATTTTTATTTATTTTGAGCCCCACAACACTGCCAAATTCTTCTATTTCTTTTATTAATTCTACTCTGGTGTCCTCCAGATCTTCCCAGAAAAATACCATATCGTCAGCGAAGGCATGTAATGCTCCTGTCTCATTAAGGCCCCTTTAATTTCTTTATTTTTCCGAATATTCTCCAATAAGTTCTCTAGTGTAAGTATAAAGAGTAGGGATGACAATGGACATCCCTGTCTTATTCCCTTGTTGATCTTAAGTGTTTCTGTCCTATCACCATTTAGTATTACACTGGCCATCTGCATCGAGTAAATTGCTGAAATTGTTTTAATAAACTTGTCACCGAAATCCATACTTTTTAGTTGTTGTATGATGATTGCCAATTGACCTTATCGAAAGCTTTTTGCACATCAAGAAAGACCATTGCCATCTGCTTTTCAGGGTGTGCCTCGTAGTACTCTAATATGTTTATAAGTATTCTGGTGCTATTTTTAATCTGCCTATTTGGCAGAAATCCATTCTGGTTGTTATGTATAATTTGATTTAATATCTTTTTCAATTTTTCTGCCATTATAGACATAAATATCTAATAATGCACATTCAATAGAGAAATTGGCCTATAATTTTGTATTAATTGGTGGTCTGAATCTTCTTTTGGAATTAATGTTATATATGTCTCTTCCCACGATTTGAGTAATTTTGCTGTCATCAATGCCGCATTATAAATATCTGATAATTGGATTTCTAATTTTTCTTGGAGTTTCTCATATAATACCCCTGGGAGACCATCTGGTCCTGGTGTCTTATTATTTTTCTGCCTCTGAATCGCCTCTTGCAATTCCTTTTGTGTTATCTCTTTGTTCATCATCTCTTTGTTTTCCTTCTGAGATTAAAATTAGCCCTTTCTTCTTTAAATATTGTTGGATATTTTCCTCCGGTGTAACTTCCTGTCTATATAATTCTTCAAAAAAGATTTTAGTAATATGTTTTTTGTTCTCCATTTGGTATTGTAAAGTACCATCAGTATCTTTCAGCTGTCGAATTGTTCTTCTTTCTCTTTCTTTATTCTATAGGCTAGCCACCTTCCCAGCTTATTCGCATGTTCAAAATAGTTTTGTTTTATCTTTCTCATATCCAATATCCATTCATCCTGCATTAGCATATTCAATTTGTGCCTAACCATTATTCTTTCTTTATTTGCTGTTTTATTGTTTGGTGTTTTTTGTAATGTTTTTTCTATTTCCTTAAGTGTGTCTTGTAATTTGAATTGTTCTTCTTCCTTTTTTTTATGCCTATGTGTTGTATATGAGATTGCTAGACCCCTAATATATGCCTTTGTGGTGTCCCATTATTTTTTATTGAAGTTTGTTATTTTTTGTTTTCTTGTAAGAAGTATTCCAATTTTTTTTCATCATCTTGACACATTCCTTTTCTTTTAAGATCTCCTGATTTAGCATCCATCTTCTTTTCTTTTTCAGTCCTTTTCAAATTATTTTTATGGGGTTATGATCTGCCCATATGTTCGTTTCAATTTCTATTTCTTTTATATTATGTTCAATTTCCAAATTTGTCCATAATATATCCAGTTTTGACCACTATTTATGTGGTATCGAATAGTAAGTATTTTTTTTTTCTGGATTTCTTTCTTTCCATATATCTTTTAATACTAATTCATTGTCATTTGATAGAATATTTTTGGTAACGTTTTCCTTTTTTATCCATACTATTACTCTCATAGTCTTTTTCTTGATTGACTATCGCATTAAAGTCACCTACCAAACATATATTCTCATATTCCAGTTCTACTAATTTTTTATATAATTTGTTGTAGAATCTTTCCTGTTTCTCATTTGGTGCATATATGTCAGTTAACAACATTTTCTTGTAATTTACATATACTTCTAACATTAAAACTCTACCCTCCTCGTCTGCATAAACTTGTTTTGATTGTGTTTTCTAACATATATTGCTACTCCCCTTTTTTGTTGTTGACTTAAAGATACATATAAATTTCCCAATTTTGTTGATTCTAACAATTTGCTCTGATATTTATGTATATGTGCTTCTTGAAGGCATACAATGTCTACATTTTGTTTCTGTAATTTAATTAATATTTTTTCCTCTTAGTTGGTGAGTTTAAGCTATTGACATTTATAGAAATTAATTTGATTTCTTCGTCCATCCTAGTTTGTGTTTATTATTTATTAATGCCTGTTTGTTCTTGTTTCTCTTTTTTGTCTTGTTCTTACGCTGTCTCTTTTTTGTCTTTCAACTTTTTCCTGTTCTCTTTCCTCTTATTCTATTTCTCTTTCCTCTAACTGTTGTTCTTCCTGGCTCCTATTCTCCACTTCTTTACTTGTTTGGTCTTCTTCCGATATCAAATAGAAACCAAAAAAAATGAAATTTTAAAATTTTTTGATGTATACTTCTTGTAGACATATAATATCCACTTTTTAATTTAGCTAATATTTGTTTTCTCTTTGCTGGGGAATTTAATCCATTGTTCCATTAGGATGCTCTCAATGAGAGCATCCTAATTTCCTCTTCCATCTTATTTTCTATATATGTCTTGCTGATGTTTATTTGTCCTTGTTTCCCTCAGTGGTCTTTTTCTTGCACCTTTTCAGATCGTTCAGTTTCTTCTCATCTTTTTTCTTCTTGTTCTGTCTGTCTCTCTCTCTCTCTCTTCTGATTGTTGTTCTTCCTGACTCCTGCTTTCAATTTCTTCTCTGCTTCCTTTATCTTCTTCTGCTGCTACGTAGAGGTCAAAAAATTCTTGTGCCTTCTCTAAATTGTTTATTTTGAATTTCTTTTCTTGCCAGGTTGTTAATATTCCTTCTGGAATGAGCCATTTACAAAGCACATTGTGCTTAACCAATTGTGATGTCAACAACCTATAATCTTTTCTCTGTTCTCACACTCTCCTTGGAATTTGTTTCAACATTTGTATTTCTTTTCCCTTGAAAGTCAGTGGTTCATCCCTTGTTATTTGGTAAATCTCATCCCTTATCATTTTTCTGGCAAATCTTACATAGACCCCTCCCAGTAATTTGTGTCTTCTTGCATAATTAATATATACTCTATACACCTCACCCATTTCTCTTTGCACCTCTTGTTTGCTTTTCTGCAACGTCTCTGCCAGTAATTCTGACATAACTCTCAACAGATCTTTGTCTTTTGTTTGAAACCTGAGGAAGAAGGAGGTTCTCTCCATTTCTAAGTGGACGATTGCTTCCTCTAAATTCCTGTTTGCCGCCATCAATTTCTGTTCCACTGTATCCACTGTTTTTTTTCAGTTTATTCCACCTTAGTTTCTACTGTCTTTATTTTTTGTTCATTCTTGTCTATTGCTTGTTGAATTGTCCCTATCTTATCATTTAATTTGTGTATCTCACCCATTATTTCTATCATCTCATATTTGAAGTCTTCATGATTTCTAGCTATTGTTTCATGAGTTTTCATCATTGTTTCCCCTATTGTTGTAAGAGTCGTTTGTATTGTCTGCATGTTTAAGGTAGAGCTTGCTTTTTCTGAACTCAGCATGCCTTCAATTGAATGCTGACCTGATGGGGATGCAATTGTCAATGATGAATTGGATGTTACTGTTTTTTCCCTGCCTTTGTGATTGTTCCTGTATTTGACATTTTGAAGGTTCAGAAAATATCTTTCAATACTATCATTAATTTTCTCTTCCACTCCAATAGTCTACCACAGTCTATTTTGTATCAAATAATAAGAGATTTATCTATCTTTCACTATTCTCCTGATTCTTCAGTTTAATATTACTAACTTTGCTTATTTAATTCAATAAATAGATATAGGTATATGATAAATATTAGTCTATAAAAATGTTTAGTACAAAATTCTATATATCAAACAATCTATAATAATCACAGTTGAAATAATTGAAGAAGGTACAGTCAAGGTATATCAATATATTATGTATTTCTCAATATAAAGTAATTAAAACTATATGTATGATATGTATAAAAATAGTATGAATATATAAATCTATATATCTATAGCTATAGTATATAATAATCAGGTTATAATTTGCAGTTTATAGTATGTATAGTAGAGAGTATATAATACAAATTATCTAAATGTGTTGTAATTAATTATGCATATATCTAAACAAACCCCAGTTTTCTTCCAATATTAATCATCCAACCGTTCCTGTCCTTTCTTCTACTTCATAAGCCACTTATTATCATTTAATATTTTAACAGATGGATCATTTGAGATGCAGTCATTGGTATATAGGGAGAAGAGAAGTAGAGAAAGCACACAGCCTTGGGGGGACCCCTGTGCTAATTGTACAGGTATCAGATGTGATTCTGCCTAGGTTCACCTGCTGCTTCCTGTCTAGGAAGCTTATGATCCACTTACAAGTGTGTTCAAGTACGGCTAGTTGGTTTAATTTACTTAGAAGAATGTCTGGAATGATGGTATTGAATGCTGAACTGAAGTCTACAAAGAGGACCCTTGTGTAGGTATTTGGAGGTTCAAGGTGTTGTAGGATGTAGTGCAGAGCCATATTAACAGCATCATCTGTTGATCTATTTGTTTGGTATGCAAACTGCATGGGATCTAACAGCAGATCCATGATTGTTTTCAGGTGGAAAGCACTAGCCTTTCAAAGGCTTTCAATAACTACAGACGTTAGAGCAACTGGTCTGTAGTCATTCAGTTCCCTGATGGATCTTTGGCACTGGGATGTTAGTAGAGCATTTGAAGAAAGAAGGAACATAGCACATCTATAGTGATTTATTGAAGATTCAGGTGAAGATGGAGGCCAATTGGTCAGCACAGACTTTTAAGCAAGAAGGAGTTATCTTGTCTGACCCTGGAACTTTTCCTGGCTTTTGTCTGTGAAATAGATCTTGCACTTCTTTTTCTATGATCACCAGAGGTTGTGAACCCAATGGGTTGGGGTCAGTTGTAGAAGGCTTGGCTGCTGTTGGTGTGTTTGAGAGGGGTTTGCGGAGATAGGTGGCTGTAGTTTCCTTTCAAACCTGCAGTAAAACACATTCAGGTAATGTCCTAGTTGTTGCTTTTCTTCTGTCTGGGAAGGAGGTTTGCTGAAGACAGTGATATTGAGTTTTTCACATGTTTGCTGGTTCATTTGTTGAGAACTGATTCCTTAATTTTTCAGAGTAGCTTCTTTTTGCTGCTCTGATCTCTCTTGTTAATACATTTCTGGCCTGATTGCATAGAATTCTGTCACCTTTTCTGTAGGCTTCCTCTTTGGAACAATGTAGCTGCTTAAGTTTAGCTGTGAACCAAGGCTTATTGTTACTATATATTCGCAGGTTCCTAGTTGGTGAACATAGGTCTTCACAGAAGCTGAGATATGATGTTTTTATTTATTTTATTTGTTTATTTGATTTGTCAATCGCTTACAAGATAATAGGTATAAGTATAAATATGAGTAAGAATACAGGAAATAGGTACAAATAAATGGGGACAATAGGACAGAGGCAGTAGGCACGATGGTGCACTTATGCACACCCCTTACAGACCTCTTAGGAATGGGGTGAGGTCAATAGTGGATAGTTTCAGATTAAAGGAGTGGGGGTTAGAGGATGTAACAACAGAGTCAGGTAGTGCATTCCAGGCATTGACCACTCTATTGCTGAAGTAGTACTTTCTGCAATAGAGTTTGAAGTGGTTTACATTGAGTTTATATCTGTTGTGTGCTCTTGTATTGTTGTGGTTGAAGCTGAAGTAGTCATTGACTGGTAGGACATTATAGCATATAATTTTGTATGCTACACTTAAGTCTAACCATAGGTGGCATGGTTCAAGGTTGTCCAAGCCCGAAATCTCAAGCCTGGTGATATAGGGTATTCTGTTGCGAGCAGAGGAGTGTAGTACTCTTCTTGTGAAATACTTCTGGACTCGCTTGATTGTATTAATGTCCAATATGCAGTGTGGATTCCAGACTGATAAGTTGTATTTGAGTATTGGTCCGGCAAAAGTTTTGTATACTCTAGTTAGCAATTTGATATTTCCGGAGGAGAAGCTTTGTAAGATTAGATTTACAACTCTTAATGGCTTTTTGGCAATGCTGTTACAGTGAGCTCTGGTGCATAGGTCATTTGATATGAGAACTAAGGTCCTTGACAGAGTGAGAATCATCAACAAGGTCATATCCACCTAGTTTGTATTTGGTGTACTGATTTTTTTACCAATGTGTAGGACAGAGCATTTGTTGGTCGAGCTTTGGAGTTGCCAGATGTTTGACCATTCTGACACATAATCAAGGTCACTTTGAAGGATAGTAGCATTGTTGGTGGTGTTGAATAGTTTTACGTCATCTGAAAAGAGGACGCAGTTGCTTATAAGGTGATTGCAAAGGTCATTTATATAGAGTATAAAGAGGGTGGGTCCTAGAATGCTGCCTTGGGGGACACCACTGTTAACTGGAGCAGGGTTTGATATAGTGCTCCCTATTTTTACTATTTGTTGCCTGTTTGACAGGAACACAGTAATCAACTTATGAAGGGATCTGGAAATGCTGTAAGAGTTTAGTTTTAACAGTAGTTTATCATGGAGCACTGAATCAAAGGCTTTGCAGAAGTCTATATAAATTGGGTCTATAGCTTTATCCCGGTCAAGTAGAGTAGTCCATACATTTTTGCAATGTAGGAGTTGAAGATTGCAGGACAATTTTTTCCTGAAACCAAATTGTTTTTTGGAGAGTAAGTTGTTTGACTTTAAGTGATGAACTGGTTAATGATTGATTCCATGACTTTGCACGTGACACAACACAGTGAGATTGGTCTGTAGTTTTCAACCAGGCTCGGGTCACCTTTTTTGAAGGGATGACCATAGCTTTACTAGACCGAAGGTTTGGTAAGGAGCTGGATCTGAATGATATCTCATATATAATGCTTAGGGGTTCCACTATGGCAGAGGAGAGTTTTTTTAAGAAGTATGCACATAATCCATCGGGGCCATTAGATAGGGATGCTTTTAGGTTAAGTAGTGCCTTTTCTACATTATCTTCTGGAAATATGTTATGTGTGTGTGTGTGTACATATATATATGTATGTATGTGTGTGTATATATATATATATATATATATATATATATATATATATATATATAT
>NW_020769390.1:3357276-3397873 GCF_900518735.1 Pseudonaja textilis
ATGTGATGCCTGTGTAGTGTCTTACTGATTTTTTCTGTAGTACCTCTTACGTAGGGCAGGACAGCTGTTCCATAGGCCTCTTCATCTTCTAGGTGTCCATTATGTCTCAGTGTGTTTTTGTGGATCAAGCCGGTGATTTTGCTTTTGTGGAAGCCCTTAGCTGTCAGTACTTTATTCAGGATGCATAGTTCAGTCTTTATGTGTGTCTTGTCTGCCAGGTGCTTGGTTCTGGCGATTAGTGTTTTGGCCACGGAGTTTATCTGTGCTGGGTGGTGGTGGGATTGGGGGTTGAGGTAGCAGTTGGTGTGTGTTTTCTTCTGGATTTGAATTCTTACATGAACAGGTTTGCAATGACGGGTGATGGTGGTGATCCCATAGGGGCTCCTTCAATTTGCTTGTATCTTTGTCCTTTGTATATGAAATATGTGTTGGTTAAGCAGTGTTCTGCTAGTTCCATGAGGTGTTTAGCTGGTTGGTATTTATTTTTGATGATTTCAAGAGTTTCTTTTATCGGGACTTGAGTGAATAGTGAAACCACATTGAAACTTACAAGCAGATCTTCTTGTTCTTGTTCCACAAAGCTGAATACCATACATGTAAGTACCCATGAAAACTTACGAAAACAAATATCAGACCTCTACGGGGAGGAAATAAACAGCCAGACCAAAACCTATGAGAAGCTGGAAGTTAAAAGAGCAGGAATACTATGTGACCTCAAATTCCTACGCAGCTGCAGAGACAACAATGCAACACCAACCTGCTTCAAATTAACATTTCAGCACAGCACAGCAGCTATGAAACGTATCCTGAAAAGAACTGAAATGGCTCTACTCGGGAACGAGCTCCACAGAAAGAGATTCCAATTGGATCAGTTAAACAAAGATTTGCTAACACTACACCTGGAATTGAGCAGCAAAATCCACCCTCTACTTTGGGACAAGATAAAACAACTTAGAAACTTAGAGAGCTGAAACTGAAACCACTTACAAAAATGACAGACTCTTGAAGAAACTAAAGAAATTAGAACATGACAAGAAAGCCCCCAACAACTCACAACAACACCTGAAACAATTAGTGTATAACGTTTCCAACAGAGAACTCACCAAAACAGAAACAGATGTCCTAACCAAAGGATTCAATTATGCTATAGCACCCAAAAAAATCCCCACAGAATCCATCATATGTGGAGTAGAATCCAGCCTAACGAAACTAAATACAGATGAAGCTGATAGAATAAGACACCAAGTTACTAACATCTTATGCACAAGCAAACCACCCAAAAGCAACTTGCACAAAGAGGAACTAAAAGCCCTGCAAGCCCTAAGGAACAACAGCAGCATAATCATACTTCCAGCAGATAAAGGTAATGCCACAGTAGTAATGGATAGAAAAGACTACGAAACAAAATTGACAGACCTACTCCAAGACTCCACATACAAACCCATAAACATGGACCCAAACACATATCTGGAAAAAATAACCAAGAGGAAAATTATAACCAGCCACATGAGCAAAGAGATCCAACAGACGATCATCCCAAGAGAAAAATCTTCCTGATGCCACAAACTATACGGCCTCCCAAAAATACACAAAGAAGGCATACCTCTCAGACTGTCAGTCGGTGCTCCATTCAAAATCCAAGAAAGAAATACTTAGACTCCATAAATTAAAGGAAAGAATTCTTTTACTGAAAAATGAAGTGGTAACACCAGTAGGATTCTGAATCTGAGAAATTAGGCATGCAGATCACATATACAAAGTGATGGAATTGTTCCCACCCCCCAAAGTTCAAAAGATTCTTCCAATTAAAAGTTCTGAATATGATCATGTGGACATCTTCAGGTGGTGATGAGGCCTCTGTCCATTGACCTTGGCATATTTTGATAAGGGTTTGCAGCTGCGCAGAAAAAAAGGAAAGCTAAGCGAGAAATAGAAACCTAAAAGCAGGAATTTATACTCCCCCCACTCCTCATTTACACAACACAAGAATGTAACACCTCCAGCTCTCTTCCCAGACAATATCCCCCCCTCCCCCCATTACTTATGGCAGCCAAAAGATGCTAAGCAGTAGTAGAAGATCTTGAAGGCTGACATTCGGCCCTCCTAAAAAAAAGACGTTAGTCCTGCAAGAGAGGAAAGAAAACATAAAAGATACTGATTACCAATCAAATACATTTCTAGGGTTTGTCAGGATATTTTGTACAAAAGTCTTTGATCAGCTTAGGGGCTCTAACATCCTTCTCATTTACCCACTCAACTTGGGAAGAAGGGAAATGTTTCCGAGGTACAAGGTATTGGAGGCAGCCCATCCATTTTCGAGAGTCCAAAATTTCTTTCACTTCAAAATGTTGTTCACCTTCAATCAGCAATAGTATAGGAGGATCAGTCTGGGTTGGTCTCAGACCAGAAGTGTGTTCAGGTTTCAACAAACTAACATAGAAAACTGGATGAATTCGTTGAAGAGTTTTTGGTCGTGTCAATTGGACTGTCACAGGATTTACGATCCGTTCAATTGTGAAAGGGCCTACATATTTAGGGCCACGTTTCTTTGATTTTGAGTTGTTTGTAAGTATTTGGTGGACAGGAAAACTTTGTCACCCACATGATAGGTCTTCTGTGGAGTTCTTTTTTATCTGCAAACTTCTTATGAGATTGATGTGCATCATCTAATGCTTTACGGGCGACTGGCCAGTTAAGTTGGAGTTGAGATATCCATTCGTCTAGCAACTGGATGTTAGGTCTTTCACGAGGAAGCTCAGGTATGGGTACAAAGTCTTGCCCCGATGCCACTTTAAAGGGGGTGAACCCAGTAATACTATGAACAGAATTGTTGTATGCCACCTCAGCAAATGGCAATAAGTCAGCCCAATTATCCTGTTGATAATTTATGTAACATCTGAGGTATTGTTCTAACACTGCATTAGTTCTCTCACAGGCCCCATTGGTTTGGGGATGGTGGGTGGAGCTTAAGCCCTGGGTGGAGCCTATTAACTTCAGGAACTCCCTCCAAAAGTTCGAGGTGAATTGAACTCCTCGGTCAGAAATTATACGTTCAGGAACACCATGCAGTCTATAGATATGTAGTATAAATAGTTTAGCCAATGATTTTGCCAAAGGAATCTTAGAGCAAGGTATGAAATGCATTTGTTTGGAAAACAAATCGGTTACTGCCCAAATAACCATGTGTCCAGTGCTCTCGGGTAACTCTACTATAAAGTCCATAGAGATTTCCTTCCACGAAGCTGTTGGCCTAGCCACATTTTGTAACAGCCCTGCTGGCTTACCAGGAGGCCTTTTTGCTGAGGCGCAAACTGAGCAGCTAGCCACATAAGTCTCAATGTCCTTCTTCAACGTAGGCCACCAGAATTGTCGCTTAACAAGGTGTAAGGTTTTCACAAATCCAAAGTGACCAGCCACTTTAGAGTCATGGGCTTGTTGCAGTATTTGGCTTCTCAATGTCTCTGGTACATATAACTTTGCTCCCATCCAGGCCAAACCATCTCTAACTGTACAGTTATTCGAATGCGCCAGGAACCACTCATCCAGTTTTAGGGCCTCCTTTAATTGCGCCATCAAATCATTCGATAGATCCACTTCTTGTTTCTTCTTTTGCACTCTAGTGACCACCAGGGCGGCTAGCTGTTTGGTTGAGACAATCGGCCATATCACTTCCTGACGAACACTGTTATATTGAGGCAGTCTAGATAAAGCATCTGCCATAAAAGGGGTGTTGGTTCTTACCTGATATGCTTCTTCTCGTAGAGCTGCATAGAGCATCCAGAATGGGAGGTGCTCTAGTCTCGGCTCTCACAGGCTGAGCTTGAATTGAGGAACGCTCCTCCCCATCACGTGGTCCCTCGTAGCGTTCCCCAGTTTTGCGAAGACGAGAAGGAAAAAGCCTTATTCTCATCCTAACTAATAGCTAATCTATTGGCTGAAACAAGATTCCCCACCAGACGGACTAATGGGTGGGGCTGGATGCTCTACGCAGCTCTACGAGAAGAAGTGTATCAGGTAAGAACCAATGCCCCTTCTCCATAGAGCTGCTACGAGCATCCAGAATGGGACATACCAAAGCTTGGCGAGTCTTACGGGTGGGATCCCGTCTGGTTCGGAATCTCCTCTGGAACCTCAAGGACCCATTGAAGGACCCGCCTGCCAAAAGAGGCCTCAGCCGAGGTGAACACATCGATTTTGTAATGCCTGATAAAAGGGGACGGGGATGCCCAGGTGGCAGCCCGGCAGATATCAGTTATTGAAGCTTGCATGGCCCATGCAGCCAAGGTAGCCGCACTTCTGGTGGAGTGTGCAGTTACGCCGGGGGGAACAGGTAGGGCCTGTGCCTGGTATGCCTTAGAAATGACGGCCCTAATCCAATGGCCCACAGTGGTAGGTGACACTTTGTGGCCGAGCGACTTGGGTTGGAAGGAGAGAAACAATGCCTCTGACTTCCGGAATGGCTGGGTGCGTCTGATGTAGATCCTTAGGGCGCGCCGCACATCAAGAGTGTGCCACTGTCTCTCCCTCTCCCGAGAGGGTCTGGGGCAGAAGTTCGGGAGGATGAGCTCCTGAGCTCTGTGAAAAGCTGTGTTAATTTTGGGTAGGAAGGTGGGGTCAGGTCGGAGAACGACCCTATCCGAATGGAACACACATAAATCCTTTCTGATGGAGAGGGCTGCTATCTCCGAAATCCGGCGAGCGGATGTGATAGCCACAAGAAAAACAGTTTTGAGTGTCAGGAACTGGAGGGAGACCTCCCTGATGGGTTCGAAGGGAGGCTTGGTAAGGGAGACGAGAACCCTATTAAGGTCCCAGGTGGGATAACGGTGTATAGTTGGGGGGCACAGATTGGAAGCTCCCTTAAGGAAGGCCCGGATAAGGGGGTGATGAGAGAGGGAACCCCCACTACCGGTGGGAACAACGGTTGCCAGGGCCGCGACCTGCCGTCTTAGGGTGTTAGTGGATAGACCCTTATTGAGGCCCTCTTGAAGAAATTCCAGGACCTGTGCGATGGAGGGAGAGAGGGGATTGATCTGGAGTTTGTGAGACCAACTACGAAAGGCGACCCATGTGGCGCTGTATATTCGCGTGGTCAAGGGCTGTCTGGCTGCCAGGATAGTGTCTATGACCTGGTTGGAGAACTTCTCTCTTCTTAAGCGGTCCCGCTCAACCTCCAGATGGCTAATTGGAGCCATTGGGGTTTCGGATGTGTAAGAGGGCCCTGGGAAAGGGAAATCTTGTCGGGTGGGATCCTCCGGGGGGGACCACCGAGAGGTTGCGGAGGTCCGCAAACCATGGACGTCTGGGCCAATAAGGGGCCACCAGAAGAACTTCTGCTTGCTCCAGGATCAGTTTGTGGATGACCCTGGGGATAAGGGTCGGGGGGGAAGGTGTAAAGAAGCCCTGGGGGCCAGGAGCAACGCAGGGCGTTGTGGTTCTCCGCCCCGTGAGAGGGGTACCTGGAGAAGAACCTTGGTAGCTGGGCATTGAGGGGGGATGCAAAGAGGTCCACCTTGGGAAGGCTGAAGATTGAGGCTGCCTCCCTGAATAGGGATGGGTGGAGACGCCATTCTTCTTGGTCTAGGGTGGCTCTGCTGAGCCAATCTGCTTGGATGTTTAAAGCCCCTGAGATATGGTCTGCCTTGATGGATGACAGGTTTGCTTCCGCCCATCGGCACAGGCGTTCGGCCTCTTTCATGAGCTGTATCGATTGGGTGCCCCCTTGCCTGTTGATATGGGCTTTTGCCGTGACATTGTCTGCAAGGACCAGGATGTGGCGCCTGCGTACCTGAGGTAGGAAACTGCGAAGTGCCAGGTAAACAGCGTGGAGCTCCAACCAATTTATGCTGCAGAGTCGTTCTGTTGCCGACCATCTGCCCTGGGACGAGAGAGAGTGGACGTGAGCTCCCCATCCGAAGAGGCTCGCGTCTGTGGTGAGGGTCAGCTGGTTGGGTTCCTTGAAGTAGTGGCCCTTGTTGATGGCCGGACTGGTCCACCAAAGGAGGGACGTGAGGACTCTTGGAGGGACTCTGACCAGGAGCCTTGAGTTGCTCCTTCCTGATCGCTGATGCGGAAGCAGGAACCATTGAAGGGACCTGGTGTGAAAACGGGCCCAAGGGATAACAGAGATACATGAAACCAGCTTGCCCAACAATTTTGACAAGTCTAACAGAGACACTTTTTTTGCACGCCTGATGAGCTTGATGGATTGTTGAATGCTAAGGAGCCTCTCCGGGGACAGAAAGACTAACTCCTGGACCATGTCAATCACCGCCCCAAAATGGGTTAGCCGGGTAGAAGGGTACAGGTGACTTTTTTTCCAATTTATCAGGAACCCATGATCCTGAAGGGCAGCAAGGGTGAGTCTGGTGTCTCTTTGTGCCTGATCTTTTGAGGAGGACAGGATGAGGATGTCATCCAGGTAACAGTGGAGATGGACCAGGAGGGATCTAAGGTGGGCGGCCAGGGCTGCCAAGACCTTGGTGAAAACTCTGGGAGCGGAAGACAGACCAAAGGGAAGAGCTACATACTGGAAGTGTTGTTTATTATAGGAGAAGCATAGGAACTTGTAGTGGGAGGGCCGAATTGCAATGTGCAAATATGCCTCTGAGAGGTCAATTGAGGTGAGCCAGTCCCCTCGTTGGGTTCCCAGGAGTATTGATTGTAAGATGTGCATTTTGAATTTACGGGGGGCTAGAAAACGATTCAGTCTTTTTAAGTCTAAGATAGCCCTCCAACCCCCCGAGTGTTTGGGCACTACAAACAGATGGGAATAAAAACCTCGTCCCTGTTGAGCGGCGGGGATGGGTTGGATAGCTTTTATATCGAGGAGATGACTGATGGCGGCGTCCATGAGGGCCCGCTTAGCAGGGTCTTTGGAGAGGGGGGAGGACATGAAGAAATCAGGAGGGGGGGACTGGAACTCAAGGGCAAGGCCGAAACGGACCGTGTCCCTGACCCATGCATCAGTAGTGGAGGCCTCCCATCGGTTGGTGAAGTACCTGAGGCGGCCACCGATGGGGGGAGAGGGGGTTAAGTTATCTGGAGCGGTGGAAGGGCCTGCTCCCGGATCCCCGGAAGGGCCTTTTATAGGGACCACCCATTCTGGACCTCTCGGTTGATTCAGCCCGATCTTGCGATGGGGGTGGTCTGTAGGAGGGAGATCGCAGGTACCTGGGGGGAAAGGAGGTCTGGAAGGAAGAACAAAAGGATCCTCGTCGAAAGGAGGGGGGGGGCTCTGGAGTCGGACGTCCGAAAAAGAGAGGGGAGGTATTTGCGCTTGTTGCGGCTCTCAACCAGTAAGGGATCAAGGACCGGACCAAACAATTTACCTCCCGAAATGGGAGCGGATGCCAATTTCACCTTGTTTTTAATGTCCGCTTGCCAGTGACGGAGCCAAAGCAAGCGGCGAGCTGTGACCTGAGAGGATATGGCTCTGGTGGAGAATTTCACGGCCTGATAAGTGGCGTCGGCCGAGAACTCGTCCGTGGCCGTGAGCTTTGCGATGTCCTGATGCGCCCTGAGATTGGACATGGGGACATGTTGCTTAAGCTGGTGGAGCCACCTGATTGAGGATCTGGTGAAGAAAGATGCGGCCGTGGCCGATCTAATGGCCCAGGCGTCGGATTGGTGGGCTCGGCGTAGGGCCAGCTCGGCTCGCTTGTCCTCTGGTTTAGGGCCTCTAAGGCATCGCTAGGGGTCAAGGAAGAAGCTAGACCCACGATGGGTTCGTCAACAGAGCGGGGGCCTAGTAGGAGAGAGAAATCAGGGTTGAAAAAACGTTTGTCCTGACTGGAAGGGGCAGGAGGCGCTCCCATAGAGGCCAGTTGTCTGGAGACCAGATCAGAAAAAATAGGTGGGACCGGAATGACTTCGATCTCTACCACTGGCTAACTAAAGATGGAGTCGTGGGGACCTCCCGAGGCTGCAGGCTCGGGGGGGGTGGTGGTTGGGAGATCAGGCCTGAAATGTTTTTGGCCTTGAAAAGGATGGACCTAAACAGGTGTGGTTTAAACAACCCCACAAAGGTGGGCTGGTCTGGGGTCAGGCCTTCATCCTCTGACATCTCCCCTTCCATTGGGTCTGCCCCCGAGAGGGGTTCACTATAGATCATGGACCCTAAATCAAGGTCCTCCTCTTCCCCAAACTGGGTCGGATCACCTTGATTGTGTTCCTGCTCCTCCTCCTCTACCCCATGAGAGAGAGGCAGTTCCCTCTGGGAGTGTACCTGACCATGTGAAGCATCCGACCTGGAAAGCGATCTGACGGATGGAACCTGGGTTTCAGAGGCCGCAAGCCGAGGGGCCGGACCAGCCATCTGCTGGAGCCCTTGCGCGATTCCCTGGCGGATGGCAAACTCCATCCAGGATCTCATTTTCTCAGGGATTTCGGCCATGGAATGTTCCTCTGGCTTCTCCTGGCACAGGCCAGCGGCAGTGGGGATGAAAGTAGCTTCAGGAGCTTGTCTAGGCACCGAGGCCAAGGATTGAGCAGGTGAGGAGGGAGGAGGGGGCTGGGAGGAGGTTGAGGGAGTGGCGGGAGGAAGGGCCAGAGGCACGGAGCTTGACTCTCTAGACCGCATGTCTATTTCCCTCTCTAATGCCTTGTGGTGTCTGAGGGCATCCTTCTGTGAGGCTTTGGAGGTCTCCTGTGCCTGTTTGCACAGATAATGCATTTTGGATTTGGCCTTCAGAGAAGGGCCGCGTGAAGAATTGTCATCTGCCATCTAGAAAGAAGCTGGGAAAAAAAATTATTTAAGTTAGTATGAGACGGTTGGCTCGTCTGAGTGCGACCTACACCAAGGCCGGGTATCACAATGGTTGTTTCACACACCCCTTTTAGTGAAATATTTTTTATTTAATTTTGTATTTTGTTCTGGTTTTTTTTTTATTATTCCATTGAATCCATCATTAATCATTAATGATTCTCCTTGTTTGCTTGGAAACGGACTGATTGGGATATATATAAAGAAGTCGGGCCTATTGCCCAATCAGTTTTATTGCTGCTCTTGTTAGAGCAGTTTAAATTGCTCCGAAGGGAGCGGCAGTTGTACGTGCTGATCCAATTAGCCGAAAGAACGCCAGGCCTGTGAAGAATATAATGGCCTACAGCAGCTATCCCCCAGACAAGAACCGGGGGGGTGAGAGGTGGAGTGCTGCTACCTCGCCAGCTGAGAACGGCTGCGGAGCCAACGGACCTTATAGATGCTCGGGAACCCTCGAAGAGGCCTTGAGGGAATGAGCTACGGCTTTAAGCAGTCCCCGGGGATCTGCTTAGTGAGAGAATTAATCAACGCAGCCTGGATATACTGTTAGACAAGGCCCCCAAAATGGCGGTCAGCCATGCAGCCGCGCCCAAAATGGCGGACGCCACGCGGTGCCCAAAATGGTGGCCACGAGTTGCAAGAGGGGCTATCAGCAGCGGTCACTCTCCCGGAGTTGTAGAGGCCTATGAGGGCCCCAAAAAAACAGGAGGAACAGGGAGTAGATTATCTCCCCTGGTTATGGGCGTTCAGTGGGGGGGAAACACCGAAAAGAGGCAGGAACGAAAGCGGCGCTCAGAGGTAGAGCGAACGAAGCGGTAGGCGAGGGGTGGGGGGGGCAGCAACTCAAAGCGCTGGAAAACTGCCCAAGGGAAAACAATTAAAACTCCCCCCCTTCCCCAGGATGGGGGAAAAACTCCCATAGGGAGCTGTAGACCCCAGGGCAACTGCACATAAATAAAGAAATTAAAGGTCCAACCTGAGTAGAAGTCCTATTGGAAAAACCTGAATCGGCCAAGAGCTAAGAGAAACACAGCCTGACTGTCTTGAGGCTGAGCTAAAACTGGGGAACGCTACGAGGGACCACGTGATGGGGAGGAGCGTTCCTCAATTCAAGCTCAGCCTGTGAGAGCCGAGACTGGAGCACCTCCCATTCTGGATGCTCGTAGCAGCTCTATGGAGAATTCCTCCCCCCCGGGATATACTTCGGTGAAAAGTTAAACCGCTTAAAATACTGGGCCCACCGAACTTGTTTAGGAGACAGTTTTCGAGGCGTTTTTAAGGCTCCAAATTCTTATGGTCAGTCCATACCTCAAATGGGTGTTTCGCTCCTTCCAAGAAATGTCTCCATGTCAATAGAGCCCAGCGAACTGCAAAAGCTTCCTTTTCCCAGATGGCCCACCTTCTTTTGGTTTCAGTTAGTTTACGGGAAGTGTAAGCGCAGGGTTGTAACATTCCCTTCTCATTGATTTGAAGTAATACCGATCCAACGGCCACATCACTTGCATCGGCTTGGATCACGAAAGGGGCATCCATGTCTGGGTGCTTTAGCACTAGTTCTGCAGCGAACAGTCGCTTTAGCTTTTCAAAGGCGGCTTGGCCTTCCATGGACCACTCAAGCGGCTTGCTAGGCTTTGGTTTTGCCTCCCCCTTAGTTTTTAAGAGGGTGGTGATAGGCATTGCTATCTTAGCAAAAGACGAGATGAATTGCCGGTAAAAGTTGGCAAATCCCAAGAAGCTTTGAAGTTGTTTTTGGGTGTGTGGTGGGGCCCACTCCAACACAGCCTGCACCTTCCCTGGATCCATTTCAATGCCCTCGTGTGAAATGCGATACACCAAATAGTCAATTTTCTCTTGATGGAACTCACATTTGGACAGTTTAGCATACAATTTAGCAGCTCGCAGTTTCTGTAGCACTGAACGCACCAGTTTCACATGTTCATCCCAAGTTTCCGTGTAAATAAGGATGTCATCAAGGTAAACCAAAACCCCCTTATATAAATGTTCGTGTAGCACCTGATTGATCATCTGCATGAATACGGCTGGAGCCCCTTGTAGGCCAAATGGGAGAACATTGAACTGGAAACAACCCATCGGGCAGTTGAAAGTGGTTTTCCACTCATCTCCTTCTTTAATTCGGATTCGGTAATACACTTCTCTCAAGTCCAATTTCATGAAAATTTTCCCTTTAGCCAGGTGGGCTAGCATGTCCTTCATCAGAAGGAGGGGGTACACGTTTTCCATGGAAATTGCGTTCAGGTTTCTATAGTCCACTACCAAACGCTTGGAGCCATCTTTCTTTTTGCGGAACAGCACTGGGGCCACTACTCATGGTCTAGCCGATTGGATGAACCACGTTTCAAGTTTTTATCGATAAACGATCTCAACTCTTCCAATTCCCGTGGTGTCATTGAGTATAGCTTCGGTTTCGGGAGCATCACCCCAGGCAAAATTTCAATACTACAATCTGTTGACCAATGAGGGGGAAGCTCATCTGAAGCCTTTTCACTGAACACTTCCTTTAAGTCCCAATATTCTTTCGGAATTTTTTCCTCCCCCTCCAAGTCCTAGGTACCTGTGGAGGCTAGCTCAATCGGATTCTGAAACTTCTGCTGGGACTGCCCCTCCCTTTCCGGTCACTGATTGGTGCATATGCACAATGACCCCTTCCTCCAGTTCACATGGGGGTTCCACTTCGGAGCCATGGCAATCCCAGTATTAATGGTTGCTCCATCCCAGGCGCCACAATAAAACACAGAGTCTCTTTATGCTCTCCCATGGTCATTTCTAGGGGTTCCATTATAAAACGTGCAGGGCAAACCCCCATCACTGATCATCCAACTGGCAAAAAGCTATGGGCATTTCTAAAGTTCTCAGTTTGATGCCCATTTCCTCAACTACTTTCATGTTGATTACACACCTCATGCACCCAGAGTCTCCTCTTCGGTCCCTGAAGTGGGCACCCTCAATCTTACTGGAATGGTCATGGGGCCCTTGTTTGGACTTACCAGGAAGTCATCTTCCAAATCAGATTCACTCTCTTCAGGGGAGGTCAGAGGTCCCAGCTCCTCTCTCCCCGGAGGGACAACCTCTACAACCTCCCTCGTCTTTAGCGCAGTTTTGCGAGGCTTGGCTGGGGGGGTTTCAGGTTTCTTCCCTCCTCTCTGTGCCCCCTTTGGATCCAGCTTGACCCTGCTGTCAGCCTCAAGATCTCTTCGGCTACCCTACCTGTATCTATCTCATATCCTATCTGCTGCATCTTCTCTGCTGCCAGGCTTAATTCTTTTGGCTGTCATTAGCAACGGGGGGGGGAGGGGTGACTTTGGGGGGAAGAGAGCTGGAGGTGTTTTGCATTCCTTTACTGTGGGTAAGCAAAGGGAGGGGGTGTATGAATTCTTGTCTTTAACTTTCCATTTCCTTGCTAGCTTCTATCCCCTTTTGCGCAGCTGCGAAGTTTTATCAAAATACATCAAGGTCAACGGACAGAGGCCTCATCACCACCTGAAGATGCCCACATGATCATATTCAGAACTTTTAATTGGAAGAGTCTTTTGGACTTTGGGGGGTGGGAACAATTCCATTCCTTTGTATATGTGATCTGCGCACCAGTTCCTCAGATTCGGAATTCCATCTGTAGCTTCCACTTTAATTTCCAGTAAAAGGATAACTTTGCTCTAATCCATGGAGTCTGAGTATTTCTTTCTTGGATTTTGAAGGGAGCACACACTGACATTATTCTTTTTTTTTTTTTTTAAACAAGTTTTATTGATTTTTCAAGACAAACAAAACATATATAACCTCCTTTCCAAGAACTACCCATAAACTTCAACAAGACAAACAAAGCATTATTCTTTAAAACATGGTTCCACATTATCACACTTGAAGCAAAACATTGGAGAAAAAAAAAACCCTCCTTAGTTATCATTTATACATATCTTTTCCCAATTTCTCTCCCTTTAATTTCATTTCTCCAAGATTTTATTAATTTAGAATCAAACATAATCCACACACTAAACATAAAACATAAAACTTCTTTGAAAAGTGACTTGGCCCCAGGTTACATCTTTTTTGACAGACCTAAATCAAATTCATGCCCATCTTATATACCCTTCATATCTTATTAACCATTTTGTATTTTCTATATAACTTCTCCCATCTTTTCACTCTCTTAATTATATTTTATTTATTTCATCTTATTTCAAAGTCATTATACTTATGTCTTTTGTCCGTTCTTTAGTAAACATCTATGTATCTCTTCCCTTTAACCAAAAAATTTCCCCTGTAATCGCTTTTGAAGTATGACGCCTTCTCCTAAAATAAAACTTAAAATAATACATAATTTCTATTCTGATTCTGCTTAGTACCTTCTACATATTAAATCTTAAAATGAAAGAATAACAAACTTATAGTATAATTAAATATATAATTTCTATTCTAATTCTAGTTCTAATAAGTACATTGTTTTAGAATAGAAAAAATAAAATACTAAAGTTATAATAATATTAAAACACTAACAAATTAAACTTTAACTAAGCATTAATTATTTAACAGATCTCCTAATATTTAATCAAATATCAACATCCATCATTATTAAACATTAATATTTCATTAAATATTCCAATAAACTGTTCCAAATACAAATACTACAATACTATCTTATGCACTCTTGCAGAATCTTCTTTAATTATAAGCTATCTATCATCCTTCATCTCTAAAGAAAAAACTTTTTTTAAAAAAATCTTGTCCTAACCCGTGGCTTTTTTTTTCTTTTTCCCTCCCTTTCTTCTCCAATCTGGTCTTTTTGCCCCCTCCTCTCCTCTCCCCCTTTTTAAGTTTCCCTCTCTGTTGTAATTCTATTTTCAGTTGCTTTCTAACATTGTACCTTCTTTTCATCCTATTTTTCTTTTTCTTGGTTGTTTTATTAAATCTTAAATTCTCCTTTTCCCTTCCTTCCTTCCCATTTTCTTTCTTAATCAAACTTTTTAGTCCATTAAAGATGTCTTCTTCCTTTTCTTCTTCTTCTTCTCCTTCTCCTTCCTCCAGTGTTTGCTGGTACGTAGAAACCGCCATTTCTAAAAAGTGGAAGGCAGCTCCCAAAGAATCCTTGCCACTTTGTTGTCTTTCTTTTAATTTTTCATATTCCATTTTCAGTTCATCAACCGGTGGTACCATCATAAGTTCTTTTTTTAAAAAAAACGACAACAACAACCCAGATGCTTTCAATCTTGAAGTAATTTCCAAATGTCAGAGTTATCAAACAATCCAAACAAGCAAAACTTTTTTCCTCTTCTTCTCTTTACAGTTTTTTCTCCAGAGGCAAAATCCCAGATATATTTTAAAAGCCGTATTTCCATTAATTAATGGTCTTGAAATCTTCAAGGCGTCTCCTCCAGCAAAGTTTAGAAAAAAAAGTTTTTTTTTTTTTTAGTCCTCCCCTTCCCACTTATAACAAAGAGCTTATTTTTACCTTTAGAGAGCAGGTTTTTCTGTGCTCCTTTGCTTTCTCCGTAGGGAGGGGTAGTAAGCTTTCCTTCAGCACTTTCGCCGATGTTACAAATTCTTTTGGAAACAAATGTATCAATCCAAAGTCAGGTTTCCAGGGTGTTTTAAAAGTAACATCATGTCCTGGTTTAGTCAAGAAAACTTCTCCTTCTAAGTCTTCCTCCTGCACAAACTTGTCCGGTTGAAGAATCCTTCATGGCTGCCGAGACAGCCGCTCATCCGTCTCGGGAAAAAGGAGTCTAGCCGGCTGGGGAGGGGGGGTGCGATGTCCCCAGACCCCTGCTCGGATCTCCTCTGTCTTCCGCTGCCCCTTCAGGGTAGCGACAACCCCCAAATCCAGTTGGATCGGGGGTACCTTGACGGCGAGCACAGCAGGGACCCGCAGAGAAGCGGATTCCTGCCGTCGACGAAGCCTTACAACCCGGAAGTACACTGACATTATTCTGAATCTCACCATCAGCCCACCCGGAGAAAACATCGACCTTTCTTCCGAGGGGGTTTCACATCATGTCATCTCCACCCAGTGATGAAGATGACCAAGGAGCTGTGGGGGGGCAGCCGATGCTGTTACCAGAGATGCCAGCAGCCGACCTACTGGCTGACCTTACTCTGGAAGAAACCCCAGCTGAGATGCCCAGATGGTCGTTAGGAGTTGGATGGAGAGATCCGGAAGACCCCCCCTCCTGGGATCACTGTAAGTCGAAGAGGTGTGAGGGAACGGCTGTGGCAAGAGGGGGAGGAGATGGAATGCAGGCTGGATCAAGCCAGGAAATTCTTTATGGATGCTTCTGAGAAACCCGGCAGGGCTCCAAAGCATGAGGGGGAAGGGGGAGTGAGTTCAGCCTGGGAAAGTCGGGCTTCCCCCACCCCCCTAGCCCAGCCTATGCCCGCACAACAGCCAGCTGCCGCCCGGGGAGCCCCAGTAATAGATTTGATGCCTGGGAGACGCCACCTGCCCCCCTTAGATGTGAAGTTTGGAGGAAATCCCAAGGATTTGGGGTTTTTCCTGGTACAAGTCGGGAGCTATAGGGCAGAATATGAAAGGGAGTTTACTTCTGAAGCAGCCAGAGGGTCTTCAAACCTCCTCCTCAAGGCAGTCGTGAAAACATTGAGGCTCCACTGTTGGGGGGAGTTATCATTATACAAAGTCACCATCCACTCTGCAGCTATTCCCTCCAGGGCCCTTGTAACACATCTCTTTGGCTGCTTCTGAGGTGAACTCTTCCCCATATTCTTCCATATAGCTCCAAACTTGTGCTAGGAAGAAACCCAAGTCTTCGGGATTTCCCCCAAATTTCAATTCTAACGGAGGCAGCTTGAGAGCTCTACGTCTTCTAGGGATCACACCTCCCACTGGGGGCCCTGGGGCTGCAGCTGGCTGCTGCGCTGGCATAGGCTGAACTATGGGGTTCGGAGCAGCTTGGCTGCCTCTGGCTGAACTTGCTCCCCCTTCCCCTTCATACCTTGGAGTGACGTGGGGCTGTCCAAAAGCTTCATTAAGGAGATGCCTGGCTTGATCCAGTAACAATTCTCTCTTTTCCCCCTCTTGCCATGGCTCCTCTCTCCCATGCTGTCGGGTAATGGTGACTCCAGGAGGGGGGGGGGGGCTCTTCGGGATCCTTCCAGCCAACACCCAATGATCATCTGGGCTTCTCAGCTGGAACCTCTTCCAGGGTAAGGTCCGCTAGCAATTCAGCTGCTGGCACCTCTGGTATCAGCAAAGATTGCCCCCCCCCCCCAGCTCCCAAATCCTCCTGGTTGCTAGCTGGAGATGACATGACAATCAAACCCACTCAGAAGAAACTGGATATTTTCTCCGGGTGGGCTGATGAGGAGATTCAGAATAATGTCAGTCGATGCTCCATTCAAAATCCAAGAAAGAAATACTTAGACTCCATAAATTAGAGGACAGAATTCTTTTACTGAAAAATGAAGTGGTAACACCAGTAGGATTCTGAATCTGAGAAATTAGCGCGCAGATCACATATACAAAGTGATGGAATTGTTCCCACCCCCCAAAGTTCAAAAGATTCTTCCAATTAAAAGTTCTGAATATGATCATGTGGACATCTTCAGGTGGTGATGAGGCCTCTGTCTGTTGACCTTGGCATATTTTGATAAAGGTTTGCAGCTGCGCAGAAAAAAAGGGGGAGCGAGAAATAGAAACCTAAAAGCAGGAATTTATACTGCCCCCCCCACTCCTCATTTACACAACACAAGAATGTAACACCTCCAGCTCTCTTCCCAGACAATATCCCCCCTCCTTCCCCCATTACTTATGGCAGCCAAAAGATGCAAAGCAGTAGTAGAAGATCTTGAAGGCTGACACAGACCCATAGTCAGCTCCAGAGGAGCACCACTACAAAACCTAGCTGAACACTTAGCAAAGCAGCTACAGCCCCATGCTGAAGCAGCACCTTCACATATACAAAACTCATAGCACCTCTTGGAAATGATAAAAGATCTACATGTGGAACAAGACAGCAAATGCCTTCCACAAAATTAACAACTGACAGCTAAGGGCTTCCACAAAAGCAAAATCACCGGCTTGATCCACAAAAACACACTGAGACATAATGGACTCCTAGAAGATGAACAGGCCTATGGAACAGCTGTCCTGCCCTACGTTAGAGGTACTACAGAAAAAATCAGTAAGACACTACACAGGCATCACATCAAGACTGCCTTCAAAACAGACAGAAAAATAGCAGCCATCCTAAGAAACCCCAAAGATAAAATTGACCTGGAAAACCAAGGCATATATGAAGTCCCCTGTGCATCATGCCCTGCCACATACATTGGAGAGACCAAGAGAAGAATAAGTACCCGCCTAGATGAACACAAATATGCAGTAAAAAAGCTGGAACACACTTCCTTACTAGTCCAACACATGAAAGCCACAGGTCATAGCAATGACTTCAATGGCACCAAAACCCTAGCCACTATAGAAAACCCCACCTGCAGAATTATCAGAGAAGCCATAGATATTGAAAAAAGATCTGAAAGCATGAATGGAAGAGATGACTCCACTAGACTGTCAATTGTCTGCAAGCCTGACAAGCCACAAACAAAAAAATCTCCATACCACAAGCCAGACAAACACCTGGGCACAAACAGACTCCCCCTGATACCTCCAGCTCAAACACACCCCAACCAGGCACCCAGATGAAAGCCAGCTTCCTAATAAATGATAGCCATCCATTTACTCGGAGCGAAGCCACACTAAAACCCTCCAATACAGGAAAAACAATGTTGCCAGCCAATCAAGACCAAAAAAAGCTACAAAACAGACAGAAGATATTAGAAACACCAATCAAGCAGAACACAGCAAACTCCAAGACCAATAAACACAGACCAAGACTCCCAACCAATCAGGATGAAGAAAAAACCATTCTGGCACAGCGTAGGCCAGCACCAAATTTAAAATAGAAATGGCTGTGAAAGTCTGACTCACAGACGAACACTATACAGAAGCCTGATGATGGCAAATGAGAGTCTGCTGAAACATTGCTACAACTTTAAAAGCACAACTATAATGACATGGGAATATACCCGAACAAAGCTGAATACCATACATATAAATACCCGCAAAAACTTAAGAATATATATATATATTTTCTGAGGTTCTCGCGGGTATTTGTATGTGGATCTTTGGTTGTTCGGGTTTTCTCCCGCGTAAGATTCGAAGTATTTAGGCAACGTTTCGATGAAGTGTCATTCATCATCTTCAGGCTTGTGTCTTCGGCTCTGTGCTTCTCAGAGTAATGTGAGCTTGCAGCTGCTTCTTCCTTTTAACTGCTAGTGGAGGTGTGACTTGATTGGGTGGGGGCTTGGCTGTGTTCTGATTGGGTGGGGGGGTGTTCTCATTGGTTTGGGTTTGGCTGTGTTCTGATTGGGTGGGGGGTTGGCTGTGTTCTGATTGGCTGGAGGTGTGTTCTGTTCACATGGGGCTTGGTTGTGCTCAGGTTAGTCTTAGTTGCTGGGGGATTTGAGCTCATACACATATATACTTTTCAAATTTTTATTATATTATATAAAATATAAAATACAAGAAAGGAAAATAAGAAATTAAGGGTGGGAAAGGGAATGGGAAAAGGGAGTGTGGAACACAAGGGAAAAGAGAAAAAGAAAGAAAAGGGGGCATTGACTTCCAACTCTTCCAAACTCAGTACAAGATACACACTCCCGACTCAACATTTTGCTTTTACACATTAATATATAACTAGCCCTCTCATCCAACAATGAAGAGGAGAGGCAGCCATTATGGATGCCATGAAGCTAGGGCAGCCAAAGAAACAAAGAATGTGCTGGAGCGGTGTAGATGAACAGTGACTGGAACTGGGTGAAGGGATTCTTTTTTTTACTTAGAATCTTTTACTAATCCCAAAGAAAATAAACCCTGGAAGAGACTCTTCGAAATGCTTGTCAAAGTGATAAATAATTACAGAGAGAAAAAATATAGACCCAAAAGAAAAGAAACCAAAGGAAGAACTTTAAAATATAGAAAGATTGGGTTTTTAAATTTTATTGACAATATTTTGGTAAGGCATTTTAAAATGCTGGAACTACTTGTCTGAATATTATTTGCAAAAATGGAAATAAATTTGTCAGATCTTTTGCAACCTTGAAATTTAAGCTGAAGGTGCCATCTACTGGTGAATGGAATATATACTAAACTCCTACAACCTTGGGAAAGTACTGATAAGGAAAAGGAAAAGTGGAAATATATAACACCTGGAGGACTGCTGTGCTACCTACTGTTCTATATTTGTCTATTTCATGGCTATTGGAGGTTTAACTATGAGACTATGGAAGACATTTAAAGAAAGCAACTTTTAAATGCTAGGATCTATGACTGAACTTACAGAGTGGACTTAAGGAGACATTTGGAAATCTCCCTGGATTGATTGACCAACTGTGGAACACAAAGAACTATAACTATTGCATACCCCTGAGGAGCAACACCAGGATTGAGCAAACAGTTTCTAAGCTGGCTCTCTGAGTTCACAGACAATTGAGACTTTGGAATGGTGACAGACTACTGAGAAGCTATTGAGTAATATTTGGACCTATAAAAATAAGACAAGACCAGGGGGAGATGAGTAGATTTTTAAAAGAAATGGTGTTAACTTCCGGTTGTGATGCGGTGGCAGTGTGGGGAGAGAAGATCAGACTCCATTCTCTCATTCCCAATCTGCACATCTGGAGGCCCCCTGAGGGGCACACAAGTCTTGGAGAGATCAGCGAAAGTATGGGGAAGCCCGAGGAGTGGCCAGGCAGAGGGCAACAGCCGGCTACATCATAAGGAAATCCCATTTGCTCCAGAATGTGAGTGATCTGCCATATCACTGGCAGACCGAAGCCATGGCGATCACACTAAATGAGGAAGATACAATAGAAACAGTGGCAGCTACATCAAACTGTTCATTGATAGCGATCATGACAAGGCGGAGAGTGGCTATTGAAGAAGAGAGATCTTAGGAACTGGTCGGCAGAACTGTGAGTCTCGAAGAGCGGGTGGAAGTCCAATAGCAGAGCAGACATCCAGCAGTGGAAGCACTGGGTTTGAAGACAAGGAATCAGAGCTGGTGTGTTTGTTTACCTAATATTGTTTGAACTGAACTTGAGGATTGGACTGGAGGCCAGAGGACTGAGTTTATGGGAAGATTGGATTTGTGAAGTGTGAAGCGTGGAAGAAATCGGAGGAAAAGAGACATAGTGAGAGACTGGGAATAAGAATGGAAGTGATCATCTTAACTTAAAGGACAGTAAAGACAGAAGAGAAGCTGATGCAACAGATCGTGACAAAGCAGAAAGCATATGAACTGAGATTGATACAATTATTAATAATTTAAGATATATACACAGCAAAATGTCCCTTAGGACTGAAGATTTGCTTGCAAGCAAATTCATTGCAGACTCACAGCAAGCAAATTTGAGAGACTGAGCTAGCCGATGGCAGATAGATAGATCACTGAATGATTCTGTGAGCCACTCAATCTGCCTGCTTTGCCTGATTTTGGGTAAAAGTTGCTCTTTTTTTAAATAAAAAATTCAATATTTACATGCATGGTGTGTTGTAAGTTAATTTTGTGAGTTTGCTTGCAAGCAAATTTTATGTGACAGACTGAGCTAGCCAATGGCAGATAGATAAATTTCTGAATGATTCTGTGAGCAACTCAATCTGTCTGCCTGCTTTGCCTGATTTTGGGTAAAAGTTGCTCTTTTTTAATAAAAAATCAATATTTATATAAATATTTATAATATTCACATGATCACCAAGCCACACCCACAAATTAGAACTGGTTAGTGGTCCCTGGGATCCAAAATTATAAGTTTGGTGGTCCCTGAGGTCCAAAAGGTTGGCAACCCCTGTAGTAAAGAACAAATTAGGAAAGAGAAAAAGAAAACCCTACCAAAACCATTTTTTTAATTAATAAAGGAAACTAATTTGGAAGACATATGGCAAAAAAAGAATCCAAATGATAAAGATTTTACTCCAGTCCACACAAATCTTGATCGAGAATCGACATGGCATGGGTGAATGGGGCAATTGAAAAAGATATCCTCACAGTAGAAATAATGCCCAACATGTGGGCTGACCATAATCCATTGAAAATCATTTGGAAAGGGCAGAAGAAAAGAAAGATGAGATGGATATTAAACTCACAAATCTTGAAAGAAAAAGAATATAATCGGAGGATAAAAAATGAATTGGAAATATTCTTCAAGATAAATTTAAAAGAACATACCACTCGGCAGAATTTGTGGGATACTATGAAGGCATATGTGAGAGGAATAACCATAGCTTATACAGTCAGGAAAAATAAGGAAGAACGGAAACAACAGAATAAATTGCAGAGGAAGATAAAAAAAATTGAGTGCAAACTCCAAAAACACCCCAAAAACATTATAGTGAAAAAATAAATAATGATGGCCAGACACAAATTAAATTTGACATTTTTAGAAGAAAGAGCACATAATTTAAAATTCATAAGACAGAACTTTTTCAAATCTGCAAATAAACCAGGTAGATGGGTTTAAGTTGCCATAAGTTGAAGATAGAAAAAGAAAAAAAGATTAATTCAACAATTGAAAGAAAAGGAGGGAAATATATGCTATCAGATGGGGAAAAAAAAGATTGTGCAAAGCTATTTGGGGGGACTGTACAAATAAGAGGAAATTATGGGGAAGAAACATAACAAAATACTGGAAAAATGGAAAATGGAAATTTCTGAAGAAAAAGGGGAAATATTAAATAGAGAAATAACCCCAGCAGAGTTTTAAAAAGCAGTACAAAAACAGAAAAATAATAAAACACCAGGACCAGATGGTTTCCCTAGTGAGCTATATTAAAATATATATGAAGTATTTGAAGCAATATTACTGGAAGTATATAATGAGGCATTGTCAGAAGCTAGACTGCTGAAGTCCTGGTCTGAGGCACATATTACCTTAATTCCAAAGGATGGTATTGATCAACAATTCATCTAAAACTATAGATCAATCTTGCTGTTGAATACAGATTATAAAATATTTATGACAATATTAGTGGAGAGAATGAAACCAAACCTAAACAAAATTATACATCCTCATCAGAATGGCTTCCACCAAATAGACAAATCAGAAACAATATTAGAACAGTGTTAAATACAATTGAATATTGCAAAGCACACCCTGAAAAGCAAGCAGCATTAATATTTGTGGATGCACAAAAGGCTTTTGATAATCTTAATTGGCAGTTTATGCTACAACAAATAAAAAGAATGAATTTCAGTACCAATATAGAAAAAACACTACAAGCCATATATTTCAGTCAAAGAGCAAGTGTATTATTAAATGGAGACTGTACAGATGATTTCAAAATAGATAAAGGAGTGTGACAAGGGTGCCCATTATCATCTCTACTGTTTATTTTATCTTTAGAAGTGTTACAAGCCACAGCCAGACAAAACTCAGGAATAAAAGAGATTAAAATTAGAAATGAAGAATACAAAGTTCAAGCATTTGCAGATGACCCTGTATTCATAGTAGAAGAACTAATAGAGACTGGACAAACATTATTACAAGAAATAGAAAAATTTGGCAAAGTGGCAGGATTCAAAATAAATAAAAATAAAACCAAAGTGAAAGTTAAAAACTGCACTGAAACACAGAAAACAGAACTAAAAAACAAAACGGGATTACAGAGTGCAAAAAAAATGAAATATTTGAGGCTATGGTTATCCTCTGGATGCTTGTCAATTAAAGAGGATAAATATACTAAATTAGTCAAATAAATTAGGAAAGAATTGGAATTATGGGGAAAACTACAACTATCGTTATTAGGGAGAATTGCGATATTGAAAATGAATACTCTACCAAAACTAATATACCTATTTCAGATGATCCCGATAAAGTTAGGGAAATCCTTTTTTACTGAATTAAATAAAATAACAACTAAATTTGTCTAGTTGGGCAAGAAACCATGCATTAAATTAAAACTGTTACAGGATAGTAGGAGCAGAAGTGGTTTTGGACTACCAGAGTGGGAGTTTTATTATCAGGCAGCAGTACTAAATTGGATTAAAGACTGGGTTAAATTAAAAGACAAAAGTATATTAACATTAGAAGGTCATGACCTCCAGATAGGTTGGCACGCATTCTTGTGGGAGAAAAAAGGTAAAGCACATGCCTATTTCAATCGACATCAAATAAGAGATTCACTTATCCAAATATGGAGGATGATTTAAAAAAAAACACTACATGAAGATACCACGTTGGTTGTCAATCATGGAGGCCATGATACACCCAAATATATTAGACTTAGGTAAAATGATAAACTACACTGAATTATTAGACACCCAAGAGAAATAAAATCAAATCAAGAGCTCAAAGAACAGGGAATTACAATTGATTGGTGGCCATACTTACAAATTCAAAATAGATACAAAAGAGATTTAGAAGAATTTGGATTTGATAAGGGGCAAAATCAACTAGATGAAATTTTAGTTGGACCAGAACAAAAATTTATATCTAAAGCATATAGATACTTGTTAGACTTTAAAATGGAAGAAATTGTGAAGAGTACTATGATAGCATGGAACTTTGGATATAACATAGACTTAGAATAATGGGAAAAATTATAGAGCACAAATTATAAATTAACAACAGCCTTGGCATATAAAGAAAATCTCTACAAAATGTTTTATCGGTGGTGCTTAGCCCCGGCAAGACTGGCCAAAATATACCCAAATGCTAGTCCCAAATGTTGGAAATGCCAACAAGCTGACAATACCTTCTACCACATGTGTTGGTTATGCCCCGAGACCAGGACTTATTGGACCAAAATTAAAGATTGGATGCATGAAATTACAGGATATCAAACTGAACCTAAACCAGCACTTTTCCTATTGGGAATAATTAGAGATCAATATCCCAAAAGGATAAAATATATTATTTTACAAATCCTAACAGCAGCCAGGATAGCTTTTGCACAAATGTGGAAAGGACCTATTACTCCAACAGAGGACTTAGTCCTACAAACAATTATAGAATGTGTGGAAATGGACGTGCTTACGTTAAAAATGAAAAGAAAAGGAGGATTCTGATTATTACTCAATTTGGCATAAATGGTATGAATGGTTAGAAAATAGAGATAAGAAATAAGAAGTGAAGATTAACCAGAAGAGACCTTAAAAGAATGGTGCATAGATATGCAAATATGTAATATAATAATAATAATAATAATAATAATAATATACAAGTATATAAATTAGTAATAATCATAGATAGATATAACAGTTATATAAATTAGTAATAAAGTATATAAATTAGTAATAATCAAAGACAGAGATAACAGTTATTGGTTGATATGTGTAAAATATTGTAGAAACTATAAGATAATAATATTTGTAGATGACAAAACACTGTTGAAACCATGAATATGATTTGTATTGGTGGAAAACACAATAAAAATTAAATTAAAAAAAGAAAGAAATGGTGTTGATGCTCCAAAGTATCTATGATATGTTGACAAAGAATCACAGTGAGATAAAAGACTTAATGCAGGACATTCTGGGGAAATCAGAAAATGTTCAAGAAGGGACAATGAATAAAGATCATAAAATAGAAAGACAGAACAGATAAAGTAACAAATAAAACAAGAAGATAAGAAGGAGAAGACAATAAACACAAATCATGGACATTATATATTAAGAGTAAAAAATGGGATTGGATTAAGAAAAAGACATTTTTGAAGAGAAGATATGGGCTTGGGCAAATCCTCTGGAGATACGGCAGCAAAAGATAGTAGAGAGATAGTAGATAGTAGAGAAGAAATATTTGGGTTAAATACGAAAGATGTATACAGAGACAAAGACCCAGGGGAGGAGTTTGGGAGGCAAGTTAAAAAATGAACAAGGTAGAGGTAGAAACAAGATTAAGGGGGAATATTATGATAACCATTTTTATATAATATACTAAAAGTAATAGCTAGATGTAAAGATTAGATGTGGAAAGATGCTATTACTATGTCGTTTAAATAATATTGTGATTGTTATTAGAATGGTGTACACTGAACAACTAAAAATGAAGGAACACACTATAATACAAATATGTATAATACCACCATAATTACATGTACAATTAATGTAACAAATATTATTGTTGTTATTTGTATTTATATTTCTTTTGTATTTGTATTTAAATGAATGATACCCAAATAGCTTACTGCTCATATCGATGTATATCCAAAAAGACAAAAAAGAAAAAGTCCCAAATTTGTCTATTTTCTCAAAGCTCTTCTTTCAATTGTGTTGAGAAGTTTACATTTGAACCAAAGTAGTGAGGGTAGAAATGAAAGTTAATATCCTTTCCCAAAACTGCGATACACTCCTCTATATTTTCATTTCCAGCTACTTGTGATGTTGGCTCGACAGTTTGATAACATTCTTCACATGTTTGCATCTCAGAAGTACTTCAAGAGGATTTTTTATCTTCAGAGAACAATTGATCCACAAATTGATGTATTTTATTTCGAGACCTTTCAAATATATCTCTAATACTTTGCTCCACCATCTTGGCTTCCTCTTTTAATCAGAATCGGAAGATTTTAGTCATCTACAGCTGAGACGATCAAGCTACCAGTTTCTACAATGGTAAACTAAAATCATGGCTTCAATCTTGATCTTTCTCCATTAGCTTTCCACCCCCGCCCCCAGCCCAATTTCTTTATTTAGCTTACCTTAGCAGGCTTCTTCCTTGTTCTTTAAGTCAAAAAGAAATCCCTAAAATGGCACAGGTCTTCAAAAAGGTATAGCAAGTTATTGCTAGAAAGGACTTCTTTTAAATCAGTGGTTCCCAAATTTTTTCAGTCCACCGCCATCTTTGTGCTACAAACTCATCCTCAGTGCCCCCCCAGGGGTGGGATTTAAATTTCTATGGGCGTGGCCTAATTTGAGGGCGTGGCTTGCTGGCCACATGATTGGGTGGGCGTGGCTTGCTGGTCATGTGACTGGCTGGCGTGGCTTGCTGGCTGGGCGTGGCTTGCTGGTCACACCGGATAGGTGTGGTTTGTGACTGAGTGGGAGTGGCCAGGTGACTGGCAAACCAAATATAAGCGGTCCTCACTTAATGGCTGGTTGTTTAGAAAGTGTTCTAATTTATGACTGGCCTCCCCAGAGCTGCTTGACCTGTTTTTGGAGTTTTGACAGCCATGCACACACATACACACACACTCCCTTCTAACCCTGCTGGAGCAGGTCATTGGACTAGAATCAGCGAAGCATCTCCGATTAGATTCTAGTAGTGAATAAAATCTAATCAGAGATGCTTTGCCGATTCTTGTTGATTTGTTTTTATTTCTTTATTTTATGTTGCTGAATTGCCTTGACATGCGTGTCCCTTCTAGTACACAACCCAGAAGCTTTTGTTATTCTATGCAGTAAAAATTACCAACCTCTGGCTTTGCTCGACTTTTCAAATGTGCCACCACTGCTGTGTTTTAGGTGCCAGCCCTGCAGGTCCACCTCATTGAGCCCACTGCATCGGAAGGACCTGCCCAAGCAAGTCCGAGCGAAGCAGTGCACAAGTCAATGGGGTGAGCCTGAGAGAGGGAAAGAGAGAGAGAAAAAAAAAGAGAGAGAGAAAGAGAGAAGGAAGAAAAGAGAAAAGGGAAAGAAAGAAAAAGGGACTGATGAAGAAAGAGGGGGGGATGGAAGGAAGGGACAGAAAGAAAAAGAAATAAAGAAGGAGGGAGGGAGGGAGGGAGGGAAGAGAAAGATAATGAGATATCTATTCTAGTCCAATCACCTGCTCCAGCAGGGTTAGAAGAGAGTGTGTGTGTGTTCTCCTTGTAATTTATCAGTACATTTTGGTTTTGCCTTCTTCATAATTGGCACTTTAAAACATTGGGGAAAAGTAATTTTTTAGGGTGGAGATCTGGTCCAATGGATCCTGTTTAAAGCCTCAACAAAATGTGAGAGCTTCCTGATAGTCTTGACCATGTTTCGTCCACAAAACCTTTAATAGAAGCATGTTTCAATGTGCTGGCAAAGATGTTTCAATGTGGAAAAGGGCCTCAGTCTAAACTAGGCCTCATTTCAATCTGATGCATCAGGTCTTTCTCTCTCTCTCTCTCTCTCTCTCTCTCTCTCTCTCTCCCTCCCTCCCTCCCTCAGACTGGCTTTGCTCTACTTTCCCACTGTGTCTGCGGGGCCGACGCTTCAGACATGGATGGATGGATGGAGTGTGACAGAGAGAGAGAGACAGGTAGGTAGATAGATAGATAGATAGATAGGTAGGTAGATATATTGATAGGTAGGTAGTCAGGCAAGTAGGCAGGAAGACAGACAGGCAGACCTTTTGGATGGATGGATGGATAGATAGATAGATAGATAGATAGGTAGGTAGATAAGTAGGTAGGTAGATAAGTAGGTAGGCAGGCAGGCAAGCAGGCAGGAAGACAGACAGACCTTTTGGATGGATGGATGGATGGATAGGTAGGTAGGTAGACAGGTAGGTAGATAAGTAGGTAGGTAGATAGATATTGGTAGATAGATATGTAGGTAGGTAGACAGAAAGACAGGCAGGCAGTCAGACAGACCTTTTGGATGGATGGATAGATGGATAGACAGACAGACAGAATGCAACAGCGGTGGCACTTTGGGAAAGTAAAGCAAAGCCACTGTCACCACATTCGAGACGCCGGCTCTGGAGCGGTGCAACAGTAAATGGGGTGAGCCTGCAGTGCCGGCACCTTGAACACCCCCTGCTGCCTTTTAGCGCCCCTCTGCCAGCCCCAAGGGGGTGCTAAGAGGAGGCAGGGGGGCATTCGAGGCACTGGCACTGCCGGCTCACCCCATTGACTGTTGCACTGGAGAGGTGCAAGGGGCTCAATGGGGTGAGCCTGCAGAGCCGGTATGTCGAATGCAGCGGCGGCACATTGTGAAAGTAGAGCAAAGCTGCCTGCCCTGGGCTTCGTCAACTTTGCCCTGCTCCAGGAAGGAGGGAACAGCACCACCCTCTATGACGTGAGTGCCCTGAGGGAGGACAGCTTGGGAGGCTGATCCCTGGTAGGAGGGGCACCCTGTGAACTTGCTGTCAGGCACAGCAACTACAAAGAGGGGCAGGCTTGCCTGAGCAGGATCCTGGATATTGGGCTTGTGGTCAAAGCCCCCCTTCCTCTGCCTCCCCCTAGGTCAGGGGTCTGCAACCTTAAACACTCAAAGAGCCAATTGGACCTGTTTCCCACAGAAAACAAAACACTGGGAGCCCCAAGACATGGGTGGGCATGGCAACTCAATGTCATTCCCACTGAGTCACATGACCCCCCCCAGGTTTTGTGGTTTTCTGTGTTTTCTATGGGGAACAGGTTGCTCTCTCCTCCCTCCCTCTCCCATCCCTATCTTTCTCCCACCTTTCCTCCTTCCCATCTCTCGTTCTTTCTATCTCCCTCTCCTTCTCTCTCTCCTCTAACTCTCTCTCTCTCTCAATGCCTCTTCCTCCCTCCTTCTCCCCCACTCTCCACCCCCCTTCCCAACTCCCACACCCAGGGAATAACTAAGGAAATTTGGCCACATTCTTTCTGTCTCTGGAAAGATACAAAAATAAACCTTGCATTCCAAAAAGGAGTGACAGTCAGGCTGTTATCTCACAGTGCTATAAGGTTGCTGCCTTAGATCACTGCTGAATCCTTGCAAAACTGGGCAAAGACAGAGAGAGAGGGAGCAGACAGAGCTGAATTGAGCCGAATCTCCCTCCCTCCCTTTGTATCGCTCTCTCTCTCTCTCTGTGTATGTATCTCGCTCTCTCTCACTCCCTGTCTGTGTCTCTTCTCACTCTCTCGGAAAGCCCTGCATGCTCTCCTTGGGGCTCTTCCCTGTCCCCTTTTCTTTCTTCATTTTGGAAATCTGGGCTGGCTGAAGAACAAGAGGAGGAGGAGGGGGAGGAGGGAAGCCTCCACTGTGGCTTCCGCTCATTCCTCAGCTAGCCCGGATTTCCAAAAGGAAGGAAGAAAAAAGGATAGCAAAGAGCCCTGAGTAGAGCACCAGGACTTTCCAAGAGAGTAAGAAGCTTCTTTTCTTTCTTCTTGGCAAGTTTTTGGAAATCCAGGTTGGCTGAGGAATGAGCACAAGCCATGGCGGAGCCTTCCTTCCTCCCTCTCCCCTCCTTCTCCTCTTGTGCGCACCCTCCAGGCCCCACCACAGCCAGCTCCATGGCTGTTCGCTGCTCTTGCAGCACCTGTGCAGCACACTCAAATTTAGTGCACTTTACTCCATCCCCTCCTCCTCCTCCTGGAGCCCATTACAATGCGGTGCATCGGAGCTGCTGCATTCGAGGTGCCGGCTCCAGAACTGTGCAACAGTCAATGGGGTGACCCTGCAGGGCCTCGAATGCCCCCCGCTGCCTCTTAACACCCCCCTACCAGCCCCCTTGCCTCTTAGCACCCCCTAAGGCATCCCACCGCCCACTTTGGGAACCGCTGTTTTAAATCAACAAGATAGAATAATAGTCTTTGAAGGTGATCAAGATAAGGAAGGCATAACTTACTGTCAGTTTTGACTCCTCTTCAGTCCCCAAACAGATTGCAGCCACTCCCTTCCCAGCTTTTGGCATGCAGACAACTTCTGAGTTCAACTTCAAAACCAATCTGCTGGCTTACAGCTCTGTTGAAGGGTCTGAGGAGAAGTACTTCGACACACCCTGACTGGGTGAGTTGAAATATACTGTATATTGTATACTGTAGCTCTGAGTTAGATTGTTCACAGTAATAACCTTTAGTTTTTGCTTCTAAAAGTTACTCTAGGAAAAGACATTATTGTATGATAATGAAATATTGCTAAATTTTATTGCTAGACTTAATAAAAAGCCATTGCTATGGTAGGGAAAATGTTCCACCATGTAACCCCATTATCATTTTATCATTAGTCTACTACACAATAACTATAAAGTTGGAGCTAGTATGATGTAATGTGTTATGTACTTGCTTGCATACTCGTAATACTGCATTCCTATTGGACAGATACTGCCGCCTAGCGATTGGTAGTTAACAACATTTCTGATTGGCTGCCTAAGCAGCGGGAGTTTTAAGTAAATGCCATTGGTTGCGAGCCACGAGCAGCCGCTATAAAAAGGGCTGCTGCGGCTCAACTTTAGTTGAAGTTTACTAACAGTTAATAAAGAGATGAATTCAACTCCGGTCTCGAGTCTGCTTTGTTCTGGTGATAGAACACTGACGATGAAGGTGAGATTGAAGTAGCAAAGACCGTAAGCACGTGGCAACGAAAGCCAAAAAATCAATGAGATGGCCGGCAACAACACGCCACCCGCACTGTTCAACCCAGCCGAAGAAGACTGGGAATCATATATTGACAGATTCCTGATGTTCCTGGAAAGCAACGAACTACAAGGAATCACTGACCAGAGGAAGAGAGCCGTATTCCTGACACATTGTGGCCCGACCATTTTTAAAATGGCGAAGGCATTGGCAAAACCGAACAATGTCGAACAGATGGCATGGCCGGACCTGAATCAGATGCTGAGAGCCCATTATGCACCTGTTGTGTCAAACCTCATTCAAAGACACGAATTTTATAAAAGGGATCGACAAGAAGGTGAGAGTATTGGGGACTTCATAGCAACACTAAGGGACATTGGAGGAGCATGCGAATTACTCAACATGGATGAAGCCATGAGGGATCGCATAGTCCTCGGATTGAGAGATGCTACCCTGCAGAGCAAACTGCTTAATCGACCAAACATTACCGTAAATGAAGCCATCGCTGAAGCAACCGCAGCTGAGGCAGCAAAAAAATCCACGGCGAAAATGAAGCAAATGAATACGGCCAACAGTCCAAGCCAGAGCAGAGAAAAGAAAGTGGAAGGTAGCCAGAAACTCACTACCACAACCACCCACCATGAAGACATCGAGTCATCAACCGACTCTGAGGAAGAAGACGAAGAGGTAAACAGACTCCAGTCAGAGCAGAACTGGCGAGAAAGATTTTCAGTGTGCCGGATGCAGAGGAAATCACCCGCGTTCTGAGTGCCATTTTCTGGACGCCACCTGCAGACACTGCAAAAAACGGGGGCACATTGCAAGGGTCTGCCAAAACAAAAAGAGCTATAGTCCAAAAAGACGAGGCAGCACCCCCCCCCCGAACTAAGGAGAAACCAACCGGAAGTCATTGGAGCCGGGAAAATAGAAGTCAGCGACTCAACAAGAAGGAAGAAACACATCAGACGATTATGATTGGAAATGTCAGAGCAACTGATGCTAAGAAGGTTGAATAAATGTCAAGATAGAAGGAGGGCCATGCGAAATGGAAGTAGACTCCGGCTCATATCTGTCAATGGTATCATGGAACACAATAAAAAACTTGATACCAGACATACGACGAAAAGAACTTGAAGAGCAAAGCCTGATGTTAAAACACTACCAAGGAAACAAGATTCCGGTAGTTGGATTGGGACATTTCAAGGTAAAATTCAAGAAACACACTGAAATTCTTCCATTAACCATCGTTGACCAAGACCGCCCCAGCCTGCTTGGTTTAGAATGGTTCGCACCTCTGGGAATTGAAGTGACAGGAATCAACAGCGTCACCGAGACAGACTGGAAAAAAGACCTGATGGAGGAGTTCCAAGACGTATTTGACGGGACGTTAGGCAAGTACTGTGGGACCCCTATGTCATTTAGCCTAAACCCGAACATAGCCCCCATCAGGCTAAAGGCCAGACGTGTCCCCTTTGCGTTAAAGCCAAAAATCGATGAGCAGCTGAACAAACTCATCGCACAAGGGGTGTTAGAGCCAATCGGGAAACCCCGATTGTGTCCCCTGTGAAACCAGATGGGTCTGTGTGCATCTGTGGTGACTATAAGGCCACCCTGAACCACGCATTGCAGCAGAGCGCATACCCCGTTCCAGTAGTCCAGCACCTTTTGCACTTGTTGGGGGGAGGGAATTTTTTTTGCAAAGCTCGATCTCGCACAGGCATATTAACAGTTGCTGGTTGATCCCGAGACGGCAGAGGCACAAACTATTGTAACACATAGGGTTTTAAATGCAAAAGATTACAATTTGGTGTCAGCGTGGCCCCCAGCGTTTTCCAAAGCCTGATGGAACACCTCCTCCAAGGACTAAAAGGGGTGGTTCCCTATTTTGATGATGTATTGATATCATCCGGAAATAAAAAACAACTAAAGGACTGGCTAAGGGCAGTCTTGCAAAAGTTTAGAGAAGCAGGACTCAAGGTCAAAAAAGAAAAATGCCAACTTGCCACAAATCAGGTTGAGTTCCTAGGATATCTTATTGATGAAGCAGGAATCCACCCCACTGGAAAAAAAATACGAGCAATAAAAGAAGCACCCAGACCCAAAAACAAAACAGATTTGCAGGCATTCTTGGGACTCATTAATTTTTATAATGTCTTTTTGCCACAGAAGGCAACAATAGTGGAGCCACTGCATAGACTACTTGATAAAACAGCCATCTGGAAATGGGGCTGACAAAAAGAAGCTGCATTCCAAAGAATTAAGGACTTAATTACATCTAAATCTGTATTGATTCAACACAGCGACATGCTACCACTGACTGTCACCTGTGACGCTTCACCATTCGGCGTAGGCGCAATACTTAGCCACACACTACCTGATGGCAGAGAGGCACTGATTGCCTTTTATTCCAAAATGCTATCCAAAGCTGAAAGAACTTACAGCCAACTGGATAGAGAAGCCTTGGCTGCTATCTCAGGGGTAAAACATTTTCACGAATACCTTTATGGTAGGACATTTTCTTTGATTACCAGCCACAAGCCACTGCTAGGAATCCTGGCAGGAGACAGGGCCACTCCCAACATCCTGTCTCCAAGAATGACAAGATGGTCAGAATTTCTTGGACTTCCGGTTTGCCAGGCTTCGGCAGCGGCAGGGATTCGCGATCCTGCACGATCCCTGCTGTGCTAGCCGTCTTGGTGCCTCTGATCCTGGGTCTGGAGGATAAGGCTGCCCTGGAGAGGCAGCCGAAGACAGGGAGATCCAGATAGGGGATTGGGGATATCGCAGACCCCCTCCCCAGCTGGCAAAACCCCCTTTTCTCAAGGCGGTGGAGCAGCGGTCTGTAATGGCCACCACAAAGAAGCCGGCAGCTGGACAAGACTGTGCAGGAGGAAGAAGGAGAAAGTTGCAAAGTGAAAGTTTTTTGGCTGAACCGGGACTTTTAAGATACACTTAACATCCTGAAAACTATGATTTTTTGAACGATACATTGTTTCCAGAGGAGACTCTTAAAGCGGCGAATGGAAGTGCTGAAAGGGAAAGTTTACTCTCCCTCCCTTACGGAGTTAACAAATGGACATTGAAAGACCTGCTTTTTTATAGAAGGTAAAAACTTAAAGCTCTTTGTTACAAGTGGGAAGGGAGAGGACTTTTTTAAAAAAAAATTTTTTTAAGACCTTGCTGGAGGAGATGCCTTGAAGATTTTGAGACTAGAAGTTAATTGCAATAAGGCTTTAAAATACAGACTGGGTTTTTTCTTTTTCTTTTTAATTGATATTACCCCAGGAAGAGAAATTGCAAAGGGAAGATCTTTGTGCTCTGTTTGGACTGTTTGATGACTCTGGGACTTTGGGGAACTGTTTTAAGTTTTGAAACTTCTTGGCTGTTTTAACAAGAAGGAGAGGAAAAAGAAAAAGAAGAAGAAAAGGTCTATAATGGCTTTACCTGTTGATGAACTAAGAAAGGATTATGCAAAAATAAAGAACGAAGGCAAGGACGCTGTGGGAGAAGCCTTTCGCTTTTTAGAAATGGCGCTTGCTATTTACCAGCAAAAACAACAACAGATGGAGGAGAAGGAGGAGGAGGAGGAGGAGGAGGAGGAGGAGGAAGAAGAAGAAGAAGAAGAAGAAGAAGAAGAAGAAGAAGAAGAAGAAGAAGAAGAAGAAGAAGAAGAAGAAGCAGCCATCTTTAATGAATCCAAAAGTTTGATTAAGAAAGAAAAGAGAAAGAGAGGAAGGAAAATGAAGGACTTAAGACCTAAAAAAACACCCAAGAAAGAGAAAAATAAGATGCAAAATCAATACAATGTTAGAAAGCAAAAGAAAAGAGGAATACAACAGAGAGGGGAAGTTAAAAGGGCGGAGGTTGGGGTGGGGGTAAAAAGGCTAGGTGGGATAAGAAAGGAAGGGAAAAGGGGGAAAAAAGCCACAAAGGTATGAAACAAGATGGGAAAAAGCAAATTTTTTTTAGGGATAAAGGGTAATGTATAATTTTTTTTAAAAAAAAGATTCTGCAAAGTACATATGATAGTATTGTAGTACTTGTATTAGAAATAGAAAATTAGAATTTTATAAGATCTAATAAAAGATTAAAAGATTAAAATGCTTAATAATAATAGATTTTAAGATTTAATAAAATATTAAAGGGGATGTTTAAAATATTTAGTTTAATTATAGAGTTTAAATGGCTATTGTGTTGATGTTATTATAAACTTATTATTGCAGCATCTGTTTTTGAAATAGACAATTGGAATGTTATAAGATTTAATAAATTAAGATATTAAAATGTTTAAGATTTAATGATAGACTTTAATATTTAATTATGTACTTAATTATTTTATAGATTTATTATTCTTTCTTTTTCTTAAAATTTAGTAGGCAGAATGTACCAAACAGAATCAGACTGGGATTTAGGTGTTATTTTAAATGTTAACCTAGGGGAACGATAGAAAGGCATCATTAGTGATTTCAGGAGAAACCTTTTTTTTTATTATAGAGAATGAGATAAATGGTTAATTGGAAAAGAATGGACAAAAGATACAAGTATAATGATTTAAAGTAAGATGAAATAAATAAAATAGAATTAAGAAGAGTGAAAAGCGGGGAGAAGTTATATAGAAGATATAGAATGATAAATAAGATAGGTGATGGTATATAAGATGAGCATGAATTTAATTGAAGTCCGTACAAAGAGAGGTAATCTGGGGCCAAGCCACTTTCTAAAAAGAAGTTTTATGTTTTTGTGTTTTGTGTGTTTATGTTTGATTGAGAATTAATAAAACCTTGGAGGAATGTCAGATGAGAATAATTGTAAATAAGTCAGAGGGAAATATAAATATGATGACTATAAGATAGATAAATATAGAAAAGAAATGTAATTGAATAAGAGTAAAGAGAAATAATGAGTAACTTGTTAAAAGATATTTATGTGTCCATATGGAAATGGAATAAATTAGAATTATGCGGTATAAAATAATGTTTTATCTGCCCTGTAAAGATTTACAGTGGAAAGAGGTTTTATGTTTTCAATGTTTAATGATGTTTTGTTTGTCTTTATGAATAAATGAATAAAATTTGTTTTTAAAAAAAAGATGGTCAGAATTTCTTGCAGCCTACAATTACAAGCTCGTCTATCAGCCAGGAAAAGCCATACCCCACACTGACGCATTGAGCCGCTCACCCCTACCAGACCACGATGATGACCCAGCTCCCACCACACACACCCTGCAAATTGAAATGATATCGAACCTGCCCATCACTGCATCGGACATCACAAGGGAAGCTGCAAAAGATGCACTAATGGCCCGACTCCTGAACTGTGTGGGGAGGGGCTGGCCGGAAAACGACAAAAACGAGACTTTTAAATCATTCAAAACCCGCCAAACTGAACTGTCAATTGAAAAAGGATGCATCTTGTGGGGGGATAGGGTGGTTGTTCCATGAAAATTACAAGAAGACGTACTGAACATGTTACATGAGGGACACCCGGGCATGGTAAAAATGAAGTCCCTGGCCAGAAGTTATGTCTGGTGGCCAGGAATAGACAAAGACATAGAAACCTGGGTAAGAACATGTCATAAATGCCAGTCGTCCAGACCTACCCCCCCTTTAGCACCAGTCCTTGACTGGGAGACACCCAGAGGCCCCTGCTCAAGGATCTACATAGACTTCGCCGGACCCACAAAGGGATATACATTCTTAATCATCGTCGATGCCTACTCGAACTGGTTAGAGGTCAGCATCATGAATTCAACAATGACTGAAGCCATCACTAAACAACTAAAGAAACTCTTCACCACTCATGGTCTGCCAGATGTATTAGTATCGGACAATGGCTCACAGTTCACAGCTTTAGCTTTTGAACAATTCCTCGCAGAGCAAGGTATACGACATGCTCTGACAGCACCAGCTCACCCGGCGGTGAACAGAAGGGAGGAATGCATGGTTCGATACACAAAAGAAGCATTAGAAAAACTTGAAGGAGGTGACATGCAAGACAAAATCAACACCATGCTCACCATTCAACATATAACGCCATACACATCAACAAACAAGAGCCCAGCTGAACTTTTAATGGACAGAAAATTGCGCACATATCTGGACAGACTACGCCCCACCTACAACCCCGAGAAACCACCAGACTCCTCCAGTAAGTATCGCACGTTCATACCAGGCGACCTGGTATATGCAAAAAATCTTACCGGAGACCCGTTGTGGTTACTGGCTACAATAACACAAATCACAGGCCCCCGATCGTACCGGCTAGAGACAACCGACAGCAGAATGTGGAAAAGACTCATCGACCAACTACGGTCTCGACACATCCAACGCAACACCAACACACCCCGGAACATGAAGCACACACATCCACAAAACCCAATAGACAATAATAATAAAACCAGAAGGGGGGGGGAACCCTTAATTAATAAAGGAAAAGAAAACCCTCCATTAAAAAACCACCAACCAGAAACTGAAAACCCCCAAAGAAATAAAAACTACTTACTATTTGGCGAATTCAAAAGAAGAGAGCTGGAGGAGAAACAGGGAAGAAGCAGCCGAGCCGACTCTACCTGCCAGAGCATGTCCGAAGGGAGTGACAGCACCTGCCCAACCAAACCAACAAAGCACGGCGGGAGTGGCATGGCTGATTCACCCTTCCAGGAGGCTCCAGAGAGAACAAGAGAGATGGCGAGCCTGTCTGAACCGACCAAAGTCAACGCAGAGACTAAACTGTGCAGGTCAACTAGGACCCACTAAAGCCCTGCCTACTTACATGACTACATCATATAACCTTGGATCAAACCAAAAGGGGAGGGGTGTTATGTACTTGTTTGCATACTCATAATACTGCATTCCTATTGGATAGATACTGCCACCTAGCAATTGGTAATTAACAACATTTCTGATTGGCCACCTAAGCGGCGGGAGTTTTAAATAAATGCCATTGGTTGCGAGCCGCGAGCAGCCACTATAAAAAGGGCTGCTGCGGCTCGACTTTAGTTGAAGTTTACTAACAGTTAATAAAGAGCTGAATTCAACTCCGGTCTCAAGTCTGCTTTGTTCTGGCGATAGAACATAATGTATGAGATGTTAGATTAGAAGCAGAAAGATCAATAATCTAAACTACTCTTAACCTGGAAACTCCTAGGGTGACATTAGAGCAATTACTTTATGTTAGTCCAAGCCAACAGGCTTATTTGGGATAAAAATGGAAGGAAAGAATGGTACATACGTTGCCTTGAGTTCCTGAAAGGAAGGTATATTATAAACCTAAGAAATAAACCAAAATAAGTATTGTAGGTAAGCTGCATCTATTTATTTATTATACCAATTCATTCTCTGGTGTACAATAAGTGAAGCACAACATGATGCAAATAATAATTAAATCTTATACAATATTTGTAGTGCCATATCTCTCTCTGAATAATAAAACTAATCTCTAAAAGCCTTTTGGTATTACTAGTTCTTCACAGTTCTCCAGGGGGCTATGTGGAAAGGACCCATTTTTGCCTCTGAAGGCCAACTGTTCCTAAGGAGGGGAACTCCATGAGACAATGCTTGTTTTCTTGCCATGCTGCTGAATGTTCCAGTAGATTAAGACCTTCAGTAGACATTTTCTGTCCTGTTGGGTACACAGGAAGTTTCAAACTATCCAGATCCTAAACAAGGTAGTAATTATAGGTAAAATCTAATGGTTGACCTATCTGTTTTTTAAGGAGGGCAGGATGTCAGATCCGTGTATCTGTCATTTCTTCAGTGGAAGAAGAAAGGGGCGGGGAGGCTGATAAAGAAATCCTTTCTTAATGTAACCTGAATATATTTAATCTTATATTGAATTTGTATAACCCACACATGATACAATGGAGGGAGAAAAGCCAGATGGCCAGAACTATCACCTCTGAGAGGCACAACCAGGAAATGAGAAGATCATAAAAATTCCACAGTGGGATGTGTCTTGGAAATCTCTTGAATAGTTCATTCTAAAAAGGGGGTGGGGGTGGGAAACTAGGTATGCCCCGGGAAACTGTGAAAAAGATTGTTCCTTAAAAAAAGGGGATGGGGAGGAATTAACATAGTGGCTTTTGTTTCACTAAATACACATCGAGATAAGGGGAAGGGTTCTAAACTCCCTTATGTATCCCTGTATGCCTGAGAGACCTCAGATGCTGCTTTGAACTCCTACAGGAATTGTCTCATCTCAATAAAGGATTCTTTTTTGATACATTTTGATACATGTTCAGAAGTTCATTCTAGTTGAGTGAATGGGAAAAGTTCTGTAGCCTGACAGATACATTAGTTGAGGCTAGGCAAAGGCTATTATCAGATAGTCTTTTAACATAAACTGTGAATTAAAAGGACCCAGATTGGGATCATGCTCATTTAACAATAAAGTGACCCAGATTGGGATCATGCTCACTTAACAATAAAGTTATAGTAGAATAATCTATGAAGCAGCATCCTTCTGAATTAATAGCTATTTCATTTTTCTTGGGTTGAATCTAAACTCTATAGTAAGATGGGTAGTCAATAAATTTAATGAGTAAATAAATAAACAATTTCTTGACATTAAATCAAGACTTCTTGAAATTAAATCAAGACTACATTTTCTGTTTAACTCATAATGGTACAGCTGGGTATTTTTAACATATTGATAATTTCTCATTTTACATCATCAGATGACCTCACCAATGGCTTTATTTAAATGTTAAACAAAAAATGGGAGAAAGAACTGACATTGGAAACCCTGAGGGCCTGAACTCTTCTCTTCCACTTAGGAGAAAATAAAATCACTGCAGCATGGTGATCCCTGCTTCCAGAAGATAATTTCACCAGTATCAAAGGCCACAGAGGCCAGCAGGACAAAGATAGTAATTTTCCCCCATTCAGGTCTCACTATAGTTTATCCATGAGAATGACCAATACATTTCTGTTCCACATCCAAGTCTCAATCTGAATTGCCAAGATAATCTATTTCATCCAGTTACCTTTATATTTGCCATATAGATATAAATGCAATAACTATCTAAAACTGCTAAGTCTAAGTTATCCACAAAATAACTAATCTGATAATTGCATCAAAGACTAAGTGGATATTCTGGGTCATCTTTCTCTAGTAGGATCCAGGTTACTCTAAAGAATCATCAATTAGAAATCCATGATAGTAATAAGTTAAAAAAAATCATTATGAGCACCAAAAGTTTAACTGCAGTAAACATTTTGCTATTATAAATTCAGAACATAATTTTCCACTACTTAACTTTTCACATTTCATTATTTTATGATGCTCATTCCATTATTCCTTTGTGTTTTGAACATCATGACAGTTCACATTTGGAAAGGTCTCCTTTTTTTCCCTCGAATTCATGACTTTGTTCTCTCGTCAAAATATATTTATATTCAAATATATATAAAAGTGCCTTTATTTAATGGACCAAAGATCAAAATGCTTCATAATTTATTGTGCTGGGAGTGGGAAATACTGCATATTTCTGAAATAATGCATAGCTCTTAAATGTCCTCGGTATTAAGCTAGGCATGTTGTTCAATATCTTATGCAAACTTCAGTGTGAGATCAATTTTAAATTTCATATTAATATTCAGATTGTCCTCTTGAGACTTCATTTCCATAAGGATTCATTCTATAATGATTCTAGATTGCAATAGCCTTTATTTACATTGCCTCTTCTTCAGTAATATAATCACTTTTAAATAAATTCCACAATTAGACAGAATATAAAGAAAATGTGCATTTGTTTTTTATAAGTGGTGATATTCTATTGCTATTTATTGAGGATAACTTTCCTACAATTCTAAAAGAGTCAGTGACCTCTCAGGCATAATTGTTATACACCATAGACTTGCTATTAAGGAGTAGCTTAAAATGTTGGTTCTTAGTTTGACATATTCTAGGAACTTTGGATCAGAGGTTCTAATTCATTTTGTATTCTGTTCTAAAAAACTCAAGATTACTGGGGACAAGTAGCAATGACAGAAATAAAGTCTGTTATTACTATTTTGTAAATAGTCAGAAATTTATGGTGGTAGTAGTGACAAGGGCAGTCCCAGTGACTCCTCCATTTTGCTTTGGCAAACAGTTGAACAATAAATTGCAATGGATTTATTTTCATTGTTAATATAGACTTACTGTTTTCATAAAATATGTTTGTACAGTGTGCTTGTACATGTTTTCAAGGTACAGGTATAATATAAGTCATACAGTAACATTATTTCATTGACTGACTTTGTCTATGTCTTCATTTTATCGAAGTTAATTTAGTTCTTACAAGGAGTGATAATGATAACATTTGCACTTAATTCTAGGCCTATTTTATTTTTGGGGTGTTATGCTTTATTTTGTTTATTATTAAACTTGGATATTTAAAAATAACATTTTATTTTTCACTTGTTAGGAAAATAATTATTTTTAAATTATACTTTTGCTTTTGAATAATACATGCTATTTTGTTGTGATTGGAAGGATTGGTCCTGTTGGGAGTTTTGACTCTGATGACTGTTAGATCGTGGATTGACATCAGAACCAGGAAACGTTAATCTGAAGGGCAAGCCAGTTAATTAGCA
>NW_020769390.1:3398273-3417594 GCF_900518735.1 Pseudonaja textilis
GGCCCTGCGGTGGGGGATAGTGTTGTGATTGGAAGGATCGGTCCTGTTGGGAGTTTTGACTCTGATGACAGTTAGATCGTGGATTGACGTCAGAACCAGGAAACGTTAATCTGAAGGGCAAGCCAGTTAATTAGCACGTTGCCTTAATGGGTATAAAAGGACACAGCTGAGCTGGTGCCTTTCGCCAGGAACAAAATGACTATTTTGAATGAGGACGTTACTGCAAAGAGCTCTCTGTTTGTTTGAATTTCGAAGGGGAGTCCTAACAGTTTCTGCCAGCCGTTATCTTGTTATTTCCTTCAGTTTGATTTGATTGTGAAACGGCTGCTTTCTGTTTGTTCGTTTGAATTTCCAAGAGGAGACATAACACTATTTAGTGTTGGTCTGACTTCTAATTACTCCATTTGTCAATTATGAAACATGACACAAATAATGAAATAATGATTGTCATCATCATCAGCTATTCAATCATGTCTGAACCTTGGCCACACTATGGATCAGCACTCTCCATGTCCCACTTCCTCCATGCCACGTTATCCTTTATAGTGTCCAGCCAGTGGGTATTAGCATGGTCCTTCTTTTTCTGCTGATCAGTCCCAGCCTAATTGATTTTTCAAGTGAGTCAGCTCTCATGACATAACCAAAGTATGACAGCCTCTGTTTGACAATCTTGACTTCAAGTGATATTTTTGGTGAAGTTTAGTCTAGGACTTCTTTCTTTGTTATTTTTGCAGTCCATGGGATGTGTAACAGTCACCTCCAGCACTAAAGTTCAAAGTTGTCTACCCTTCTCCTATCTGTCTTTTTCATAATCTAAGTTTCACAGCTATAAGCAGTAATTGGAAAAATTATTGCATTAACTAATCAGCATTTGGTTGTGAGGCAGATACATTTACTCTTCCAGATGTTGTTCATGCCAACCATTGTAGTTCTTTCAAGTGCTACATGCCTTCTGATCTCTGGTCTGCAGTCACCACTTTGTCAATTTTATTACCCAGGAATAAGAAGTCCTTTACTGTTTCAATGATCTCATTGTCGACCCGCACTCTGATCTGTGCGTTCTCAGCAGAAATGATGGTATTGAAGTCATAATTTTAATATTCAATAACAACAACAAAACCATGGGCCAACTGCTGTTTGAAAAATTGTAGGAATTCCAAGATCCCTAACAGTTTCATAAATTTGGATGTCATTTAGTCCCTTTTGCTCAATGCATGGATCTAAATTAAAGCTATCATTGACAAATATTTAATGAAGTTACAAATCTAATCTATTTTCACTTCAACATAACCACAAGACAGAATTAATTAACTCCCCAAGTAATTGGTTTCACTGTCAAAGTGCTGTCAGGAGGTTTGCTTCTCCCTCTTCCATCCCCACAATATTCAACTAGAATTTGCTTTCCTGTAACTTAAATCCATTGTTCTGTGTTCATCACTCTAGAATGATAAATAATGGTCAGGTCTTTCAATTCCCTCTTTTTTTTTCTCTTTTCAAGTGTAAACATTTCCAAATTTCTTCCATCTGTTATCACAGGAATTACTTTTTATACTGTTGTAGGACTAACATAGATTCACTGAACCAAGATTTGCATCATAAACCCAATTATTGTACCAAAAATAATAACACTAATTTAAACTCATGTGCACCAAAGTATAAAGAAAACCATTTTAAAAGAATATGCTGTTACCTCATTTTGAAGATATAGCACTACAATATCTACTGTACTATATATTATAATACTGTGGCATCTCTTATGTTTAAAATGCCTTTCACAATTGAATGTTTATAGCAATAACATCAAGTTAGAATTACATAAGTAAATCTTTTAATATTAGTCTTGGTACACTTCGTCATTTTTGATACTGTTTTGTGGGTAGATTTTGTGCTAATCAAATTCTTAATTTGTATTAATGTGAATATACACACACATTCTGTTTTACCTAACATTAAGTATGTTGAGTTTAAGACCAGCTTGGCTTCTCACTACAATTTCAAAGTTGGCAAATAAAGATTATAGGAGAAAAGCTGTTTTGCAGGAAATTTATATCTGGGAAAGAGAGCAACAGAAGGAGGGAAAGAAAGAGAGAGAGAAAGAGAGAGAGACAAAGTGGGAGAGGGGGAGGGGGGCAGGCAGGCAGGCAGGCAAAAATGGACAAAACAGATTTACCAGAAAGGTATCAAATATTTAATTTTGGGCTTTACGTTATTTTATGTTCAAAGTTTTAGATAAAATGAAAGCATTAAGAAGACCTTGTAAGTTTATAAAGAATTTATAAACTGGAATAGCCGTGGCAATGAGCCAGCCAATGGGAACTGTTTTTTGACTAAGACACAGGATTTGCTGTGAGAGTCATGTAAACCGGTTTTAATCTGGGCAGGGCTTAGCTATTCTGTGTTCAGGGTTCGTTCTCTCTACCACGTTGGAAGATATTCATGGCAGTGATGGGATTTAATCATTTTTACTACTGGTTTGGTGGGCGTGGCTTGGTGGGCATGGCAGGGGAAGGATACTGTAAAATTTCCAGTCAGAGGTGGTATTTGCCGGTTCTCCGGACTACTCAAAATTTCTGCTACCAGTTCTCCAGAACTGATCAGAACCTGCTGAATACCACCTCTGATGCATGGGTATTGTTTGTATCATGTTTTTGTATTTTGTACATAAAGAAGTTTTTTCTATATTATGAATCCTACTCAATTCTTTGAATGTCTGCTGTGTGCTGTGTGAGTCAGAAATAATACTAACAGACCTGTGGCTCATATTGATCAAAACTTCATTCTTTCCAATGAATTCTTAAATCTACAAATGTTAATTGTCTTGGACAAGCATTGTGGGAACTTAGTTATAGATCATTGTATGAATAGAATAGAATTCTTTATTGGCCAAGTGTGATTGGACACACAAGGAATTTGCTTTGGTGCAAATGCTCAGTGTTCATAAAAAGAAAAAGAAAAAAATATGTTTGTCAAGAATAATAAATATAACCCAATAGTAGCCAAAGGGTACAAATAAGCAATCAAATCATACTAGGAAACAATAAGCGATCAAATCAAATCAAATCATACAATAAACAGTCAATTTAAAAAATCATAAGGACACAAGCAACAAAGTTACATTCATGCAGTGGGAGGAGATGGGTGAAAGGAAGGATGAGAAGATGAATACTAATAGTAATGCAGACTTAGTAAATAGTTTAACATTGTTAAGAGAATTATTTGTTTAGCAGAGTTCAGGAAAAAACTATTATTGTGTCTAGCTGTTCTGTGTGCAGAGCTCTATAGCGTCATTTTGAGGATAGGAGTTGAAACAGTTTATGTCCAGGATGTGACGGGGCATTTCATTCATCATTATTTCTTAGAAATAATTCTGTGATGACAAAAAGGACCATTTGTTTCAGCATAAAGTGGCTATTGCTGGTTCAAATTGTCTTTTTGCATTTCAGAGATGTAACACTGAATCAGCCTTTCGACACAGCTATTGCCAAAACTATCTTTCAAGTTAGGGAAAAAAGTAGCCTATTGTGAGAGCTTCAGCAAAATAGCATAACCAATCTTTTACTAGCCAGTCATTTAGTCAAAGCTGCCTTTTAGTAGACCCAACTATATCTGCGGTTGACTAATTTAATCATACTAAAAAAAGAATTTAGTTCTATGATACAGTATTACCCATTTTCTAAAATTGGAGTGTATCTTTTTATGTGTAAAACATTTTTCAAGAGTACGTAATGTAGGCTAGGATTAAACCAAGAAAACATGATAATTCTTTATTAGGCCAATGTAATTTATTTCATGCCCCCTTGGTTTGTTCTTTAAAGCTTCAAAACATATATAGTCAATCAAAGCATTTGACCAGATGTTTTCAAAGTATTCCTAAAGTCTTCTGGGTATCTAAAATAAAGAGTGATTCAGCTGCTTCATGGCTTCAAGCAGCAACATATAATTTGCACAGGATACAATTAGGTAATAACATGTAATTATATGACAGATAAAATGTTAGAAATTCTTGGAACAACCTATTATGTCCTTGGTCATTTACATATGAACTATGGATGCATGAGTATTGAGCAACTCATACTTATAAAGTTAAGTTTTAATTAGTGTTCAACTGAATACCTGCAAAAGTTAAAACATTTTGAAAGTGTTTAAGTGTAAATGCTTAAAAATGGCTCAAGGGTACTCTTGGAGCAATTGTTTTCCTGTTTTTCCCAAGACTCAACATTTTTCTTTGGTAATGTGGAGTTTGTAGCTACTGTCATAAGACACAGTTCAAACAAACTCTTAACTCTTTGAAGCAAGTGAACTGTAATTAAAACCTTGTTTAATGGGACGTAGGAAATTGGTTCCCTGAGAGAATGAGTTGAAGCTAAGCTATAAGCCAAGGTGTAGTTTTTTTTTCTTTTCAAGGCACAATTTTATTTTATGTTTATTCCTGATCTCTGAGGGCCACAGATAAGCATATTCCCTAAACCACATGCCAGATGAAAATACACTGTACCAAGTAAGATCCAAATGGGATTTGAAGCTCTGCTTTGAGCCAAGGCAAAACATTTCTGAATGTTTTTATTGTTCACAGTAAGATTCAAATTTATAATAAAAAGTAAAATTGCAGTTCACTTTTCAACATTTTTGAATTTGATAAGTAGTTTTTAGTCTGATCTTGTTTCTAACTCTGTTTACTTATCTACTACATGACTGATCCAGGTCAACAAGACTGAAAGAGGGTCAAGCTGAAACAATGAGCAAGTACAATTCTCTGCTGAGTTAGTAAAGTCTTTGCAATGAATATGATGACAGAATAATGGTGATCAGTCATACAGCAAAATGAAGGCATCTACTAGATTGAAGGTTGTCTTGTAAACTTGTCATTCTTAAGCAGCACAGATTGACAAGTCATAAGACCTCTCACATAAAGCAGACTAAAAATAAAAAGAAATGTAACCATCTACATCTTCAGATCATACTTTAAATGTCAGTAGCCTTTTTTTTGCAGTGACTGTCAAGTAAAGAACTCTCTTCTCATTCTCAAATATTAGTTTAAAACTTTTTCAAAATGCAATAGATCCAGCAACAGATCCAGCTGCAAAATACAAAATATTTGGATACCCAGCCACTTTCATAAAAAAGCAAATCAAGGATCTGGTCTGCTACTTCATTTAAAAAATATTTGACGTACCATAAATGATTGTTTCTAAAACATTTTGAGCACTGATATTTTTCTAATGTATAGAACTGCAAAAAAAAATTCTAGTTATTTTAGTATCTCAAATAAAATATATAATGATTTATAGCATGAACACAACTAAATTTTTGCAATATATCATCTTTCATAAAAGAATAAAGAATGGTTAATATTGTTGAGAATAATATATCCTTCTAAATATTTTCTGTTGCAGAAAAGCTAATCTTTTTTTTTCTCAAGAGAATTTCCTCATATCTTGGTCAGCTTAGTGATATAGCCCTAACCTTGATAGACAGCTTATAGGATATCTCAGAAAAATAAGCACTACACACTAAATCAAGTTTTCTTGTTAGGATTGATATGTACTCTAAAATCACAGATCATTACTACAGGATTACTTCATTATGAAGTTTTCTGTCAACGGTTACCTAGGAGAAATAATCTTGTGTATGCAATTTTTGAAATACAATCAACTCTAGAACTATGGAACGGAAATTGAAATAAGACAACTGTTGGAAATATAATTTAGTGTTAATCACCAGACAGTATAGAGTGTAAATTCTAAGCGAATGGGAATAGAAGGCATATTATGTTCCCCTATCAAATAAAGCATGCTAAATCTTACTAAGGTAGATTCAAAATGCTGACCCTGAAGAGTTTTATATTTCCATTATTAAAGCAATCAGTACAAGTCCATGAACCATCATATTCAAGGGGACAGCAACAAAATTTATGTTGCTAACATGGATGCTGCCATGACTCCTGTTTCGACTTATGTGCTTCTGTCTAATAGTAATTCTGTTCCATACTAGCAGGCTTGAAAACCTGCATTCCTATTGGTCCAGAAGGGTCGGGCCACGATTGGAAGATAAAGCACTTGTGATTGGTTCGTAAGGGGCTTGCCGCGACTGGGCAAAATCAAGCGCGGCAAGCTCAAAAGCTGCCTAGCCGTGGTCGGCTCTATAAAAAGAGCTGCCGCGGCTAGGGTTGTTGTCTCAAAATCTGTTCACTAAATAAAGAGCTGTTGTTCACTATTCGTGCCTCGCCTCTCTATGGGACCCACCGATCAGACTTAACACTGGCGACGAGGATGGGATTCTGAGACAACTAGTCTATTCAGCACATGGCAAACTGCACAGAGATGACCAGCGAAATGGCCAGCAGCACCACGCCACCCACACAATTTAACCCAGCCAGCGAGGACTGGGAGACCTACATTGATCGTTTCCAAATGTTTTTGGAATCCAACAACTTAAAAGATGCTACCAGCAGCAAAAAACAAGTGGTCTTTTTAACGCATTACGGACACGCCGTTTTTAAAATGGCCAAGGCACTCGCAAAGCCCGCAGATGTCAAGACAATGGAATGGGACACCCTAACTCCCATCCTCCGGAACCACTACGCTCCGGCTGTACCAACTCTCATCCGAAGGCATGATTTCTATTAGCGAGGTCAGCGCAAGGGTGAGAGCATTGGAGAGTTCGTAGCAGACCTAAGAGACCTAGGGGGTTTGTGCGGATTCGCTAATTTGGACGAGGCCATGCATGAGCGGGTCGTCCTCGGCCTAAAAGACCCAACACTTCAAAGCAGGTTGATGTCCAAGGGTGACATCTCCCTCACTGACGCCATAGCCGAAGCCACCGCAGCTGAAGCTACCCGTAAATCAGCGGCGCGAATGCGGCATTCAAATGGAACCGACTGCCAATCAACCAGCAAAGCCACGACCACACCAGAGAAACTCGCAGCCTCCACCCACCATGGCGACATCGAATCCCCTTCTGACAGTGAAGAGGAAGAAATTCACAGACTCCAATCGGAACGCGAGCGGCGAGACTGGCACGGTTGTAAGTCGGGATACCAATGTGCCAGCTGTGGAGGGAATCACCTGCATTCCGAATGCAAGTTCCTGGACGCTGTTTGCCGTTTTTGTGAAAAGCGAGGGCATATTGCCAAAGTATGCCGCAACAAAATAAATTTCAGCCCCCGGCATCGAGGAAACAGCCTGAGAAGATGAGATGGCACCCCCACCAAAAACCAGGACCGATGGAGCCAGGACAGCCGACCCAAGAAATTCATCAATGCACCAAGAAGGGAAGAAACGCACCAGTCATCATAGTTCACGCTTCATCAATAGACGCACGGAAGATACGTGTTGAGGTCACCATCGAGAACCAACCATGCACCATGGAGGTTGACTCTGGCTCCTACCTCTCTATGGTCTCCTGGAGGACCATAAAACGTCTAATACCCAGCATATGCCACCAAGAGCTAAGTGATCTGAAACTAATCTTGAGAGACTATCAAGATAACCGCATCCTGGTCGCTGGCACAGGACACTTCCAGATTTCCTTCAAAAACCACACCTCAATCCTACCACTCACAATCGTTGATAAGGACCGCCCCAGCCTACTCGGGTTGCAATGGTTCGCACCGCTGGGAATCAAGATGGCAGGCATCAACCACACAGATGATGAAGACTGGGAAGCGACTCTCGTACGGGACTTCCAAGAGGTCTTATATGACACTTTAGGCAAGTACAAGGGGTCCCCAATCTCCTTTAATCTTAGCCCTGACATCGCTCCCATTCGCCTCAAATCGCGCTGAGTGCCATTTGCACTCAAACCTAAGATAGATGAGCAATTAAATAAGCTCATAGCGCAAGGTGTACTCGAACCTATCGACCATGCCCGGTGGGAAACACCAATTGTAACCCCCATCAAACCTGATGGCTCCCTGAGAATTTGTGGAGACTACAAGGCCACCCTCAACCATGCGCTGCAGCAGAGTGCCTACCCCGTGCCAGTAGTCCAGCATCTCCTACACTCACTGGGGGGTGGCAGAATCTTTGCAAAACTCGACTTGGCACAAGCCTATCAACAACTGCCAGTCGATGCTGAAACCGCTGAGGCCCAAACTATTGTGACACATCGAGGGCCATTCAAATGCAACCGACTCCAATTTGGAGTCAGCGTCGCACCGGGGGTTTTCCAGAGCCTAATGGAAAGACTGCTGCATGGAATTAAAGGAGTCATACCCTATTTCGACGATGTTCTAGTAGCACCCCCCACTAAAAAACAATTGGAAAAACGACTCAGAGCAGTCCTACAAAAATTTAAAGACTCCGGCCTCAAAGTAAAAAAAGAAAAGTGTTAATTATGTACTGAAAGGGTTGAATTCCTCGGATACCTCTTTGACAAAAAAGGAATTCACCCTACTGACAAAAAACTAAAGGCCATCAAAGAAGCCCCCAGACCAAAAAACAAAATTTTTTGGCATTTCTTGGACTCATTAATTTCTATAATATTTTCCTACCCCAGAAAGTGATTGTCGCGGAACCCTTGCATAGACTCCTTGACAAAAAGGCTTCCTGGATATGGGGACGGTGAGAGGATAATAAAAAACCTTTTGACTTCAGACGCAGTCCTCATGCAATACAATGAAACCCTACCATTGACTGTTACATGCGATGCATCTCCCTTTGGTGTTGGTGCAATCTTAAGCCACACTTTGCCAAATGGAACAGAGGCTCCCGTTGAATTTTTTTCAAGAACCCTGTCCAAGCCGGAAAGGAATTACAGCCAGCTGGACAAAGAAGCCCTCGCCTTCGTTTCCGCCGTAAAAAGATTCCACGAATACATTTATGGTAGGACATTTTCAATTATTACGGACCATAAACCCCTACTTGGCATTTTGGCAGATAACAAACCCACTCCACACATCCTGTCACCTAGAATGACAAGATGGTCTGAATTTCTTGCCGCTTATAATTACCAGTTAATACATCGACCATGCAAGACTATCTCGCACGCCGATGCGTTAAGCCGATCCCCCCTACCAGACGTGCAAGATGACCCAGCACCTCCATTACCAATTTTACAAATAGAAACTGTATCCATGCCACCATTAACCATGCAAGACATTGCCTATGAAACAAAAAAGGACAAACGCTTAGTGCGAGTCCTCAGCTGGGCGGAGAGGGGCTGGCCAGAAAGCGAGAAAAATGAACTCTTTAAACCCTTTAAAAATTGACAAACTGAACTTTTCTCACAAAAGGGTATTTTGTGGGGTGACTGGGTGGTAATACCGGAAACATTGCAGGAAAAAGTTTTGAATTTGCTTCACGACGGGCACCCAGGCATTGTACGCATGAAAGCCCTGGCCAGGAGCTATGCTTTGTGGCCAGGCATGGACAAGCAAATTGAAACCTGGGTCGCCGCTTGTAACAGATGCCAAGAGACTCGCTTGACTCCCCCAAAAGCCCCACCATTAGAATGGGAGCCACCCAGAGGCCCGTGGTCGCGCATCCATATTGACTTTGCAGGACCTATCAAGGGGCATACCTTTTTAATTACCGTTGACGCTTACTCAAATTGGCTCGAAGTGAGCAAAATGAAAACAACCACCACAGAAGATGTCATCAAAAAATTAAATAAACTTTTCGCCACGCATGGTCTGCCAGATGTGATAGTATCTGACAATGGCCCCCAGTTTACCGCATTGGCTTTCGAGCAATACTTGGCAGACTACGGCATCCGACACGCATTAACATCACCAGCTCACCCGGCGGCGAATGGCAGAGCTGAACGCATGGTTCAATTTACAAAAAAACCTCTTCAAAAAATTGAACATGGCAACATCCACGAGAAAATCACCAAAATGCTTCTCATACAACACATCACACCCAACACCACTACCAATAGAAGCCCAGCAGAATTGCTGATGGGCAGAAGACTCCGGTCACCCCTAGACTGCCTGCACCCTGCTTACACCTCGGAGAAACCCCCTGGATCCAGCAGCAAACACCGCGCCTTCAAAGTAGGGGACACTGTCTTCACCAAAAACTTTACAGGGGACCCACTATGGCTCCCTGCAAAAATCACCCAAATCATGGGCCCTCGTTCCTACCGGCTCGAGACCACCGATGGTAGGTGTTGGAAATGACATATTGACCAGCTAAGGTCCAGGCTGGCCACCTCTCCCCTCACAGACTCTAGCCAAGAAATCAGAGGGGGGGGGACCTCAAACGAAAAAGAACCGGTATCTGCGCAAGCAGAACACCCCCCACACACATTAAATAAAATCCAAACATTAAACCAACAATACTTACCAGCCAGCAGGGAACTGTGGCAGATGGGTACTTCGCCTGGAAGCAACAGCCGGACAAGCTCTACCAGCCCAAAGAACCCAGGCGGAAGCAGCAGAGCAAACGACTCGACCGACCCGGAGTCACCAGGTGGGAGTCGCAGCTATAGACCCGGCTCACCCTTCCAGGAGGTTCCATCAAGAAGCTTGAGAGCGACGTGGAGCCCGTCCGAACCCGACGATGACTGGAGACATTATGAACCGCGCAAGTCAAGTAGGCAGGTACAAAGACCCGCCTACTTGCGTGACTACGTTACCCTGCCCCTTGGATGAAACCAAGAGGGGAGGGGTGTTCCATACTAGCAGGCTTGAAAACCTGCATTCCTATTGGTCCGGAAGGGTCGGGCCACGATTGGACAAGATAAAGCACTCGTGATTGGTTCGTAAGGGGCTTGCCGCGATTGGGCAAAATCAAGCGCGGCAAGCTCAAAAGTCTGTCATTGGCCGCTTAACCGCGGCCGGCTCTATAAAAAGAGCTGCCGCGGCTAGGGTTGATGTCTCAGAATCTGTTCGCTAAATAAAGAGCTGTTGTTCACTATTCGTGCCTCGCCTCTCTATGGGACCCACCGATTAGACTTAACAAATTCTATCTATCAGTAATTATACAAACTGAATCAATTGGATTCATTTTTTCCCTGAATGTTAAGAATATCATAAAACTGATCTATTGTAATTTCTATTGATTTCTGTTTTGTTTATTATGACAACCAAAGCTTACTCTTTAAATAAAATTCCACAGTGATGACTTCTGAAACACCATTTGGCATTTTCCCAATAAAATGATAAATTTAGGTACAATGCAAATAATTTTACTTTTTAAAATCAGGGTGAAAACACAATCAATATACATAATTATAGCTCATCCTATTGCACAAATACATATACATTAACAGCTACATGTTAACATTCATTTTGAAAGTTGAAGATGTGACTTTCTTTCCACAGTTCATTGTTACTTTGAAAACAAAAGAATGTCTTCAAAATCATGTATCTATACAGCTATTGTTTAAAAATACCATTTATTTAATCTGAAATACAGTTTAAGAAATTGATTTGAAGATATAACGTAAACAGCTAAAAACTATTCAGCCTGGTCACTAACATAAAGTTTTCTTGCTCAGTTTTATTCTGAGCAAGAAAAAAGTAAGAACTGGGATACATATTACCTTTTATCCTTCATGCTAGCTAATTGTTTTCCTCACTTGCTTGCCGGTTGTTTATCTGTTACAGGATAATGAAATGGTACCACTGCTTATTATCTGAATTATGTAACTTCATAAAATCAACTTATTAATATTAAGCAGGGAACTTAACTGACACTGTCACTGGCAAATACCACATGAATGAACAATGTAAAAGAAGACATAAACATTATACATATAGACTCAGGAATCTTTAAGATACACTCACTGCCATAAAAGGATTAGGATTAGGTTCTGAATTACTGTACATTTTTAAATAAGCAATTTCACAAACAGGAAGAGTAAAATCACAATCTGTGTGACCAATTTAAACAAATCTCCTTTCCGCATATTAATCACCTTATCATGATAACAATTGTAAAGCCAATAAAGTCCCTCTCTCTTTAACACACACACACACACACACACACACACACACACACACACTTCAGAGTGAAAGTAGCTAGCTAGATGATAGATATATGCTTCATTGGCTCTATAAATATAAATATCACAGGTTCAAAATATACATAGACAATCAACCAACGTGACTTCTATAAGTTGTGCCATTAAATTTCATATTGGATATTCTACATATTTTTGGACCAGTATGATATGTAACAAATTACTGTCCAGTTTGCTCTCCATATCTATATATTTGGAATAATAAGGTTTACAAAATAGTTGACCTTTATTCAATAGTTGACCTTTAGAGAAGGCCTAAAGAATATTTGATATTAACAACCCTGAACTATTGTACACTGTATTAAAATTCAAAAAACGCCGACAGCTTGCTTTGCTCATATTCCCCTCCCACTGCAAATTCCTTTTATAGCTTTCCAGACAGACAGAAGTATCCAGGGAAGAGGAAAGAGACAAAGACAAATGAGGTACTTCATTTCAGCTGCTTAGAACAACAACAAAAAAAGCAATGAATAGTTTTAAGTCCAATAAAAGCACATGAGAACATCAGATTTCTGTTATGTATGATACTTAATTTTAGTGTTTGTAGACAGGCTGTAATATCAATATTGTATGATAATGACTTATGAAGCCACAATGGGACAAGCATAAAATGACCACTTAATAATTTCTGTCTGCAATTATTTGCTGAGATACTTTCATCCCTCCAACAAGTATCTCAGAAAAAGAAACAAAATGGCCTTGTTGTAGTATTTACAACCTGATTCTTATTAGGAACATTCAATAATGGAAAAGCATATGCAAATGCATCTATTTTTCCTCTGCTCTTCTGTGATCACTTTTGCATTACAAACAGATTTTTCATTTTAAAAAATCCCTCATACTTCTTTACATATCCTTCCTGCTTAATCTTAATGAGTTTTTACCTACATTTTCTCATAACTTGGAGCTTACTGTAAGCTCTTGACACCTGCATTTGCAAATGTGTAGTTCATAAAAAATGAACAAATCTATTCCCATTCCAGTCTTCCAACTAGGAGTAGTCATTTCTCTTCCCATTGTGGTGTCTTGTCAAGAGCAGATAATCACAAATACCTTTCCTATCTGATTGTGTTATCAACCATGTGACTGCCACATCCACATAAAGGACGGGAGGAAATGAAGTCAGAAATATCAACCTCTTTTTTATCCTTATTTTATGCCATATACACACACCTAATCCTTACATATATCTGTGTATCACTACTATGGATTTATCCTATCCTCTTTTGCCTTTTAGTGTGAAGTCTATCTTTGGTCTGATGGAACATGAGGCTGCTTCCAACATTGTGCAAAGGCCAATCTGGCCGCTGTCAAAATGTGTATTATTATATATTTCACTTTTTTTGATATTTGTTTATCAAAGATCCCAAACAGAAAGGACTCTGGTTTGAATTCAATCTGTTCTCTTGTCATTTCTTCCAGCCAGATTCTGCCAATATTTTTGAGCTTCTGTACAGGACCACCACATATGGAAAAAAGTTCCCTCTTTTTTTTGCATTTCCAGCAATTTGGACTCATATTGGGGTGCATCTTCGCTAATCTCGAAGGAGGAAGGTGCCATCTATAAAACATTTTATAGGCGTTTTCTTTGTATGCTACCAATTTTGTAATTTTATTATTTCTACCCCAGACCTTTTCCCATTCTATTATGGTGATGCTACATCCTATATTCCTACTCCAGACTATCATGTTCCCTTTTATAATTTCTTCTTCTAATAAATAATTATAAAATTTTGTTATATTTTTTTTGCCTGATCCTAATAAAATTTTATCTAATTGCTGGAGTTTATTGTTAATTCCAAATTCTTTCTTGTCCTGTTTATATCTACTTTGAATTTGAATATATTCCCAATTTTTAGGGAATTGAAGTTCTTGCCACGCTCTTGAAGTTCTTGCCACGATTTCAAATTTCCTTGTGTATCCAATAGATCCTTATATTTAATCATTTTAGTAATATCCAGATTATTTGGGTCAATCATCGCTTCCATTGTTGAAATCCAAATTGGTATATTTTTAAATAGTGTTTTTTCCATATTTTCTTCCAATTAGTTAATAATGAGTCTCTGATTAGGTGTCTGTGAAAATATTTCTGGCTAGTTTTCCCAACATCCCATAAAAAAGCATGCCACCCACTTTGCAAGTCATGGCCTTCTAAGAATAATATTCTCTTATTGGTTAAATTCACCCATTCCTTCAACCATACTAAAGAGGCTGCACCAATTTGGAAGTGCCAGCCCTCTCCTGCTCTTCATATCCTGCATTGCCTTGAAATTTATACTAGGTTTTTTCCCTTGCCAAATAAATTTTACAGTTATTTTATTAAGTTCTTCAAAAAAAAATTGTGTACTTTGATTGGGATCGTCTGAAATATATATAGGAATTTTGGAAGAATATTCATTTTAATAGCAGCAATCCTGCCTAATAATGAAAGTTGCAGCTTGCCCCATGTTTCTAAATCCTTCTTTACCTGTTGCAACTTTGCATTTCTTAAATTGCCATTTCTTCATCCTGAAGGTAAGATTTTGATTTTGAACTCAGAGTGTAGATGAACTGTAACAGTAAGTAGTAATTCTAGTCCTAGTGTTCAAAGTGACATATTCGATAACTGATAACCAAGCAATGGAAATATTTCCTCAGTTCAATCACTGATTAGTGATGTAATCAGTTGATTGATTTCTCAATTAACAAATAGCTATGACCAAAATAGAGGCCAAGGAGAATCAAGGAAGAAGCTATGTCCTTACATTTGTCTACATGTTGGATAAGCCAACATGTAAGATGCTATTGATATATTATACTTTTTCCAGAAGTATGTGCCAAAGTTCATTGTTTCATGTGTATGAATATAAATAGCAATTTAATTTACAGGAATAAAAATCCCAACAATAAAACGATTGTTTTGCAAATCCAAGGCATTGAGGAAATGGTTATTCAGCACATCCTTCTGGATCATGTTTTGATAAATCTGTGCCTTAATGCAATGGCTTAAAAACATTGTTTTTAAATAATGGGATCATATTCAACAGACCATTATGTGTGGACCCAATACTCATATTCAGTACTATGCTCCAATTTCAAAGAAACTAGAATCTGCTATTTTCAGAAAAAGATGATTCAATAAAAGTATATAAATCACTTCAGCACTAGTCTAACTTATGTAAACATTTCCAATAAGTTCAGCTGTAATTAACACCAAAAAATGGCCCTAATATGAGTTGCTAATGTTCTCAAATTATAGAATTATTTATTGATCTGAGACAATAAATCAATCTATTACTAGAATGGTTTACATTGTAGAGTTGTAATTGCAGGAATGTTCTTATCTTGGATGGCAAACCTCAGGTAATGAATGTTTACAAAGCAAATACAACTCAGGCAAACAAAGTCATTAATGTAAAGGAGGATTAGAGAGAGGAAGTAAACATATGTTAGACTTTAACTAGAGATAATTAATTGTCTTAATTACTATGCTAAACAGTAATGAAAGTTAAGCAATAACCAAAGTTAACCAATGTTGGAAGATTACTAAAAATGTGTATAAATGCAAGACTAGACTCCAATAAAGTTCATCATGATTCATTTGATCATGATCAAACACCTCGACTGCCTCATCATTACAACATTACATGTAGTCTCCATATAATTCCAAACATATACTTTTTAAAAAATAAATAAATTAATAGTTGTCAATTATTGTTTTATTATTGAATAAAGTGCTTTGTAACTATATAAGATTCCAAATTCTTCTAAATTGAATGAGATGAGAGTGTAAAAAGAAAAATCAAAGAATGTTCTATTCAACAGAAATCTGACTAAAGTTCTTAAGTGCATTATTTAAAGTACAATAACAGCAGAGTTATCAGGTAAGTTCATTATTAAACATACTAATGAAAAATTTCTCAAGTTCACTTAATGTGTTATAATCTATTCTTTAATAACTGTTGATTAATTGTGTGGTAACTGTAACTTTTGTAGGAAGAAAAAATCCATCTGGTTCAGTTTCAAGCTGGGAAAGAGGTGCTGAAAATAAAATAGAGGCTAGCTGCTTAGGAAAGAAGGTCTGTTTATTGATGAGAAAAACCACAGTGTGCAGTTCTAGGACAATTGAAAAATTAGCTTAATGAGTGTGAGGATTTTTATACAGTTTACAAAGGTGCTTTTTTTCAAGAGCCAACTGGACTTTCTGATCTTTCTTTGAAGACTTCTCATCCAAGAAGCTTCTTCAGCTCTAACTGGATGGTGAGGAATGGAAGGATATATACTCCCTGTAGATAGCTGGACACTTGCATTCTTTTAGCAGATCGTTAAGGTCACCTGGAGGTTTATCTGTGTTATCAGGGTCACCTGAGTGGTACAAATTGGTGTGGAGCCTTCTTGGAACTGTTGAAAGAACTGTATTGTAGATTTGTAAAATAGAGGAGAACACATCAGGACTAGATTCAGCAGTTCAATTGCATTTAAAATACACAGTCCACTATTTTGAAGACAACAAAGTCCATATTTTGGACAGAGGCTTGCTGAAAGAGGGGTCAAAGAGGCCATCTATGTCATCTATTGAACCACCCTCTCACCCAGCGAGGGAGGGATACGACATCATCTACCTCCAGTTTTTCAATAGTTCCAAGAAGGTTCCACACCAATTTGCACCACTCAGTTGACCCTGAGGAACAGAGAAACCTCCAGATGACCTTAACAACCCGCTAAAAGAATACAAATGTGCAGCTGTCTGCAAGGAGTATAAATCTTTTCATTCCTTTGAAGTGAAACGTCTTCAAAGAAAAACCAGAAAGTCCACTTGCCTCTTGAAAAAAGCATCTTTGGGACAACCATGACATGGATTACTGAGAATCTCGATAGATATACAGTTTACAGTATTTTGTAATTTTGAGGTTTGCTTTGTGTGCTTTTGTTATTTGATTGGTTTTACTTATTTCGCAAAGGCTCATGATGGCTCTTAATTATCAGCTTCCTTGGACCTAATCCTGTCAGGCATGTGATTTTATCTTGTTATCTATTGCCTTTATCCTGGCTTTCTGAATGGACCGGTATTGTTTCCACTTTTCTCAAAGAATGGGGTTAAATTCATGTCTTGCCCTTAATCCCATCACCTGGAGGTGAAAGTGTTTTGTTTGTGAATAGGCTGACCCAATCTTTCTTAATGGGCACAAAATCTCTATCTCTAAAGATTTCTGCTGGAGACTGTTTTGCTATGCAGGAAATTGGGGCTGCTTTCTGCCTCTAAGAGCATGTTTATCATTGGGGAAATATACTCATTTGCCTTTTTTAATATTCCCGAAAATTTTTCATACTTCTAGGAGGCTTCCCACACTTCGAAATCTGCTCCAACCACAAGAATGTAAAATGAACTTTCGTGGAATAGATTAAAGGCTCCTTCTATTTCAATATTCTGATCCTGTTTCCAGATGTCAGTGGAAGCTTTTTGGCTAATATCAAGAAATATAAATTATATTGTTCTTATGTTCCCTTCAAAATAGTAACCAAATGCCTATTATTCAACTGCAAAACAGCAATCATTGAAGGAAAAATCAGCTTCTGGAGTCCTAAAAGTTTTTTAAATATAAGCTTTTATTTCTCAGCAATATAGTCAAATATATAAAAGTCTGGAAAGTTTTTAAAATCATGATGATTTTCTCAACTTCATTTATTAATTTATGCATTGTGCCTATATAAGACATTCTCAAGATAGCAATATCATTTAGACTTACATACTGATTCACAGTGTTTTACAGCCCTCTTTAAACGGTTTACAGAGTCAGTCTCTTGCCCTCAACAATCTAGGTCTTCATTTTACCCACCTTGGAAGGATGGAAGGTTGAGTCAACCTTGAGCCTGGTGAGATTCAAACTGCCAAATTGCAGGCAGCTGGCAGGCAGCAAAAATAATCTAATCACTGTGCCACCGTAGCTCATAGATGATTTATGATATTTTAATTGAGATGCTATTGGAAACTTAGAATGCTCTGGGCATTTCTCCTCCCCTCTGATCTACAAGTCATACTGAATCCAGAGTAGACCTTTATACTGAAATCAACCTAGCAGCTCATAATATGGATGAATGGGATTCATAACACAGGTGGAAGATGAGTTCCACATTGCACTGCAACCTCATTAGCTGATGGGGAGGGTATTTTAAAACATGGATTTAGAATTTTTTTAAAAAAAAAATTAGACATAAAACTATTTAACACCACTGACAAAGCTACTGTCCTTCAAAGCTACCTCGATTATATGTCTGAATGGTCAAACAATTGGCAACTCCAAATCTCAACCAACAAATGCTCTGTCCTACACATTGGTAAAAAATATCAATACACCAAATACAACCTAGGCGGATATGATCTCATTGACGACCTCTTACTCTGTCAAGGACCTTGGAATACTCATATCTAACTACCTACATATCTACCTACATATCTACATTTTATCCATTTCAAGCATTAACTGGAGTACACAAGTAAATTTTTATGAATTAATAACAATTATAAACTCTGATATTTAGAAGAAATAAACAAAGTGTTTGTGACATGACGCATTGCCAGTGGTTTATTGTTGAAATCTTAAGCATGGTAGGGCTCAGTAGAAAGAAGTCGGATCTTCTCTCCTAGGAAGAAATGATCTCACGCCTGCAACTGTTCAAACGTATGGATTCTATAGCAGGGGTGCCAAACTCAAAGCCCATGGGCTGGATCTGGCCTGCAAAGAGGTTAGATCTGGCCCATGAGGCCAGCCTGGAAACAGCAAGGGACTGCCCCTTGCTGCCTTGGCCTGGCCCAGCTGGGTGCTCCCTTTGGGCAAACACAGCTCATTCACCTTGTCATGCTCACCTTGCCTTGCCTGGTCCCGCCAGTCATCTCAGAGATTCAGCTGCCAAGAATGTAAAAGGAATGGAAGGCGGGTGGAGGAGTTGGAAAGATCAAGGTTATTCCGTATGTTGCAGTAAAAAATTCCAGCTGCAGTTAATTGGTTCTCATGATTAATGAAGTGTAGAAGTGGGAGGAGAGAAGGTGGATTTTGTGAAATGCGCTGAAAGTGACTTTCACTTTTGGAAATGCTGTAGATGTACCAGAGATGTTCCTAATAACGATTGATTACCATGGACAAATTCTGGATGCCTAACACTCCCTTCCCAGCCATGCTTTGTCATGTCTGGTCTTGACTCTCCTTGCCCAGCCTTGCCTGGTTTTGCTTTGTTTCGTCTTGCAGGGGCAGCAGCAGCAGAAGTCTCGAGGTAAGCATGGCTGGGTGCCTTCTTGGGGAAGTGGGGCTGGGAAGGGTGACTGGAGAGGTGGCAGGCAAAGGCTGCATGGACACAGCTGTTTCTGATGCCGGGGGGG
>NW_020769390.1:3417604-3432297 GCF_900518735.1 Pseudonaja textilis
GTTTGGCTGCTCCCCCACTGCACCCCAGCACTGTTCAACACCCCCCAAGTACCCTCCCCAGCTGCACTCAAGCACTGATGCTTTTCTGTCCTAGGCTTTGGCACTCACTTTGGATCACCCTTCCCAGCCTTGTCTGGCCCATCACAGGTGTTCCTCGACATGAGCGATGTTGAGTTGGCTATGCCCACCCAGTCACATGCCCACCCAGCTATGCCCACCTGGCCCTTTGAGGTTGATCATAACTGGCCCTCAATCAAATTGAGTATGACACCCTGTTCTGTAGCTTTCCAGTGCAGATGGTGGAGCAGAAAAGGAAAAAGCATGTGAATAAAAAAAATAGTTTGATGCCAGTATAATGTTAAATCTTTTCATGCTCTCCTTAGTTTTATATTTTAGTGTTTGTGCTTATCTTTTACTAAAACAGTTTATTTAGTGAATGTCTTCAATGTTTTCTAATTCTCTAATTATAAATTTTTATTTTATATTTTGAGCCATTTTACTCAGTAATCAGTTATATATCTGTTTAGATGCTTATGATTCCCAATAGTAAGCACCTTAATAAGATTTCAAATAATTTAGTTGTACTTGGTTTATTACTTTTCCTTGATGTCCTTCAGATAGTTTTCTTCTATTAAACAGCAGACAAAAATTCAAGCAGAATACTTTTTCCCCTTGTGGCAAATGTTTTTCTTAAAATGCTAAGAAAATTTTTGCAGAAAACATTCTAAATAGAAATTAAGTCTCATGTCAAAATTTTGTATATGTTAAAGGTAAGTCTTTGAAAATATGTAAAATAAAAATGAAGTTGTATGCTCTTTACAATTTATTACTACTATAGGTCCATGTTTGGCATTCTTTTTTCTTCTCACTTTGCCTTTCTCTTTTCCAGAACAATATTGCTCTTCCTCCTAGAAAGAATTGAGTAAGCCACTTCCAGTGAAAATGGTCAACTGAATACATACATGCCCAAGGAGGGATCCCCAAAGGGTTTTTCCTTGGGCTGTAATTCTTCAACTACTAACAGAAGGAACTGGTATTCCTTCAGTTTACATAACTCATCTAGGTTAGGAAGAGTCTTAGAATTACCCCTCAAGATCCTCCAATACAGCTGAGGTCCGCAAGTAATTTCAGGAGCTGCACTTCAAAGCAACTGCATGTTAAAAGCTGAGGGGCAGATGATGGAGTACTTCATTGTTGAAGAAGCCACCACTTTGAAATGTACTTTTCAAATGAACAGTAAGCTGTGATCTTTCAATCACTTTAAGAGCAATTAATCTTCACTAACTTAAAAGAGGCTCTCTAGAGTCACAGCCTGCTACACCTTTTTGAAGACCTGTGCCATTTTGGGATTTCTTCAGCGTTAAACAATAAGGAAGAAGGCTGCTATGGCAAGCCAAAATAAGGAAGAGTGAAGCAAAAAAAAAAAAAAAAGCTGATGGAGAAACAAAAAGGAAGAAAGTTGTGGCTTTAGCTTATTATTTGTAGTAATTTGTAGCTTGGTCTGCTTTGCTGTGGGTGGCTAAAACTTTCTGATTCTTATGATTCCTGTATGGCTAGCAATTTCTAAGCGATTTACCAAAAAGCTACTCTTTGACTAATCGAGATGGAGGAGCCAATTATTAGAGATGTATGTGAAAATTCTCTAAAAAGAATCCATCAGTTTGTAGACCAAGTGTGTTCTAAGGATAATTGTTCCATACTAGCAGGCTTATAGGCCTGCATTCCTATTGGTCTGGAAAAGCCGGGCCGTGATTGGACAAAACTAAACGTTCTGATTGGTTCTTATTCGGCTGCCGCGATTGGGTAAAACCAAGCACGGCAAGCTCAAATGCATGTCATAGGCTGCCTAGCCGCAGCCAGCTCTATAAAAGGAGCTGCCTCGGCTGAGAGTCTTGTCTCAGTATCTGGTTTCCTAATAAAGAGCTGTTGTCACTATTTCGAGTCTCGTCTCTCCTTGGGGCCCACTGCCCAGACTTAACACTGGCGACGAGGATGGGATACTGAGACAACAGAGCTGACTAGCACGTGGCAGAGAGCGCATAGACAACCTGCAAGATGGCCAGCAGCGCCGTGCCACCCACACCATTCAATCTGGCCAGCGAGGACTGGGAGTCCTACATTGATCGTTTCCAAATGTTCTTGGAATCAAACAACCAGAAGGATGCCACCGGCAGCAAGAAGCGAGCGGTTTTTCTAACACACTGCGGACCCGCCGTTTTTAAAATGGCCAAGGTGCTCGCAAAGCCAACAGATGTCAAGACCATGGATTGGGATACCCTAGCTCCCATCCTCCGGAACCACTACGCCCCGGCAGTTCCGATTCTCATCCATCGGCATGACTTTTACCAGAGGGATCAGCACAAGGGTGAGAGCATTGGAGAGTTCGTAGCCGACCTGAGGGACCTAGGAGGCTTGTGCGGATTCGCCAATCTAGATGAGGCCATACGTGACCGAGTTGTCCTCGGCCTGAAAGACCCAACTCTCCAAAGCAGACTGATGGCTAAAGGAGACATCTCCCTTGCCGACGCCGTAGCCAAACCACCGCAGCCGAGGCCACCCGTAAGTCAGCGGCAAGAATGCGGCGTTCAAATGGAAATGACTGCCAACCCACCAGCGAGACGGCAACCGCAGCAGACAAACACGCAGCATCCACCCACCATGGCAACATCGAATCCCCTTCTGACAGCGAAGGGGAAGAAATTCACAGACTTCAGTCTGAACGCGAGCGACGAGACCGGCGTGGTCATAAGTTGAGTTACCAATGTGCTGGCTGTGGAGGAAATCACCCACATTCCAAATGCAAGTTCCTGGACGCTGTTTGCCGTTTTTGCGAAAAATGAGGGCATATTGCCAAAGTATGCCATAACAAACAAAATTCCAGCCCCCAACGATGGGGAAACAGCCCAAGAAGAAGAGATGGCACCCCCACCATAAACCGGGACCGCCATAATGACAGCCAATGGAACCGGGACAGCCGACCCAGGAAGTTCGTCGAGGCACCCAGAAGAGAAGAAACACACCAAACAGTCACCATTGGCCACGCTTCATCAATAGACGCACAAAAGATACGTGTAGAGGTCAACATCGAGAATCAGCCTTGCACCATGGAGGTAGACTCCGGTTCCTCCCTCTCTATGGTCTCCTGGAGGACCATCAAAAGACTAATTCCCAACATCCGCCACCAAGAGCTTAGCGACCAGAAGCTAATATCAAGGTAATCGCATTCCGGTCGTTGGCACTGAACATTTTCAAGTCTCGTTCAGAAACCACACCACCATCCTACCACTCACAATCGTCGATAAAGACAGACCAAGCCTACTCGGGTTGCAGTGGTTCGCACCATTGGGGATCGAGATGGCAGGCATCAACCACACAGAAGACGGAAACTGGGAAACAACGCTCATTCAGGACTTCCAAGAAGTCTTCAGTGAGGCAAGTACATTTAGGCAAGTACAAGGGGTCCCCTATCTCCTTTAATCTCAGCCCTGACATTGCTCCCATCCGTCTCAAGCCACGCCGAGTGCCTTTTGCACTCAAGCCTAAAATAGACGAACAATTAGACAAACTAATAGCACAAGGCGTGTTAGAACCCATCGATCATGCCCGTTGGGAGACCCCAATTGTCACCCCCATCAAACCCCATGGCTCCCTGAGAATTTGTGGTGACTACAAGGCCACCCTCAACCACGCATTGCAGCAGAGCGCCTACCCGGTGCCAGTAGTCCAACATCTCCTGCACTCACTAGGGGGTGGCAAGATCTTTGCAAAGCTCGACCTGGCTCAAGCTTATCAACAACTGCCAGTCAATGCTGAAACCGCCGAAGCCCAAACAATAGTGACACATAGAGGGGTGTTCAAATGTAACCGGCTCCAGTTTGGGGTCAGCGTCGCACCGGGCATTTTTCAAAGTCTAATGGAGAGATTGCTGCAGGGAATTAAAGGAGTCGTGCTCTATTTCGATGACGTCCTGGTAGCAAAAAACAATTGGAAAAACGACTGAGGGCGGTCCTACAGAAATTCAAAGACGCTGGCCTCAAGGTGAAAAAGGAAAAGTGCCAATTATGCACTGAAAGGGTTGAATTTCTTGGCTACCTCCTTGACAAAAAGGAATTCACCCCACAGATAAAAAATTGAAAGCCATCAAAAACGCCCCCAGACCAAAGAACAAAATGGACCTCCAAGCCTTCCTCGGACTCATTAATTTCAATAACATTTTTCTACCCCAGAAAGCAACTGTCGCAGAACCTCTGCATAGACTCCTTGATAAAAAGGCTTCCTGGATATGGGGACGGCGGGAAGAGCATGCTTTTCACCAGATAAAAAACCTTTTGACTTCAGACGCAGTCCTCATGCAATACAATGAAATGCTACCTCTGACTGTTACTTGCGACGCATCGCCTTTCGGGGGTAGAAAAATGTTATTGAAATTACTGAGTCCGAGGAAGGCTTGGAGGTCCGTTTTGCCTTGGCTGCCTCGGCTGGGAGTCTTGTCTCAGTATCTGGTTTCCTACTAAAGAGCTGTTGTCACTATTTCGAGTCTCGTCTCTCCTTGGAACCCACCACCCAGACTTAACAATAATTAAAAAAACAACAACTTCTCGAACTACTTTAGATATGCAGACACATGTAGAAAGTTAGCAAACCTCTGAGGCATCTTCACAAGCAGCTGAAAATGCAGAGGAATCAATTGCAATTTTGGAATATAAACATAAATCTCTCAACACAACTGAAAGAAGAGCTTCAAGAAAATCTGCAACTTCTACAACAAGTTTTGAATTTTTTCTTTAAGAATATTAACAAGATTAAGAAATCGTTGAGAAAAAGAGAGGCTTATAACTATTTGATAAACTTTCCAGAAAAGAAAAATATTTTACTCCATGAAGACAAGCTGGAAGGAGTGACTTAAACCTAATGAATTACTGGATCTAGAATGGACTTTTATTTCTTTGATATTTGTAATTGAAAGAAAGTTTTAATCTAAAATATAAAAATGTAATTTTTTTATATATATAATGCCTAAGAAAGTATGCAAAGTATGCAAAATATTATTGAAAATGTATTTCAGAGTATCTGTGTTAAGAGAAAGCTAAAGAAAATGTACTAGTTTAATGAAAAGTTTAGAGTTTTAAGAGTTCTTCTTACAAAAGAAAAAATATTATTCTATGTGGGTAGTTTGGAGGGACTGACCTAAATTTAATTCTGCAGTTTAAAAGCATGTATGTTAAGACGTTGAAAGAAAAAGGTGCAGTAGAAAGTTCTGATTTTAGAAATGTGTTTAAAGAAAAGTTTAGCATTTTAAAAGGGATGGAAAAGAAGAGTATTTTTTCCTGTAAGGTCAACTAATCTAAAAGAATACAGCGCACCTTGTTAATATAAATGGTGATAAAGATTATTAGGTGCAAATAGAAATACATACTATTTCCACATCAAGGAAGATAAAGCAGAAATAGTTAAAATGATCATTTTATCAAAAAGAGGACAATATAAGTATGTTTTTCATTTGGGCTTTTGTATTTTGTGCTTGTGATGGAAAAGAAATGAAACATTGACTTTGGTTTTGTCGATTAGACAGATTTGTCATTATAAAAATGGCTAGTTATATACTAATGCATAAAAGCAAAAAGTTGAGGTTGGAGTGTTTTTATCTTGTACTATGCTAAAAAGAGTATGAAGTCAATATCTTTTTCTTTTTTTCCCCTGTACCTTACATTTTCTTTTCCACTCTGTTTCCTTCCCCTAATTATCCACATCTGTTTCTCTTTTATATATAGATAAAACAACAATAAAAACATAAAATAGGGTGGGGGTGGGAGGAGAAAGAGTTGAATAAGAATATCTTTAGCAAGCTCCTTCCTATTAGTTAACCTCAAGAAAGGGCCCAGCAGAGAATATACTATCTGAGACTTCTCAGGAAACAACTGTCAGATCCATGTATCTGCCATTCTTCAATGGAAGAAGGGGGAGAAGTTGGTACAAGTAATCCTTTTCGATGTAACCTGAATATATTAAATCCTATATTGATTCTGTATAACTTGCATATGATATACAACTGGAGGAGTGGAGCCAGATGTCCAGAAACTTGTCACCTCTTGAAGAGATAACAAGATGAGAACGAACTATAAAAATTCCAGCTCTGGAAGACACTCCTGGGAACGCTGCTAAGATACATTCCCAGAAAAGGAGAGGGGGGAATTAACATGTTGGTTCTTTGACCAAATCCACATCTGAATAAGGGAAGGGATTTTAACTTCCTTTATCTATGACTGTATGCCTGGGGATATCTTAGACTCTGCTTTGCTTAGTGTTGAGATAAAATCCCTTTCAATAAAGGATTCCTTTTGAAACACCCAGTCTTCAGAAGTTCATTCTTTTCGATTGAAGGGAAAAAGTCCAATGCTTACAACAACTGAATGAAAAATTGCTGGTGACCTTCTACCACTGTACCATAGAGAGTATTTTAACTTACTTCACCTGTGTATGGTTTGCCAGTTGCACAGTGGCAGATAGAATGCTAAACGCGCATATACATGAAGACCAAAATGGATTTCTCCCGACCAGAAAAATTAGGAACAATTTAAGAATAGTACTAGATGTCTTAGAATTTTATAAAGCTCACCCCGAAAAACAAATTGCACTTATGTTTTTAGATGCAGAGAGGCCTTCGACAATTTAAGTTGGCAATTTTTAATCCAAAAAATTTATAATATGAATTTAGGCACCAAATTTAAAAATATTATAACAACTAAAGAAGCTAATATTATAATAAATGGGGAATATACCCGCCCAATAATAATAGAAAAAGGAGTCAGACAGGGCTGCCCACTCTCACCCCTGCTCTTCATATTATCATTAGAAACATTATTAATGTGAATTAGACAGAACCCAGATATAACAGGATTAATGGTTAAGAAAGAAGAATATAAGTTGCAAGCGTTTGTGGACGATATGATTTTTTTCATTGAGGAACCAATAGAAAGAGGACAAAAATTGATGAATGAATTAGAACAATTTGGAGCAGTAGCAGGACTCAAAATTAATAGGAAGAAAACTAAATTAATGACTAAAAATTTAACAGAAAAACAGAAAATAGAGTTAGAAGAAGTTATGGAAATACAAGTGACAAAGAAAGTTAAATACTTAGGAATATGGTTGACAGCACATTGTAAGACACTCAAGGAAAATAATTATGATAAATTGATGCAACAGGTAAAGAAGGATTTAGAATCATGGGGTAAGCTGCAACTTTCATTATTAGGCAGGATCGCTGCCATTAAAATGAATATTCTTCCAAAATTTCTATATCTATTTCAGACGATCCCAATTAAAGTACACAATTTTTTTTTGAAGAACTCAAAAAAATAACTGTTAAATTTATTTGGCAAGGGAAAAAACCTAGAATAAATTTAAAGGCAATGTAGGATATGAAGAGCAGGTGAGGACTGGCACTTCCAAATTGGGAGATGTATTATATTTCTGCCTCTTTAGAATGGTTGAAGGAATGGGTGAATTTAACTAACAAGAGAATATTATTTTTAGAAGGCCATGATTTGCAGAGAGGGTGGCACGCTTTTTTATGGGATGTAGGGAAAACTAGTCAGAAATACAAACCAGAGTCCTTTTTGTTAGGGATCTTTGACAAACAAATATCAAAAAAAGCGAAATACACAATAATACACATTATGACAGTGGCCAGATTAGCTTTTGCCCAATGTTGGAAGCAGCCTCAGGTTCCATCAGAGGAAATGATCATTCAAAAAATTTCAAGTTGTGCAGAAATGAACAAATTAACTTTGGCACTAAAAAATAAAGACACCTCAATATACTACAATAGCTGGAACTGCTGGTACAGATGGATAGACCAAAGATAGATTTTACACTATAAGGCAAAAGAGGATAGGATAAACCCATAGCAGCGATATACAGATATATATAAAGATTAGGTGTGTGTATATGGCATAAATTAAGGGTTAAAAAAAAAGAGATCTTACAAACTTTTGAAAATGAGAATGTTTTTAATTGCTTTCTATTTTTTCTTTCTATTTTCTTCTCCTTTTCTTTTCTTTTCTTTCACTTGTGTATGTGTTGTTGGATTGTTTTAATTGTAAAATTAATAAAATTTATTTATATAAAAAAAATTCCAGCTCTGGAAGACACTCCTGGGAACTCTGCTAAGATACATTCCCAGAGGGGGGAATTAACATGTTGGTTCTTTGTTTGACCAAATCCACATCTGAATAAGGGAAGGGATTTTAACTTCTTTTATCTATGGCTGTATGCCTGGGGATATCTTAGACTCTGCTTTGCCTAGTATTGAGATAAAATCCTTTCAATAAAGGATTCCTTTTGAAACACCTGGTCTTCAAAAGTTCATTCTTTTTGACTGAAGGGAAAAAGTCCAATGCTTACAAAAAGCAGAGTCTGCAATAGATGTCAATGTCTGAATATAGCAAGGAACAAGGGGAAGCTGAATGCTGGGGAGAAAATTCGACATCTACCCAGCCAGACACTGACTTGGTGTAGCGCACTGAAGACAGTGAAGCAGCCGGCGAAAATTCCATGAAGCCCCTGTGGTCTATTGGCATAGGAAAGAGAGACAGCTGGGATAAAAGAACCAAGGGAGTAACACTCACCTGGGATAACCATAAACCCAGGTGGAAATTGGAGCTGGAGGCCCTATCTGATCAGGAAGAATGGGTCAAGGAACCACTGGCGGATGACTGAGTGAAACGGTACATAAATCGGCTCGTAAAAGAAGCCCTGGAGGACCTCAACATGAGGGATGGACCGGGCTGCCAACATAGGAGAGCGAGGGAATCAGAAATTGGGAGAACCTGAGCCGTCACCCATGATCCAGCTGAGAATGATCGGGCAGAGGAACAAGCCGAAGGTCCAGCAGCCATACCAGGTACCTGACCCCTTGCTGCCCCAGTGCAGGGGATTAACTCTCCCCAACACAGGGACATACAACTGCAGAGAAAGGTCCCACCCTTGGGGTTAAAATTCGATGGGGACCCCCCCAGAAACTGGGATTTTTCCTGGCAAAAGTCCTCACCTACATGCAAGAATACAGGCGGAATTTCCCTCGAGTGCGAGTAGTCACCCTGGCCCTAGAAGGGGCAGCAGCCAGATGGATGGTAACTCTCCACAAAGTCAATGCCCCAGAGCTGAGGAACCTCGATCGATTCATGACAGCCATATGCCATTGCTTTGAAGACCCCCTTGCCAATAGAAGAGCCCGCGACCGCATTAGAGTTGTAAAGCAAGGCCGTCACCCAGTAGCTGAGTACACCGAGGAATTCCATGACCTGGCTGGCTGAGTCGACTGGCCGGAAGTTATTCTAGTCTGTTGGTTCAAAGATGGACTCAATGATGACCTGTATGCTAGCTGCCTGGCCCGTGGGGCCCCAAACCGAATATGTACTGCAAGTCCCCCAGAGAACTAAAAGAACTCAGAGCATTTATTGATAAAAATCTAAAAAGGGATTTCATCGAACCTACCTGACCAAAAATAGCAGCCCCAGTATTATTCCACAAAAAGAAAGATGGCTCTTTGCATCTGTGTATGAATTGTCACAACCTAAATGCCATCTGTGTGAAGAATATGTACCCCCTCCCTCTCATGAAGAACATGTTAGCCCACCTCTCTAAAGGAAATTTTTTTCCAAAGTTAGACCTACAAGAGGCATACTACCACATTAGAATAAGGAAAGGGGATGAGTGGAAGATGGCTTTTAACACCCCACTGGGATGCTACCAATTTAAAGTGCTCTCTTTTGGATTACAAGGAGCCCCTGCCATGTTCATGCAATTAATTAACAAGACCCTCCATGAATTTTTGTATAAAGGAGTTCTCATTTATCTCGATATTTTAATCTACACTGAGACAAAAGAACACACCAAATTACTTTGTGCAGTCCTCACAAAACTCCTAAATGCCAAACTATATGCAAAATTCTCAAATGTGAATTCCACCAAGAAAAAATTGACTACCTGGGATATAGAATATCCAATGAGGGAATACAGATGGACCCACAAAAAGTAAAAGCTGTCATCGATTGGGAGATGCCCCATACTTGCAAACAACTGCAAAGCTTTCTGGGTTTTGCAAACTTTTACTGCCAGTTCATTCCAGCTTTTGCGAATATTGCGAACTTGTTAAAAATGAAAGAGGGGGAGAAGCCGAAGTCAGGCAACCCTTTACTTGGATGATGGAATGCCAAGTGGCATTCGAAAAACTTAACTGTTCTTAGCAGAACCAAACCTGAAACACGCAGACCCTGAACAACCATTTGTCATCCAAGCAGGCACTAGCGATGTAGCAGTTGGAGCAGTTCTACTCCAAAAGAATGGATGTGGACAGCTACAGCCATGTGCTTATACTTCCAAGAAACTGACAGAAACAAAACAAAGGTGGGCCATATGGGAAAAAGAGACATATGCTGTGCAATGGGCACTCCTCACATGGAGACATTTCCTAGAAGGGAACCAAATCTCCTTTGAAGTCTGGACTGATCATAAAAATCTAGAAGCCCTGAAAACTCCACGGAAACTCTCAGAAAAACAAGCAAGGTGGGCTCAATATTTTAAATGGTTTAATTTCACTCTCAAGTATTTCCCAGGGAGGAAAAAATTCTTGGCAGATGCCCTGTCCAGGAAACCCCAATACAACAGCAAAAAGATTGAAGTTATGAAACTCATGATTTAACCAACCCAACTTGCAGCCAAAGTAATCACCCGGGCACAAGAGAAGAAAGAATCACTGACTGACAATGTAACGACTTCAATATTTAAGGAGGCACTACTTTAGGACGACTGGTTCCAGGCTAACAAAGACACTTGCTTACTCAAAGATGGTCTAGCCTGGGCAGGAAACAAACTTTACATCCCTGCCAGCCAGAGGATGGACCTCATGAAATGTTGCCATGAATCAAAAATAGCGGGACACTTTGCCTTTGTAAAAACCCTGCACTTCATCAAAAGACAATTTTGGTGGCCATCTCTCAAAAAGGACATTGAAAACTATGTTGCTAGTTGCCCCATCTGTGCTGCTGCAAAAAGAAGACAAAGGAAATCTCCTGGACTTTTACAAACAGTGGCAAAACCTTCAGCACCCCGGAAAGAGGTTTCTATGGACTTTATAGTGGAGCTCCCTGAAAGTGTAGGAAATACTGTTATTTGGGTTGTAACTGATCTTTTTTCAAAACAGGTTTATTTTACCATGCCAGAAGATCCTAACAGCCAAGACCTTGGTAAAGATGTTTTAAATACACATTTATCACCTTCATGGAGCTCCCCAAAGGATTATCTCAGATATGGGTGTACAATTCACATCCACATTTTGGTGGGCGTTTTTAAACCTATTAGGCTCCACCCAGGGGTTGCCATCATCAAATCACCCCCAGACTAATGGCGGGGCTGAGAGATCAAACTGTGTATTAGAACAATATTGAAGATGCTTTATTAATTACCAACAAGACAATTGAACTGACCTCCTTCCTTTTGCAGAGGTAGCATACAACTCGGTTCACAGCAGCACTGGTTTCATCCCATTCCAGGGAGCCACAGACTAAGAATTCAACCCCATGCCGGAACTACCCACCAAGGAACCCGAAATTCCCACCCTTAAGGAGTGGATTAATAATTTGCAAGCCACTTGGCCAGTGGTCAGACTAGCCCTACAAGAAACTAGAGCAGCTTTTAAAGCTCAAGCAGACAAAATATGCTGCGATCCTAAACCATTCAAAGTTTGGGACCATGTATATTTGTCCATAAAATTTCTGAAATCAGTGCAACCCACTAAGAAACTGGAACCAAAATTCATTGGGCCATTTCCCATCTCCAGAATTATTAACTCTGTTACGGTAGAGCTTCTACTTCCCAAAACACTTAGACAGGTTCATCCAGTATTTCACTGTAGCCCCATTATGGTACATGGGGAACAACATTTTGAAATTAAAGATATCCTTGATTTGAGCACTCACTGTGGTTCCACACAATATTTCGTAGCTTGGAAACACCTTCCTTCCTCAGAAAATGAGTGGGTAGTCAAACAACATTTAAAAGCACCCACATTACTACGAAAGTTCCACCTGAAATTCCCTCACAAACCATCCTAAGTTGTAAATGTAACACAGGTTTTATGTTTTTCCAGTTGGATTTATCAAACTTTTGAGGAGGGCAGGATGTCAGATCCATGTATCTGCCATTCTTCAATGGAAGAAGAAGTTGGGCGGGGGGGAGTTGGTACAAGTAATCCTTTTTGGTATAACCTGAATATATTAAATCTTATATTGATTCTGTATAACTTGCATATAATATACAACAGGAGGAGTGAAGTCAGATGTCCAGAAACCTGTCACCTCTTGAAGAGATAACAAGATGAGAAGGAACTATAAAAATTCCAGCTCTGAAAGACACTCCTGGGAACTCTGCTAAGATACATTCCCAGAGAAGGGGAAGGGGGAATTAACATGTTGGTTCTTTGACTAAATCCACATCTGAATAAGGGAAGGGATTTTAACTTCCTTTATCTATGACTGTATGCCTGGGGATATCTTAGACTCTGCTTTGCCTAGTGTTGAGATAAAATCCCTTTTAATAAAGGATTCTTTTTGAAACACCTGGTCTTCAGAAGTTCATTCTTTTCAATTGAAGGGAAAAAGTCCAATGCTTACAACAACTGAATGAAAAACTGCTGGTGACCTTCTACCACTGTAGAATTTTAACTTACTTCACCTGTGTATGGTTTGCAAGTTGCACAGTGGCAGATAGGACAGCACTCCAGAGGGTTAATACCATTGTCCAGGATCATTGGTTGCCCTCTCCCCCTCTTTGGAAGAGCTTTATAGCTCCCACTGCCTTAAGAAAGTTCAAAACATTCTTGAAGATCCATCTCATTCTGGGCACCCTTTTTTGAACAATTACATCTGGCAGATGGTACAGGATAATAAAAGCAAGGACAAATATGCTGAAAAACAGCTTCTATCCCAGGGCAGTAACTATATTGAATTCTACTTTATAGTGCAATATCAATGCAATATCGGGTTTTCAATTCAATTGTATAGAAGTGAAGGATGAGTGTTTGTGTTTTATTTTTATAGTTATAATGTACACTGAAGATGACATTTAATCTCATTATACAAGGTGCAATAAAGTAAACTAAAAAAACTAAACTAAAATATACAGTACTTACACAGGAATTTAGCCAAATATATCTACCTAGTTTCCTTACTGGAATTAAAGTTATTATATGATCCAGAGACATCCTGTAAAAATGTATCTGATAATTTCCAATACATTGAATCACAAGGAACGTCCTTGTTTTTGCTAATGTCACCAGGAGTTTAATATTGAATATATTGTTCATAAAAGGTGGTACAAGAGTTTAATCCTAGGCCTAATCTTTCTCATGCTTAGTTTGATGCAACAAATGTTTCATCAAATTAAGGGATGAATATTATCAGGATAGAAAAACTTAATAGACAAAATAAAGCTGAAGGTTTTCCTATCTTGTCATATCTGAATCTAGGGCAAGGGTCTTCAAACTTGGCAAGTTTAAGACTTGTGGACTTCAACTCCCAGAATTCCTGAGCTAACATGACTGGAGGAGGAATTCTGGTCCACAAGTCTTAAAGTTGTCAAGTTTGAAGACTCCTGATCTAGGAGGTAGTGCTCATGTTCATTTCTTAGCCAGAGGAGCCAGATTGTCCAAAGACATTTCCGTGGTCATCTGGCCAGCATGCCAAGGTGCATAGAATGATGTTAAAAATGTATTTGCATGCTTTCAAACTGCTAAGTGGTCAGGAGCTGGGGCAAGTAATAGGAGCTCACAACATTGTGCAGTGCTCGTGTCTCAAACGCAGGCTTGTCAGCATTCTAGTTGTTTAACTGCTGAGCCATCATGCCCCCAATAAACAAAATATTCTTTTGTTAGTATTAAATAATACTACAAAAGAGGAAAAGGGATTCTAAATCAGAAATTAAATCACAAATTAATGTTAGTACTAAAGCTAATAGTAAAAAGTAATACATATAATTTATGTTTATTTCTGTGTTCTATAATTGTTTATGAATTAATAACTCAGAATATTTAGTGTCAATATTGTTGTGTTTTCAATATATTGACCTCTGTACAGAGATAAGATTCAGCCAGTTCAGACCAGTTCTAGTGAACCGGTTGTTAAGATTCTGCGCAATTTGGTGAACCAGTAAATCCCATCACAGGCTGGCCCCACCCCGCCCGCCTGCACCACCTGCCCCTCACCACCCCACCACCCATCTCTTACAGGCACTTCTTTCTTGCCTTGTCTGCTTTGGCCACTTGCTTGCCAACTGTTGCAGCTCACCTAGGCCCTAGAACATGTGCCGCTCATGGCCCAGCTGCTCTCTGTTTCCCTCGCCTGCTTTCCTGGCTCCACTAGCAGTTGCAGCTCCCCTAGGTCTGCTCCAGTACCCTTGCCTGCTTTCCTGGCTCCCAAGCTGTCGCAGTTTACCTAGACGACATGGCACCCGTGGCCCAGCTGCTCTCTGGCTTCCTTGCTTTCAAGCCTTCCCTGCTCCTTAGTTTTAGGTAAGTAAGTTGCTGTTTTACTTTACACCTCACCTTTACATGTTGCATGCATTCCCCGCATGAAATCTATGCTCGCTGCCCATGCTCGCCCAGAACCCCTGGCCTCAAACTATGGCCCCCCGGG
>NW_020769390.1:3432307-3445524 GCF_900518735.1 Pseudonaja textilis
CCCCAAGCACCTGAGGCACACCCAGCACCAACAAGGGCCAGAAGAAGCAACCACAAGATCAAGTAACATCTTACGACCATAGCACTTTTTCCAGCCTTTGTTGGTGCTGGTGGCCTGCCGGGCTAGCGCTTTGCGCAGCACAGTGAAATTTAGCAGCCATGAATCCCTGCTTTCCTCTAGACATCCCATCCAGAAAGCACTGCAGTGGAGAGAAGCAACATTCAACCCGGCTCTCCCGCTGCAGCACTTTCCGAATGGAATTTACAGGTCCAAACCCAAAGCAGTGGGTCAAGGCTGTTAAATTTCACTGTGTTGCGCAAGATAGTCTCCTGGCAGACCATCAGCAGTGTTTAGAATATTGCAGTGTAAATTCAGCACCAGAAAAGTAAACACAGATGGCTGAGGCTTCATTTAACTTCTTTATAAACATATAAAGTAAATTTTACAATACCAGTTGTAGATTTTTCCAACATGGAGCAAACTCAAACAGAAGCAGGCAGTTACAGGTTCAGAGCAAAGCTAGTTTTCAGCAAGCAAGTTAGTTTCTCTTTCACTTTAGAGCTGAGCACAGAACAGAGATATAAACCATGCCCAGATTCTCTCTTTAAGTTTCAGCCCTCAGTTCAGCTCTCATTGGCTGACTTTGTTACTAAGCTCTATTCCAGTTCATGAATATACTCTGACAAGCAAGAGCAGGGGCAGAGAGAAGCAGCCGCTGACCCAGAGAGCATGTGGAACATCTCTCCAAGCACCCGAGGCTTGCCCAGCACCAACAAGGGCCACAAGAAGCGGCTGCAAGATTAAGGAACATCTTGTGGCCGCAGTGCTTCTTTCAGCCCTTGTTGGTGCTGGGCAAGCCTTGGTCACTCAAAGAAACACTCCACTTCCTCTCTGCCCTGAGACAGTGGCCTGATCTGGCTGCTTCTCTCCACCATTGCTCTTGCTGGTGGCCTGCCAGGAGAGCATCTTGCGCAGCACAGCAAAATTTAGCAGCCGCGAGCCACCGCTTTGGGTCCTGTAAGACCCAGCTGGAAGGCACTGCAGCAGAAAGAAGCAGCATTCAACCTGGCTGCTTCTCTCCATTGCAGCACTTAGATGAAACTTAGAGAAAAGTGGTGGCTCACAGCTGCTAAATTTCACTGTGCTGCACAAAACGCTCTCTTGGCAGGCCACTAGCAAGAGCAGCAGTGGAGAGAAGCAGCTGATGACCCAGAGAGCATGTGGAGCATCTCCCCAAGTCCTAAGGCACACCAAGCACCAACAAGGGCTGCAAGAAGCAGCCACAAGATCAAGCAACATCTTGCACTTCTTATGGCCCTTGTTGATGCTGGGGGAGCCCTAGTCGCTCGGGAGATGCTCCACATACTCTCCTGAGACACTGGCCCAACCCAACTGCTTCTCTCTCTATGAAATCTTTCAAGAAAGCCAGTTTTCTTTCCAAAATTTAATTTTCATCACTCAGAGAAACATCTGATGTGTAGCCTGATAATGTCCTTTTGGTTTTGCTTTTTGAAGATGCATGTCTCAAGCAGGGCTTTCCACATGGTGTTTGACTTGGTTTGTTCTATCATTTCAGAAATAGAATGGTTTTGTATAGAAAGATGAATCTTTGGAAAGGAAAGAGGGGGAGGGAGGGAGGGATGGCAACTAGCAATCATGAACAACGTTAGGAAACTAGGCTGCATAAACTGCATAAACAAAACAAATTTTTGTTCCCGGCTAGAAATGTTGAAAGAGTAAAACATTGAAATAATAAAATATCAGTTATCATTTACCCTTAACTGATTCCAAGGTTATTCAGTAACTTTCTATTTTTGTGATTAAGTTATTTTTTAGGAATGAAGTTTTCAGAAGCATTTGGCATAGTTTGAATAGCACTTGGCTATGAATAGAAGAGTAAGAGGTACAATTTTTTATTATCTAAATTCTAATTAAGTTTCCATTTCATTCAAGAAACTTGTTTAAAATACAAAAGGCAATAGGCATATGCTTTGATCTGCCTCTTCATTTACTTATAGGGGCTTTTGTAGCTACGTTGCATATTTGTAACAGCCTCTATTACTGAACAAAGCTAGATTTGCTTAATTAACAAGAAGCCACATATTAGAAGGGGTGTTTTGACTGAAGCCCAAAGAAGCAAATTTCCCCTTTGAAATTGCTTGCAGTCCTGAGCCCTCCAGATTCATCAGCTTAAAATGCCTATAAATCTAATTACAACAAAAAGGGATGAGATGTTTGTCCCCAACCAGAGTCCTTCCTAGAGGTTCTGTCCACCTGAGCTCTGGCATGTCTGTATGTGGCTATTCTCTCTAATTAAATAATTAGTTACCATCTGCCCTTATGCTGGTAGATGCCACAATTCAGCTGGAATGCTGATGGAACACAACAGGAAATCTCTCTTTCCCTTTTAAACGGGGATAAGGTTTTCTGCTGTGTGGTGCTTAGAAAGAGAAAAAAAAACTCATGGCCTTTTTATCATTTCAATAACTGCAACAAAATAATGATATGAAAGAGTTCAGCTGCATCAGGTTACTGTGATACTGGATTAGTTGGTCATCATTAATCTGAGCAAACAAAGAGATGAAGCGATGGCAGATGTAAATCTATGCAAACTGAGCACAGAGGCACTTGGGATAAAATATCTCAAATGCATCAGCCTGTACATTCCCTACCAAGCTTACCTCACTGGTTTCAGGCTTCTCAGATTCCACAAGCATTGCACCTGAAAATGTGTTATTCTGCTCCTTTGTTGCTTTCAGGGCTTTCCAGTTCATTAGACTTTTTAGGAATAAAGAAACTCCTAATGTCCTTTGCCTCTAAATATCTAGATGCTCTTCACTTTCCAGGAAAAGACTACCTATCCGCAGGGCTCCAGGTGAACTATCAGGAGGGTCAAAATCCACAAGAGAGAGACCGGCAGAGAGAAGCAGCTGGGTTGAATCTCTGGCTTCTCATCTGTTCCTTGATCTTGCGCCTGCTTCTTCCGGCCCTTGTTGGTACTGGGCGAGCCTCAGTCACTTAGGGAGATGCTCCATGTGCTCTCTGTCCTGAAACACTGGCTTACCCGGCTGCTTCTCTCCTCTGCAGTTAGACTGTAATAGCCAGCCAGCCTCTTTATGATCTTTTTTTTTTTAACAAGGATTGTGTTTAAAATTATAGAGTTCATTTTACTAAGTATTTGGGAAATCTTTTCACTTGCAAACAATGGTTTAAGAAGATTTAGCAAATTGAACTACTTGAGAAAATATCACTTGCTCTAAAATGAAATAGAAAAATATTACATTGCCAGGAATGGCAGGGTTCAGTCTTTTCCATCCTTAACAAAATGAATACCATTAGCATATATGAAAAATTTAAATGTAATGGCCAGATATAATATAGAAGCTATTATATATAGGGCAATGTAATGAAACATTAACCCTAAAACTTCCAAAAACAATTACATATGGTTTATCCTGACTAGTTCCACACACTGGTTTCAGAAAGATTTGGGCCAAGCAGCCCAATAAAATATCTATTCAAATGCTTATAAATGGAATTTTTGGCCAAATGAGCAGTTGTAGCAGCATTATAAAAACAACCATGAATGCAAAGGTACCAATACCACAAATCTGAAAATAAATTTCAAACAGAGCCCACAATGTCTACCCAACAATTTTGAAAAAGAACTAGGCTGGAGTCACAAAAGCTGCTCAGCTGAAATGTTCTTGAACTTTTGGGGGTTTGGACTGTGAATATAATTCACAATAACTTTTACACAATGTATGAGTCCAGCCAAATAGGACTATCATGTTAATCCAAATATATTGTAAAAGAGAGAGTCTGGGAATTGAAATCTTAAAAGTTGCCAAGTTTGAAAATATTGACTGAGAGGTCCATGCTACATTGCACTCTGAGCTTGGCTGTCTGTTGGCAGTGAATCAGAATCTGAGAGAGAGAGAGAAAAGAAGAGAGAGAGAGATTGAAATCTAGCAAGCAATCATGGGGCATATCTGAATTAATGGAGCCTTTCAAATTTTCTGACACTGAGACCAATCAACCAATGGAACAGAAGTTGCCTTCAGAAGCTGAGGGAGCTTATCACTGTAAGCTTTCAATAAGAGATTGGACTGCCATCTGTCAGAAATGGTGTTAGGGTCTCTTGCTTGGGTAGGGGGTTGCACTAGACTAGATGACCTACAAGGTCCAACTTTATTAATCTGTTAAAATAAGGAAAGGGGAGGAATGAGCCCAGTATAGACCCAGATTTGGAAGGAACCCTATACCATTTCAGACAATTTGTATTTGTACATTACAAATTGTCCATATCAATGGATGCAAACAGACTGTACATTGTTGGGTGAACACAGAGATCTCTTCCGTTACCTACAAGCCTCAACTTACAACCACAATCAAGTCCAAACTACAACATTGTTTTATTTTATTTTTTGCAGCAGCCTTAACAGGATGAAAAGGTAAAAGAGTTTGACAGATTTCTTCAGTAAGAAACCAAGATCGGAATCAGATACAATATAATTGACCTTGGATGATCTAAAAAAGTCACAAACACAACCACTCCAACTTGGAGAAAGCAGCATGTCAATTACTGAAAGAACCAATAACTCTGAAATTGAAAATAATCTTCCTAACTGCTGGACATTACAAAAGTATAACAACTTTAACGAAAAATATGAGGGACTGATAATTTCCAACAAAAAGTTAGTTTGCAAGTATTGTGAAAAATATGACTTCACAAAAGAAAAATGTATTCATGTGTCAAAAGAATGGAAATTGTTATAGGTGAAATTTGGTTGTTACACTTGAGAATATAAAGAGACGAACTGAAGCCATTTTGTGTTCGCAGTCTGAACTTTTAAAAGTTCAGAACAGTTATGAAATGTGTTTTTGCTAGACAATTATGCTAGATGCAAAACTATGTACTTGGCTTACATCAGAGATATGTTCTAGGGCGCTTTGACACTATATAGTCACATTAAGAGAAATTAATGACCCTATTATATTCTTCTGGAAATAACAGGAAATCTGGAGATAAATCTGAATAAAGAATGTTGATAATTTTCCAATGTTAAGTGGGGGAATTTTTGTGGAAAGACCCACAACTTTCCTATGGGATTCTATGTATTTTTGATTTGGAAAACAAGATGTGTTTATATAACCATATTTGGATATAAATATGTGGTCTTAACGAGAAGAGGTTCTCCTTTTTCTCATACTATGACCAATACGTGTTAAAGGTTGATTGATACTAACTACAGTATCTTAAATAAAAGCCAGTTACACATTTCAGCATATCAAGTCTGTTCTTTCATTTCTGCTCTTACTTATCACAATTTTGGCGAGCCGTAGGAGACAGGACGAGGACTTTGGAAGGTTGGTTTTTCTGGACTGCAAAAAGGGGCCCACCGCTGCTCTTTCTGTGGGTTTTTGTGCTTTAGAAGAGCTTCCATCCGGGGGACTTGCTCCTGACAACCTGCGTTTGGTTGACTGATAGCTAGGACCATGCTGGCTTCCAGTGACCATTTCCTGGTTAAAGAAACCCGATGTTGCTAGTGAGGTTCCTTCAATTCCTTATGTTTTCTCCTCTCGGGGAGTTAATTAATCAATGGAACGAGACATGGTTGGTTCAGTATACAAAGCCTCTAGATAAGATACAGTTAATTGAACTTTGTACAACTCAATGGCTGAATCATATTTTAAAACCTCCTAATTATAGGTGGTCGAGGTTTGGGGACTCTGATGTGTATTGGATTAATGCTTTGAAAGATGTTTTGACTAAAAAGAAGTTAGATTCTCAGTTGCCTTATGTAGTGCCTTGGTATCATGTACAATATACTGATCCATTCCCTCCTCTTGGGAAAAATAAGAAAAAGATTATGCTAAGGAAAGTGATAAGTGGGATCCATTAGATTATGCTGGTCGTGTACATCCTCCTCCTTATAATAGCTGAGTCTGTGCACGATGATGTGGGGGAGAAGTCTCCCTGCTGTTTCACAATATAGAGAGTTGAAACAGGAGCTGGATTCATTGGCAGTTGCAGGACCTTCTAGTGGAGTGGTAACTAGATCCAAAGCGAGAAGGAAACAACAGATGCTATATCCACTATGTGAAATGCCTAATGGACTGACATCTGAGGAAGTCCCCGTAACGACGCTCATGAAAGTCCCACTTACATCCTCAGATTTAAGGAATTATAAATTATCTATGCCATCTCTACAGACTGATCCAATTTCCTTATTGGAGAGTCTGGATTTGTTTTTAGGACCAAATATTTATACTTATGTGGAATTACAACATATTATGGGGTATTTATTTACTCCCAAGGAGAGAGGCCAGATCCGATGGGATGGCATAGCATATTGGAATAAGACACAGGTGGGTATGGTAAATACAGTACTATAGATGGTGAGGTGAAATTTCCTTTGGCAGATCCTGGGTGGGATAGCCAGAATCCAGAGGATAGAGTACAGATGATGGATATGAAGAAACTTATTGTGCTGTATCACAGGGGAGATATTTAGCTAAAGCTTTTGAGGTAGGTCAGTTGAAAGATGAGTCCCCGGCTGAATTCTGGAATAGAAAGAATCAAGGATAGTTTGAATAAATATTCTGGACTTGCTCCAGAGACACCAAAATATCAGGCTTTAATGAAATTACAATTTTTTAGTAAAGCCTGGGGGAATGTGCAGAAGAAATTGCAGAAGATAGAAAGATGGGCTGAATCAGACATAGCTACTTTGTTGCAAGAGGCTACTGAGGTTTTTATTGGTCGTGATCTTGCAAAATCTCATCAAAAATCTCAGATTATGCTTTCAGCATTGAAAGCTGCTATGGCTGAAAAAGCAGATAAGCCAGTTGGACTGGTTGCAGCTAAAAATAAAAATAGAAGGATTGGAGCTCCATCGACTGGAGGTAGATGGAAGCGTCCTGAAAAAGGAAGGAGAGGATTTCTTTCCTTGAGTAGGAATAGAGCAGGGGTGGGCAAACTACGGCCCGCGGGCCACATCCGGCCCATTGGTCTGTCCAATCCGGCCCACCCCTGAAAAAAAATCACTGGGCGTGGCGTATTGCCCTGCGCCGCGTGGCCCCCAAAGCTGCAAAATAGTGCGAAGCACTCTCCAGGTAGGAAAGAAAAGAAGAACTTTGCAAAGGCCTCAGCTGGGAGTTTGAAATCACCTTCGAGTTCGACCTCTCCTAAGGTGAGTTCCCGCCGATCCCCCTTTTTTTCCCGGGGCTTCCAGGCTTAAACTTTGCAAAGGCAAAGTTTGCAGGCGGGAGCGTCTTCCCGCCGAGGAGCGGGAAGGGTTCTGCCCGGCGGGTGGGTGGGCTGCTTGGAGCGGGCTGCTTGGAGCCACCTAAAGCTAGGCCGCTGCTGGTGGAGCCTTGCCCTGCCTTGGTGCCCCATTTCCTGGCTTGGCGGTCCTGCTTGGGCGGCACTTTAAAAGCCCTCCTCCTCGCGTATGTGCCCAATGAGCCGCTCACCATGACGGCGGTTCCCAGCACCCGAGCAACTTCCCAGCAACTTGCGGCATCCTTTTTCCTCGCGGGCGCTCGCGCCTGGCCCCAAGCCGCGCGGCAGAGGGGAAACCCGGACCGCCATCGGGTCACCTCCTCCAAGCAGCCCACCCGCCCTCCGGGCAGAACCCTTCCCGCTCCTTGGCGGGAAGACGCTCCCACCTGCAAACTTTGCCTGTGCAAAGTTTAAGCCTGGAAGCCCCAGAAATCCAAGCAACTTCCCGGTAACTTTCGGCTTCCTTTCAACTTGCAGGTGCTCGTGCCTGGCCCCGAGCCGCGTGGCAGAGGAGAAGCCCGGAGTGCTGCCGGGTTGCCTCCTCCAACCAGCCCGCCCGCCCGCCCGCCGGGCGGAACCCTTCCCGCTCCTCGGCAGGAAGATGCTCCCGCCTGCAAACTTTGCCTGTGCAAAGTTTAAGCCTGGAAGCCCCGGAAACCCGAGCAACTTCCCAGCAACTTGCGGCTTCCTTTTTCCTCGTGGGCACTCATGCCTGGCCCCAAGCTGTGCGGCAGAGGGGAAGCCCGGCGGGCGGGCGGGCTGCTTGGAGGAGGCGACCCGGCGGCGCTCCGGGTTTCCCCTCTGCCGTGTGGCTCGGGGCCAGGCACGAGCACCTGCAAGTTGAAAGGAAGCCGAAAGTTGCCGGGAAGTTGTTCGGGTTTCCGGGGCTTCCAGGCTTAAACTTTGCACAGGCAAAGTTTGCAGGTGGGAGTGTCTTCCCACTGAGGAGCGGGAAGGGTTCTGCCCGGTGGGCAGGCAGGCTGCTTGGAGGAGGCGACCCGGCAGCGCTTCGGGCTTCCCCTCTGCCACGCGGCTCGGGACCAGGTGCGAACGCCCTAGAGGAAAAAGGATGCCGCAAGTTGCTGGGATGTTGCTCGGGTGCTGGGAGCTGCCATCGTGGTGAGCGGCTCAACGGGCGCGTATGTTATGACTCCCCTTTGAAATTCAAACAAACAAAACAGAAAGCATCCGTTTCACAATTAAATCAAACGGAAAGAAGTCTTACAAGATAACGGCTTGCAGAAACCACAGCATAAATCTTTACTCTGTCCGGCAAACCAGTCCTGGCAATAAATCCTCAGCCTCAGAGCTCTTTGCTGTAACATCCTCACTCAAATAGTTATTTTGTTCCTGGCGAAAATGTACCAGCCCAGCTGTGTCCTTTTATACTCATTAAGGCAACGTGCTAATTTACTGACTTGCCCTTCTCATTCGCTCCAATCAATGTTTGTCCTGATGCCTCCCTTCAGATTGACGGTTCCTGGTTCTTCTAGTTCTGGCGTCAATCCACGATCTAACAGTCATCAGAGTCAAAACTCCCAGCAGGATCGATCCTTCCAGTCACAACACTATCCCTCACCGCAGGGCCCTTCCCCCGAGTCTGACGATCAACTTGAAGATGTTTCGTTGACAAGCACACCCTTTCACCCACAGCCAATGGAGGCATCGCTCGACACGAATGATCTGCGAAACGTTTATAATCTGCTTTCGCTCGTTCCAATTGTCTCAGATGGTCTACACATTGGAGACTTGGAAAAGAAATGGCGTTCTGTGACCAAGCCACCAATGATCCGCGGCCCGGTACCGGCATCAACATGCATGACAAGGCAAGGCGAGCCGAGTGACCAGCCAGCCAGCCGTCCCCTGCTTCTCCCCGCCACCTTCAACTCCTCCTTTGTACCTTTGTCGATGGGCTTTGCTTCGGGACGGCTTCAGGATTGTCACTCAGCTCGCCTTGCCTTGGGTGCTGAAAGAATCTTCGCGCCTTAGTTTCATTCGAAGCCCCCCCCCCTTCGATGAAACTAAGGCACGAGGATTCCTTCAGGACCCAAACGCTGCTTTCCAACCGGAAAAGCTCACCCAGAAGCACTTTCTCGTCAAACAAGATGGCGGCACCCAGCAAACCGGTGGCCCGGTAGGAAATGTTCCATGGACTGGTACCGGTCCGCGGCCCGGTGGTTCGGGACCCCTGCTTTAGTGGTAAGCAGTCCACGTCAGGTGAAAACAATTTTAATGCAGAGCACATAAATGGCTTACACATGCTAGATTATTGAAATATGAAGCAATTTTATTGTCTCAGGAGAATTTGCTTCTCTCAACTGACAGGAATTTAAATCCAGCTGAATTCCTTTCAGGAGAGAAACAAGAATGGGGTAATATAGAACATGATTGTATTGAAGCTATAGATTTACAGACTAAGAGAAGAGAAGATTTGGAAGATAGTCCAATAGAGGGAGGTATTAATTTGTTTATTGATGAATGTTCTCAAGTAGAAAATGGTAAACGTATGAATGGGTATGTAATTGTGAATGGAGATACGTCTGAAGTATTGGAGATGGGCAGATTGCCTGCTGGATACTCTGCACAGGTGTGCAAAGTATTTGCTTTATTACAAGCCTTGAAACTTTTAGAAAAAAGATTCCAAATATGCCTATGGTATTTTACAAACTTTTGGGAAAATTTGGTTAGAAAGATCTCTTATTGCAAGTAAAGGAAAAGAAGTAAAACAAGTAAATCTTATCAAAGCTGTATTAAAAGCAGCTGAAGTTCCGGAACGTTTAGCTATAATCTATGCTGAAGCTCATAGGAAGGGAAATTCCAAAGAGATTTTAGGAAATAAATTAGCAGATGAGGCAGCTAAAGAAGCTGCCCGTATGGGAAGAGAAGTGAAGCTAATGGTTTTGATTCCTGTTTTGGAATGGGATGTAAAACCAGATTTAACTGATGTAGAAGAAAAACAGATGAAGTTAGAATGGGCTAATTGTGTTGATGGAAAATGGGTAACAGACAATGGTTTACAAATAGTTAATAAGCCTATTATGAGAAGCATAATAGAAAAAGTACATGAGGATACTCATTGGGGAACACAAGCACTTGTTGATTTTGTGAAGAGAAAATATATTTGTAGAGGAATGTTTACAATAGCTATGCAAGTGTGTAGAAAATGTATACATTGTGTACGAACAAATAAGAAGATGATGCATAAGAATATACAAGGAGGAAGAGATTTAGCTGTCTGGCCATTTCAGAGAATACAACTTGATTATACTGAAATGCCAGCTGTTGGTACATTGAAATACCTATTAGTAATTGTTGATCTTTTGACAGGATGGGTGGAAGCCTTTTCGTGGGCAAGAGCAAATGCACAAATGACTGTGAAGTTAATCTTAGAACAGCTAATACCTAGATATGGATTAGTTGAATCTATTGATAGTGATAGAGGTACACATTTCACTTCTAATGTGGTGAACGGAATTATGAAGGGGCTAGGTATAGACTGGCAGCTACACCTGGCTGGCCACGCCCTTCCTCAGGTAAAGTGGAGAGGAAGAACAAAACTATAAAAAACACCTTTAAGAAATTGATGTTAGAATTACAATTACCGTGGACGAAATGTTTACCTCTAGCTCTATTGTATATGCGTACTTGTCCAAGAATGGATGTTGGGATTTCACTGTATGAAATGATGTTTGGAATTCCTTATACTGGAAGTGTTGGTATGCCTAGGATAGAACTTAAAGATATTTTTCTTAGAAAATATATACAAGGACTGTCCCAGTGTTTATCTCTTTTAAGGTCCAAAGGACTTTTGGCACAAACACCACCATATGATTTCCAAGCGCATGATTTTAAGAGTGGAGACTGGGTCCTGATAAAGCAGTGGAGAGCTTTGGGAAAGTTGAGGCCTATCTGAGAAGGACCATTCCAGGTGCTTTTGACCACTGAATCAGCTGTGAGGACACGTGAGTGAGGTTGGACACATCATTCGTGTGTGAAAGGACCTGTGGATCCGGTTCCTGTCTCAGGCAGAAGCAAGTTTTAAGAGACTGGACATTTTATTTATTTTTTAGATAGTGAGTGTAGTGAGTTAATGTCTAGTTTAGTTTAGGTTTATGGAACTTTGAGTGGAAGAGTTGATTATTTGGTTGAGTGTAACACATTGTTTTCTTATATTGCTGATTATTTTAAGACATGAAATAATAGATTGGTGTCTACAGATATTATGTCCTTTGAGTGCGGAAGAAGATGAAGAAGTGGATGTAAGTCCCCAACAACCGGTTGTAAGTTTTGAAATGTAAAACTACATACGTTAAGGTGGGTGGGGGCCTAGTCCATTAGTTAAAATGATGTGGATAGTGATTATTGCCTTATGTGGGGTAGGTATGGAGGCTACGGAGATATGGCCTGGTTATCCAGTAACATGGTAACAGTTATGTTTCCAGACTGCACCTGACAGTACAGATTATGAAAGGCAGATATCACTGACATTAATGGAACCTATGGCTGAGACTGGTATCTGTATAAGATCCACCTTAGATGATGGTTTGTATTTGGGGAAATACCCAACATGTAACCACATATATGATATTGTAATTAATCAGAAAGATTTATCTAAAAGAATGGAACAATTATATGATATTTGTTTTGAGATGTTTGGCAGTTATTCTCCTTCTTATATGAGACTTAGAGCTCTGGAAGAGATGTTATTTATGTCATTCATTGAATTAAGAAGTGCTCTGAAGAAATTAATATTTTTGTGTGGCAGTCTAGCCGTTGCAAAACTTCCATTTACCCGGAGAGGTAGATGTACAGTGAGATATATTGAAGCTCCGAGAATTTTAAGTAGAGGAGTAAGAGATGTTAAAGAACAAGAACCTATTGAGGCTAAGAGTGAAAATGTTTTTCTGGAATGAATAAGAGTAGCTTTGAATAGTTCTTCTTTTTATGTGAAAGGAGAGACTACAGTTACAGATATTATGTCTACTTGTTTTATAGGAGTTCCAGTGCCAAGAAAGTTTTTGATGAGTGAATCCAGGATTCTTATACATCCTGATGCTTATACTTTGTATAACTTGTCAAAAGTGATTACTTTGTTTGGATCTCCAGTCAAACCAACTAAATGGACAAATCAGAAAAAGTTGGTTATTGATGTTAGGCAGTTTTTCCAGAGATATTCCTTGGAATTGTTATATAGGGTTTATTTCATGTATTTGTGTTAAGAGTATACCATTATGTGAATTATGTTTCCACTGTTGTAAGACTAAGAAACCTGAAGTAAAACATAAAATATTTAGTCAGCAGGAAGTTAGGCTTATGTTGAGGGAGCTTGATGATAATTCTCAAGTGTAAATTGGTAAGAAAAATAAAGGGTGGATTGTTGTAGGTGAAATTTGTTTATTACATTTGAGAATATAAAGAGCCGAACTGAAGCCATTTTGTGTTCGCAGTCTGAACTTTTAAAAGTTCAGAACAGTTATGAAATGTGTTCTTGCTAGACAATTATGCTAGATTGCAAAACTGTGTACTTGGCTTAAGTTAGAGATATGTTCTAGGGCGTTTTGACATTTTATAGTCACATTAAGAGAAATTAATGACCCTATTATAGTCTTCTGGTATTTGAAGAACAGGAAATCTGGAGATAAATCTGAATAAAGAATGTTGATAATTTTCCATTGTTCAGTGGAGGAATTTTTGTGGAAAGACCCACAACTTTCCTATGGGATTCTATGTATTTTTGATTTGGAAAACAAGATGTGTTATGTAACTATTTATATAACCATATTTGGATATAAATATGTGGTCTTTACGAGAAGAGGAGTCTCCTTTTTCTCATACCATGACCAATATGTGTTAAAGGTTGATCGATACTGCAGTATCTTAAATAAAAGCCAGTTACACGTTTCAGCATATCAAGTCTGTTCTTTCATTT
>NW_020769390.1:3445534-3460214 GCF_900518735.1 Pseudonaja textilis
AAATGAAAGAACATTCATACCATTTGCAGAAAATTTAAACAAGGTGAGTAGGATGCAATAACAAAAGGAACAGATAAGATGACTGAAAAATATTTAGGTACTACTTGTAGAATATTCAATACAGTTTATAGATGTAAACCATTTTCACACATAGAAGATGACATAGAAGTGCAAAAATATTTATTGATAAGATATATACTATTTTTCATCAATCCAACAAGAACCAAACTGAACTTAACAAAATATCCAAACAACTTTAAATTGAAATGATAAAGATTGGTAGAGTTTTGGGACCAAGATGGGCTGCTTATAGTTTAAGGTCAACCCTAGCAGTGTGGCATGCTTATCCAGTGCTACATCACTAATGTAAGGTCTTGCTTCTCCAATCTTTATCTCCAATAAATCAATATATCAAGATAAACCAAATTAATTAGCTTCATGAAAACAGTGGCCACCTCCAAACAAACCCCAGAGGCCGAATGGATCCCAGAAAATACCAGAACCTCACTGAGTGCGATATCCTACCCCCACACACCATGCAACAAACTGCTCCATCAAAATCATCCCCAATATGGAACATATTGTTAGATATAGTGACATTTTAAATGAAAAGGGTGAACTCAAAAGAAAGCAAGAACTAGATGATAAATATGAATTGGTATTCATACGTGCAAATACATTCTACATATGAAAAAGATAGTAAGATAGATGGGTTTTATAAAGAACTCACTGAATTAGATAAAATCCTAACAGGTACTGAAGAGAGGATGATTTAAAAAAATATGGTTATTTACTAGGGGTGAAATTAGAAGAAGAACAAGTTAAAGAAACAATGATTGCATGGGGGGAAAATTTTGGATATGGGATAGATTTGGAAAAATTGCAGAAATTATGGACTAGAAACTATAAATTAACAATGTCAGCAGCTTATAAAGAGAATTTGTATAAGATATTTTAAAAGTGGCATTTACCCCCGGCAAGAATAGCAAAGATGTTCAAGGATAAATCAGCGAAATGTTGGAAATGTCATCAGATACCTGGATCATATTACCATATGTGGTGGACATGTGCAGAAGTAAAAGATATTGGACTAAAATACACACATGGTTGGAAAAAATGATAAAACAGGACATAGATTTAAAACCAGAGATATCTTTATTGGGGATTTTACCTGAAGGTTACAATAAAAAATAACATATTTGATTATTAATGTTTTAAGTGCAGCCAGAATTGTATTTGCTCAAAAATTGGAAAAATGAGAAAATTCTGATGGAGGAGGAAGTGATTAAAAAAATAATGGAATAACATGCAGAAATGGGTAGATTAACATTATCAATTAGAGAGCAAGAAGAAAAGGAGTATTATAAGATTTGGGATTTATGTTATCAATGGTTAGATAGAAAAATAATACATTGAAGTATAACATAACAGTAATGATATATTATAATTGATTATTTTTGAATAAGTTATATTATTAATATAATCTAGTAAGAATTGAGATTTGCTCTTAAAGGTAACAGAACTGAAAATAAAACTTTAATGATAGTATAATAATGATATAATATGATATGGAAAGTTGATTAATACAATATGAATTTAAAATTAAGAGGAAAAGATTATAGATATTGTGCACAGGATATATGTACCAAACCAACACACTGTAAAATTGAAAGGAGGTTTTATTTGTTGTTTTGTATGTTTGTTATAAAAAATAAAAAACTTTTATTATAAAAAAAAATCACCTCTGGTGCCAGGCTTCCCAAACTCAAACTGTATGCTATGGCATTCCGAGAAATAAAAGAAGTGTGCAAATACATAGACAAAAACCTAGTAAGAGGATTCACTGAGCCAGCCAAGTCATGAGTCCCAGTCCCAGTCCTATTTAAAGAAAAAAAAAGATGGGACTATGAGATTATGCACGGACTTCTGTGGGATAAACGGTTTGTGTGTGCACAAGTTATATCACCTCCCCCTCATGAAGGACATGCTGTCCCACTTAGCCAAAGGAAAGGTCTTCACTAAACTAGACTGGAATGGCCACAGGGAACTCTCTCATGTTGCGGTGCCTATCTCCAAATGTGAAACTCTCTCAGTTACATGTTCCCTTCCACACTAAGATCTCCTGGTTGGTGGGAATTTTAGCAGCTGCTTTCTCCAGTCCACATAGGGATTCCACCACTTCAGCCAGGCTAACCCCAGGACAAGGGCCATTCCATTCCCAGGGTGTTTATTAAGGAAGCAGAGGGTGAGTAGAAAGGAGAAAGATAGTGGCCTGCACGTCTAATGGCACGCAAATCATATAACGATAAACCAAAAATACCAATAATACATTTAGGGTAAGTGCGCTTGAGACTGTGATTTTATTTTATTTCAAAATGACTGGCTTAGTTCAGTGTAATACTTGTTTTCGCAGTACTCTTTTCAAACTTGGATACTGTCTTCTTTGTAAAAAAATTACCAGTCTACATGGACAGATTACCTATCTAGAATCTCTAATCTGTGCTCTCCAAGCAGAAATTAGGTGCCCAATCCAGCCATCTATTGAGCTGCCATGCTACCAGCCACCACTACCACAAAGATCCTACAGGAAAAGGGCAGTATGGACAACCATGGGATCTGGCAGGGTGAGAGCTGAGGACCATAAATACAAAGCTTTTGCTGTGTCCCAGCATAACAGATACAGTGCCCTTGCTGACCTTAATAGGGACACTAAAGTGACAGGTCAAGGTAGTTGTGATAATGATAACTCAAGTAAGCCGGGGATCATGGTCCTAGAAGAAGAACTTACTTTGGAAAGAAGAAAGTGTGAATCAGATATTACACACCAGTCACACAAGAAGAGCAAGGCATCCAAAAACAGAAGCCACCTTTTCTGTTTGGGGACTCAATTGTAAGGGATGTAAATTTAGGAAATGATACTGAGGTTTTGAAAGAGGTCAGGTGTCTACCAGGTGCTACTGCCAAGCAGAGACAAGAAGTGTATTCTTTTTTTTAATTTTAAAATATTTTATTTACAAAAAAATTAAAAAAACACAAACATACAATTATACAGAAATAAAAACGTGTATAATTAGAACAATGAACATATTTCTTTCTATTGCATTTGATAATAGATTGGATATTTCATAATAGACAATAATAAGTAGTAATTGGCAAGTATTCCTTGTCTCTTGTAGATTACATATTAATTAATAAATAATACGTTACTCTACTATTCCTATTGGATTATAACGGTATTATTTAATCGGTGAAGCCTTCATAATGTTTATATAATAGAAGAGAAGCTTGAGAAGTTCTCAGAGAGAACTTGGGAAAGATTCCATGGATGAAAATCCTAAAGGGGAAAACAATTCAAGAATCTTGGGAAACTCTAAAAAGTATGATCATAGAAGCCCAGACTAGCACAATATCACTGAGAAAGAAAAACAAGAAATCCAAGAAGAAACCAGCATGGCTGCACAAAGATCTCTCTGGCAAATTGAAAGAAAAAAAGGACAAGTACAAAAAATGGAAAGAGGGATATACAACTAAGGCAGAATATCAGCAGATAGCCAGAATCTGCAAAGATGAAGTCAGGATAGCAAAGGCTCAGAATGAACAAAGACTTGCAACAAAAGTCAAAGATAATAAAAAAAGTTTCTTCCAACATATAAATAACAAGAAAAAAAATCAAGTAAACAGTCAGTCTACTAAAGAGAGAAGATGGCAAGGAAGTAACAGGCAACAGAGAGAAAATAGAACTGCTTAACTCATTCTTTGCATCCATCTTCACGCAAAAAGAAACTATAGCTCAACCCACCAAAAACAACTGTAAAAGACAGACCAGAAATAAAAGTTAAAATAAGCAAAAAAAAATAGTAAGAGCACACCTGTCTGATCTTTATGAAAACAAATCATCGGGGCCTGAGGGATTACATCCCAGAGTTGTTGTTTTTTTGAAAACAGTTTTATTGGTTTTTTTAACAAACAAACAAAAACAGACAAAACATAAAAGCATCAGCTCTCTTCCATACCTATATACAAACAGTGTGTCGGTTGGTTCATCAGTTTTGTGCATCCATTTCGTAGTCTCAATTACAATTATGTTACATAATAGCTCTTATTTTCAATCCTAACTTATATATCTTCATATCATTATTAAAAAAAATCATTTGACTATACTTTTATTCATTCATACTTTATGAGATAACTATAATTTAAGTAATTTATTCTATAACAAATCATATAATCATGCCAATTCTATCCTAAAAAAAAAACACTTTATATACATCCCAGAGTTTTAAAGGAGCTGGCAGAGGTCATCTCAGAACCACTGCACCATATCTTTCAAAAATCCTGGAGCACCGGGGAACTACCAGAGGACTAGGAAAAAGCTGATGTGGTTCCCATCTTCAAAAAAGGAAAAAAAACAGAACCAGGAAACTATAGACCAATCAGCCTAACATCAATACCCGGGAAGATACTGGAAAAGATAATTAAAAAACAGATCTGCCAACATCTAGAAACAAGTAAAGTAATAACTAGCATGGGTTTGTTAATAACAAATCACGCCAAACCAATCTTATTTCATTCTTCAACACAATGACTAAATTAGTAGATCAGCAAAATACTGTGGACATAATATATTTAGATTTCAGCAAGGCATTCAACCAAGTTTACCACAGCCTACTTCTTAGTAAGCTAGAAAAAAGTGGAATAAATAGCACCACCCCTAGATGGACGCGCAGCTGGCTGGCAAACTGTACTCAATGAGTAGTCTTTAATGGGTCTAAGTCTACATGGAGGAAAGTAAGCAGTGGGGTGCCACAAGGTTCTGTCTAAGGCCCAGTATTCTTCAATATCTTCATTAATGATTTAGATGAGGGAACAGAAGGGGAACTTACCAAATTTGCAGATGATACTAAGCTGGCAGGAATAGCTAACACCCTAGAAGATAGGCTCAAGATCCAGATGGATTTTGACAGACTAGAACACTGGGCCATATTTAACAAAATGAAATTCAATGTAGAGAAAAGTAAAGCCCTACACTTAGGCAAGAAAAACCAAAAGTACACATATAGACTGGATGAAACCAGGCTCAATAGCAGTAACTGTGAGAGGGATCTTGGAGTCTTAGTGGACAACCAGCTAAATATGAACCAGCAGTGTGCAGCAGCAGCCAAAAAAGCTAATGAAATCCTAAATTGTATTAACAGAGGGATACAATCAAGATCAAGGGAAGTACTAATACCACTCTATAAAGCCTTAGTAAGACCACACCTAGAGTACTGCATCCAGTTTTGTTCACCACATTCTAAAAGAGATGTTGAGACTCTAGAAAAAGTACAGAGAAGAGCAACCAGGATGATTAGGGGACTGGAGGCTAAAACATACAATGAACGGTTGCAGGAACTGTGCTTGGCTAGTCTAGTAAAGAGAAGGACCAGGGGAGACATGATAGCAGTCTTCCAATATTTGAGGGGCTGTCACAGGGAGGAAAGGGTCAAGCTATTTTCTAAAGCACCTGTAGGCCAGACAAGGAATAATGGATGGAAACTGAACAAGGAGAGATTTAACCTGGAAATAAGGAGAAACTTTCTGACAGTGAGAACAATCAACCAAGGGAACAGCTTGCCTTTGGAAGTTGTGGAAGCACCATCACTTGAGACTTTCAAGAAGAGATTGGATTGCTATTTGTCAGAAATGATGTAGGGTCTCCCGCTTGGGTGGGGGGTTGGACTAGATGACCTACAAGGTCCCTTCCAACTCTGATTATCTGTTATCTGTTATGATCTGCATTCAGTAGCCAATTGACTCTAGAATTAACAAAAGCAAATAAAAGACAAAAAAAACCTAATAAAACACCTGGACCAGATGGGCTGACAGCAAAAGTTTATAAACATTTACAATTCACATTAAGTCTATCAATGTTGCAGGTCTATAATGAAGCTCTGTTATATCTGTTAAAGTCTGTGAATGGATTACCATCTGCATCCCCAAGGGCTCAGTGGCAAAGAGAGTAGGGATCCCCCCTGAAATTTATCAATCCAATTGGCAGAATGCAATTGGGTTTTTTAGTCTTCTTACGTGGATCCCCAGCTTCTTCACCAGAGCTAGACTTACCAGACATCTAGTTCACTCAGTGTCCAAAATGACTCTTAAGTGAGTGGTTTGCCCAGTTCCAGGGAGCTTTAATTCTATGAGCATGGTTACAGGGTAAATGGGGCCCCTTACCAGGAGGTCATCATTTGATTTTATCTCCATTGGCCTCTGATCTTTCTCAGGTGGGGTCAGCGTTCTCTCCCCATGAGGGGGGAGGGAATGCACTCCACAACTTCCGAGCTTCTTAGTGCTCTTTCCTTTGCCCAGGGTTGTGCTCTTGCTAGATTCCCAGCTGCGGTGGGGGATGGGGTTTCTCCACTTTCTTGATGGGTTGGTTTGTTCCCACACTTGAAGCAGGTGGAGGATTATTGTAGGTGGCTTTGGCTCTTTGCAGCCTCATTCCTGCTGTCTGGAGGGGGCCTCTTCCAATCTTTGCTGCCACGATACTTGTTTTGGTTCTGGTCAATCTCCACTTCCTTGGCTAGTATACACCAGTCGTGGAAATGGGCAACAGAAGCATTGTACAGATCATCATTTAGGCCATCCTTGAAACAGCTCATGAGGATCTCCTCCAGCCAATTAAGATGGCAAGCTAGGTTTTGAAACTCATCGGTGTATTTGGCCACTGGTCTGTGCCCTTGCTTCATGGTTCAGATGTGGTCTCTGGCTTTCTGGTCAGCCAGGGGATCTTCAAATTGTGGTCTCGGGGCAGTCATGAAATGGTTAAAATTCCTCAGCTCAGGGGCATTGGTGTTGTGGAGGGTTACCATCCATCTGGCTGCAGTTCCCTCCAGGGCAAAAGTAATAGGCCAGACCTTGACCCCTTGGTAGGGATTTTGTTCCCATATTCCTGCATGTAGGCAAGGACCTGAGTTAGGAAGAATCCCAGTTGCTGCGGATATCCATCAAATTTCACACCAAGGGGGGGGCCTTCCGTCTACGTGGAAATCCATCTTTCCCCCTCAGGGCATTTCCTGCCCCAGCATCTCTCAGTGGGGTCCCCCCGCTGCTTCTGCCACCAACGGGTGGCTGCTACTGCTGCCATGGTGTCCAGGGATGAGGGCTCCCTTCTAGCTGTCTCCAGCACGTTTCGCTGCTTGACACTCGGGACAGAACCTCTCTTGCTTTCACATTTTGAAAGGCATCCATCATGAACCGCATGGCTTGTCTCATGAGGAAATCAGCTCAGTCGGGGTCTTTCCCTTCTTCGTCCTCATCCTCTAAACTTCATAACTGCCTGTTATCGTCTTCTCAGCCCAAAGTTATCACAACATCTTTGCACCTTGGGATTTGCTCATAGATGAACTGGACATTGGTAGGGGCCTCAAAAGGACCAGTTTATCTTAATGCTCCAGTGATCGGCTGTCTGCTAAAATAAAGCAAGCTCATACACATACTTGAAAGTAAATCAGGAAGCCTGTAATTGTGGAGTCTGTCTGACATGAACAAAGACTGCTTATTCACAAGAAATATGCATTGTAAAGCTTGTAATAATTCTGGGTATTTAGAAAGCTGATAGAAGTAGCAAAGAGTTAGGTAACCTGCAGACCTCAGCTAAAAGTTAGGAATAGAGATATCCTGCAGCAAATAAAATCTGTATTTGATAACTCCTGGGGCATTCATTAGCCAAGGCTTAGGAATAAGAGAGACCAATAGAACAAATTTTAGAATTATTACTAAAATGATTATTAGATTATATTTCTTATTATCCCACCTTGTCCCACCTTCTTCTTTAGTGAAAATGTATAAAGCTTTCTTAATCCTTTGTTCCTGGTTCTTGGCATTTTGGCCAGGAGCCCTTTTCCTTGGGGTACACCAATAAAAAGCAATCCAAACCTGCACCTCGTGTCTTCATTTGCTTCAGCACCAGGCTGAGACCCGAAGTGGGGACAATTGTGCATGAAATTCAGATTCTGCCTACACTCTCTCTGCTATCACTGTCTTCCAATAAAAATTCCTTTTGAAATGCCACTCACTTCAAGAGTTCTACTTTCTTAAGAAAGCTGGTTAGGCAGGACCTTACAGCCCCAAAGATATTTTGACTTCGCCGAGGTGGCGTGGTGGGAAGATGCCATCCTCAGGGCAATGTGGCCTTGAACATCCAGTGCAAACAGGTTGAAAAGAGTCAGTGGAGATGGTGTGAGCCTCACTTCATTAAAGCTCCTAAGCAGTTGCAGCAAAAGTGAAAGCATGTAAACAATGGCTGATGTCTTCCCCCTCCCTTTCAGAATGGCAGTGTTTCACCAGGGACCTGACAGCTTGCTACTTTCAAATACCAAATGAATTTTAACACTTCATTCCATCACATTCTTCTGATGAAAACTTAACTTCATCTGTATTACCAACATTAACTATTTAAAAAAAGAACATTGAGAGAGGACACTGGACTAAACCTAAAATGTCTAGAAATATGATAAACCTAACTGAATACCTATTGGTACAACATGTTTCCATATGTTTCTGAAAAGTTATATGCCCCCAAAGTTCTCAACTGTTAATATGCACCTCAATTAGTATGGTTCAAAAAATCCCACAAAATCATTGCATTATTTGACCTTGCATTAAGGAGCCTCTGTGGCACAGTGGTTAGAGTGCAGTACTGCAAGCTACTTCTGCAGCCAGCTGCCTACAATTTGGCAGTTCAAATCCCACCAGGCTCAAGGTTGACTCAGCCTTCCATCCTTCCGAGGTGGGTAAAATGAGGATCCAGATTGTTGGGGGCAATATGCTGACTCTGTAAATCACTTAGAGAGGGCTGTAAAGCACTATAAAGCAGTATATAAGTCTAAGTGCTATTGCTATTATTCAAATATTTTCTATGAAAAATATGGTAATTGATTACAGCTTAACGGAAATAGACAATGAAAAAATGTTAAACATAATGTTTATATTAAAGAAATAATATAGTAAAGGATGAAAATAATATACTTTTAATTTAAACTCATGATTAACAAAGTCAGTTACAGAATATAACATAATAGTTATATAAAGCAAAATAAAAACAAAAAAATCTACTAGACATTCAGGCTTTCCAACATTTCCTATTTTAACATTGTGCTACAATGATGTTCCTGTTGTTCAATTATATCAAACATTTACTATAAACTATTAAACATCCTCTTTTTTAAAAAAACTTATAGTTTTCTTCTGACAGTTTTTCTTTTGTTCATTTTCCACACATGTAGGTTAGCGGTGTCCAAAAATCCAAAAGTAACTGTGCATGGACAAGTCTCAACTGTACACATACTACCCTTATATTAACCGAATTTTGGGTCATACTAAACATGATTTGGTATCAGTTTACAATGTGAAATAAATTGAATTCAAACTAACAATAATTGCAAGTTACATAATCTTGAAAACCCTCAGTAACATTAAGTAAAAATATATCAGATTAAGTCTCTAGTGCTAACATTTTTACATTGAAATTACACTGATATCATTGACTTCTGGAAAAGATAAGGTAAACTGAAGACAATTCTACAAAAGTAGAGTCATTGACCACTGCAAAGATCAAGGAAATAGTAAATAGATATGTGTTTTGGAATTTTTCTGGATAAGCAGAAATTGAGAGATTACTCACAAGTGTTGTGGACAACTACTCTTCACAAGCAACCTGCAGGTCAACATTTTTCCACAGGTTTGAGTGCCGTATTTCTGATTTGGTTTATGGTGTTATAGTTTATGGTGCTATAGTATTCAGTGCCTTTATGTTGGGAAATACTGAACTAAATAGGAATTAGTTTTGAGTACTTGTGCAGACACAAGAAATCCAGAACTAATACACACACCTGTTAAGCTCCACAGAACTTTATCTATTCCCAGGCTGAAGCTGGCAATCTGGGAAGATTCCCGTGTAATAGGCAGAATGAAATGAAATAGTAAACTTGAATTGTACATATATGGGTCTGATTGCTTGTTCCATACACTTTGGTTCACTAAACAATAAGATCTTCTACCTCTTTATTTTTCCAAAATCCATGTTTGTATTGCTTAAACATTTAAAAAATCCATAGTAATGAAATATATGCCAGAGTAATTTACCAAATTATAACAAAACATAAGCCTCTGACAAAGAGTTTATTCAGTTGCTTGAGCAAAATTAACATATGCATTGTTGTTAAATAAGAAACAAATTTATTAAGAGAAATTTAATATGCAATTAAGGAATTTAATATGGAATTAGCTCCATAACATCTCTATGTCTCTAAAGATACATATATGTATCTTTATTGATTTAAAAAAATCTAACTCTATTCATTAATTTTGCAACAGATACACAATGCATATTTCCATCTCAGTTTTAAATGAGTTTACTGCAAGTTTTTATAATATTATAATTGTCATATAGGCACATCACACAGATATATGATCACATACAGTATTAAAGGAAAGAAATTCTTAGGCTATTGAGAAACCAAATTATGAGAATCTAATGAGTTTCAATCTTCTGAACCTTAAATGATTATTCAAAATATCAATTGTTGGAGAGATATTCATAACTTACATAGCATAGACAAGCAATTGAACCAATTATGAGTAAGAACATAACAACAAATGGGCGTTGGTACTTACCTGAATGCCGCTTCTCAGAGAGTTGTTGGGAGAATCCAGAGTGGGTAGTCTCGTGTCATGTGCTCTTCAGACAGAGTTGAATTCTGAGGACATGCCTCCCTGGTAACAGTCCCCAGTCGAAATGAAGGCTAAACGAATCCAATCATCCTTCTTCAAGCTGAAGGCAACCCCTACTGAACTCTGGACCAGACAGTCCACAGGGTGGGGCTGGATTCTCCCATCGATTCCCCAAGAAATGGCATTCAGGTAAGTGCCAATGAGTCGACAGGAGAATCCAGAAGGGGACATACCAAAGCTGGTTGTCCTACCGGCAGGCATCAGTCTGGTCTGGAATCCCCACCTCAACATGTACCCCTTGCAGGACTCGCCTAATGAAGGCTTCTTCTGTCGATGTGAAGGTGTCCAGTCTATAGTGCCAGATGAATGGTGATGGTGATGACCACGTCGCCACCCAACAAGTTTCTTCCATAGAGGCCCATGTTGACCAAGCTGCCGTCGTGGCCGTGTTCCTGGTAGAGTGTGCCGTAATCCTTCTGTGCACTGGGAGGGCCTGGAGCTCATATGCCTTGGCAATACAAGCCCTTAGCCAGCATCCAATGGTGGAAGGCATAATCTTGTGTCCCAGAGTCGAGGGTTGAAAAGATATGAACAGGGACTCAATCTTCCTGATAAAAGCTGTTCATTTTATGGGCCCTCCTCATGCCCAAGGTATGCTATCTCACCTCCAGAGCATGCCTAGCATGGACAGAAATCAGGAAAGATCAACCTCTGTGAACAATGGAACAAGGAGTTCACCTTAGGTAGAAAGGCAGGGTCCAGCCACAGAACCACCCTGTTCTGACGGAAAACACACAGGTCCTTCCTCACCGATCAGACTGCCAACCCCGAAATCCTTCTGGCTAATGTAATGGCAACCAAGAAAACCATCTTGTATGTGAGGAGGCACAGGCCGGCGGCCTCTTATAGAGGCTCAAACGGTGCCACAGTCAGAGCCTGTAATACTTTTTGTAGGTCCCAAGTGGGGTACCGTTGCACGACTGGTGGCTTCAGGTTCATTGCACCTCTAAGAAAGGCTCTCACCCTAGGATGCTGGGTGAGAGAGGTCGGGTTCTCAAACAACACCATAAAGCCAAGGCTGCCACCTGCCGTTGCAAAGTATTCAGTGATAGACCATTGTCTAGACAGTCTTGCAGAAAGTCCAGAGTATCTGCCACTGATACCGAGGTGGGTTCAATCTGACATCTCAAACACCAACCGTAGAAATTCTTCCATGTTGCATCATAAATCCTAGCAGTGGAAGGCCATCTGGCTGCCTGAATCATCCATATGACCTTCATGGAAAATGTCTCCCATCCCAGAAGTCCCCGCTCAAGTGCCAGAGGGTCAACTGTAGCCACTGGTGTTCCGGATGTTTGATGGGACCCTGGCTGAGGAAGGCTCTGTCCGGGGAATCCTCCAAGGCCTGGAAATCAACAGTCTTACCAGTCGGCGAACCACAGTCATCTGTGCCAGTGTGGAGCTAGTAGTAAGACCTCTGCCTTCTCTGACAGCACCTTGGAATCAGGGGCAGAGGGGGGAAGGCATATAACAGGCCATGGGGTCATGGGCAGCACAGTGCATCAACCCCTTCCACCCCTGGTACTGGGAACCTCATAAGGAATCGTGGAAGTTAAGAGTTCGACGGAGAGGAAAAGAGATCCAGAATCAGACAGTCTAACCACTCTGAAATCTCCTTGAACAGACTGGGAAGTAGGCGCCACTCTAACTGGTTGACTGTGGCCCTGCTTAGCCAGTCTGCCTGCACATTCAATACTCCTGAGATGTGCTCTGCCCATATCGATAGTAGATTTCTCTTTGCCCAAAGGCACAGTAGGGTTGCTTCCTGCATTAGGGACCTGGATCTGGTGCCCCCCTGCTGATTGATGTGGGCCTTAGTGACCACATTGTCTGTGAGGAGAATACGTTGTCCCAAAGCCTCCTGCTGGAATCCTTTGAGGGTCAACCAAGCTGCCCTGAGCTCCAGCCAGTTGATATTGTGACATAGCTCCTCTGGTGTTCACTACCCCGGGTGACCTGTGATGCCAGGTGGGCCCCCCAAAATGAACAGGCTGGCATCGGTTGTGATGGTCAGTCTTTGAGGTTCCTTGAAGCAACAACCCCAAGTGATAGCCCAGGACTGCCACCAGCGGAGTGAGCGAAGTACCCTTGGTGGCACTCAAACCCTCGCTGTTGAATTGCCCTGGCCCACCTTTTGACAGGGAAGCAGAAACCACTGCAGGGACTGGGTGTGAAATCATGCCCAGGGAAGATCATGCAGAAGATCATTTTGCCCAAGATCTGAGACAGCAATGCAAGAGGAGACTCTCTGGCTGACAGGATCTGGCCCATCAAAAGGCCTTGATGCTGTCCCATCGCTCCTGGGAGAGAAAGATGTGTTTGATTAAGGTGTCTATAATCGATCCCAAGTGTACAAGCTGGGTCGAGGGGATCAAATAACACTTGTCCATGTTTATTGAGAAGCCATGCTCTCTGAGGAACCCAATTGTTGCATACAGGTTCTCCTCTGCTTGTAGGTGCGAGGAAGACTCAATCAGGATATCATCCAAGTAGCATTGGATCCTGATGGGGAGGGTTTTGAGGTATGCTGCCATGACCACCAGGATCTTGGAAAACTTTCAAGGATCCAATACAGGCTGAACAGGAGGGCTGTGTACTGAAAATGGCGGCTGGCAAAGCAAAACAGCAGGAACTGTCTGTGATTTGGATGAACAGGCACATGGAGGTAGACCTCCATCAGATCCACAAAGATCAAGAAGTCCCCCTCCCAAATCCCATCCATAATGAAATGGAGGGAATGCATCTTGAATCTTTTGTAGACCAGATGCTTGTTGAGTCCCTTGAGATTTAGAAACGCTCTCCACCCCCCGGAAGCTTTTGGGATAATGAATAACACTGAATAGAACCCCTGCCCCTCTGGTGCATTGGAACTCGTTGGATGGCCCAAATGTCCAGAAAATGCTGGATTGCCAATTTCATGAGGTCCCTCTTTGCCAGATCTCTGGAAATGGGGCAGTGGATGAAACATTTTGGGGGTGAAGAGAGAAACTTGAGGGACAGCCCTGCTGCTATTGTCTCCCTGATCTAGGCATCCATCATAGTCTGCTCCCAATGATGTGTGAATAGACCAAGACGGACCCCTATGGGGGGATCCAGCTTGATGTCACTTGGAATGTCTGAAGGATCTGCTATTGTTGCCATGAAAGGGTCACTTCTCCTGTGACTGCCTCTGGATCCAAATGCTGGCCTATCTGTCTGGTATATAGGTCTAGGAAAAAAGGGCCATTGCTGTCAGGGAAAGCTCGCCCCAGCCTCCCCCTGCCTGTAGGAGGGTCTCCTAAAATAGGGAGAAGGGCAGTAGTCTGTCCGCCTGCATTAAGATGGAAGAATCTTCCATTTGTCTCTGGTTTCCACTAAAACGGATCCAGAATATCAGTTTAACCTAGGAATTAGCCAACAATTTAAACTTCCAAGATGCATCCTATTTTACTCAATTGAACTACACAGAGAAATTAATAAATGCAAAGAAAATCCACAACAACTGCCACAATCTAGTTTTAGAATATTAGATTCTAAAGCAACAATCTGTTCTGATAGCGTACTTGAACTGCAGTGAAGTTGCTGAGTATGGATAACTACTAATACTATTAAGAAATTTCAGACCTAAAGCTAGAAATACTGCTAATCTAAAGATCACTACCCAAAAGAAGAATGCACAGAGAAAACCGGCTTAAATACCAATGCTTCTTAGTATAATTTTTCTTTTTCTTTTCTGAATGTCAAAAAATTCAGCATTTAAGATGAATTTAACATTAAATTAAAATTAAATATTGCTAATTTACAAAATGTATTTTATAAAGGGCTAATTACTTTCTCTAATATATTATTAAAACAACCATTACAAAACAATGTTCTCTCTGTCTATCTATCTATCTATCTATCTATCTATCTATCTATCTATCTATCT